>CM070782.1:64659583-65022083 GCA_036346955.1 Dipus sagitta
TGAATTCCTAAGTATGTGAAGCTGAGTTCTGAGCCTAGAATGTGCTATGGCATTGCTCCTTTCATTGTTACTCATTTTCTCTTAATGTTTTCTTTCTACTCCATTCCATAAGGTTGATATTTTCTCTCATAGGCTAATGTAATGTTAATTAAATTTCTCCTTTTATTCCAAATAGAAAGTCTTTCAAGGAAAATAACTGATCCCAGCACCATGTTCTGTTTGCTTTTGTTTTGGCCATCTTTTTCAAATAGTTCCTCTTTCTATAATATCTAGCACTGCTCGATTTCTAAATGTCAACCCTTTCTGAGCTCAGCGTTAGACTCACAGGGCAGCATCCTGGGCCTTGCATCTCCTCCACTGCCCTCATAAACCTTTCTTTTGGAAACTCCTCAAGGAATATTACTGCTAAGTGTTAATGTTCTCTCAGCATGGAAGCCATATAGCACATGCAAGAAAGAGACAAAGAGAGGGCTGTAGAGATTGCTTAGCAGTTAAGTTGCTTGCCTACAAAGCCAAAGGACCCAGGTTCTATTCCCCAGGACCCAGATGCATAAGGTGGCACATATGTCTGGAGCTCCTTTGCAGTGGCTGGAGGCCTGGGCACACACATATTGTCTGTCTGCTTTTCTCTCCCTTTCTTTCTCTCACTCTTTCTCTCCAATAAATAAATAAAATATTAGAAAATAAAACAAATGCAATTAAAAAAAAAAACATAAATTACTATCTTGCCAGGTATGGTGACAAACACCTTTAATTCCAGCACTCAGGAGGCAAAGGTAAGAGGATCCTCATGAGTTCGAGGCTAAACTGAGACTACATAGTGAATTCAAGGTTCTCCTGAGCTAGAGTAAGACACTACGTTGAAAACAAAAAAATAAAAAGAGCAAGAAAAAGGAAAGAGAGGAGAGATCACACTCTGCGATGTTAACTCTAGTTTCTTTTGTGATTTCATATAATCAATTCATTATTTTGAAAATCTGTCTTTATTTACACTTTTCCCATTGTCATTTTTTTGCACTATTACTTTCTGGTCTTTGAAAACCATACAAACTTTTTTTTTTTTTTTTTTGTGGGCAGAAAGTTGTTTCCTCTCTTTTGCTCATTTCTGTTCCAACCTCTTCTAAGTGGAGAGTGTTTCAGAAATAAATTCCTCTTTTCTTGGTAACTTTAAGTTCATGCAAGTGTATGCTTAAAACTAAGAGTGGGGTTCACAATGTCAAAAGTTTCTGAGAATATAATTGACCTAATTGTATTTTACATTGTAACCCAATATTTTTTACCCAGCAGCAGGGTTCTTGGAAGCACAAAATAGGAAAGTGTCCAGGGTTCACCACTGCCTTACTGCTGAGCATAGCTCTGTCATCAGAGATTAAAGTCACTTTCTTTGACAAGGTGTCTGTGGCTGGTCCAAGCAGATGGCTGAGGCATCTAAGAAATGTGCCATTGGTGGGGAAGAGAGGAGTCCTTGAACTCCTGGCAGCATTGCTTTTCACTGAGGGAAATGGAAAGAAAAGCAGGTCATAGGGCACCCCATTCTAATTCATTTTTCTCTTTCCTTCCACATAGTCAGTTTAATATCACCTTTTAAGTAAACATCAAATTTACTAGTTCTGAGATTTTGTTAACTTTAAACAAGAGGTACAATTGAGTCCTATTTAAATTATATAATGCATAAAGATTAATACTTTATGTAAGTAAGTGCTCTGTAATAAATATTTTACTAGCCAGTGTTATGTGACTTTTCCTGGGGTAATGTGACCAAATGTGTATTCACTAATATTCTCCCAGATAAGGTACCAATGACAGATCAAAGTGACAATTGTACCCTATTGCAGCTTAGGAAAACAGTGTGTTAATTGGGGTCACTGATAGAAGCCCAGATAAGGAGTTACTTACAGAAGTCTGAATAGTTTGAAGGCAGCAATATCACTGAATGAGTTATCATCCCAGCATGAGCAATAACTCAGGAAAACCACACCGCTGGATCTCCCTTTACAACTTGTAGACAACTTGTCCTATCAAATTTTCTTCTCAGCATTTTTATCACGCTTGTAAACGTGAGAAGAGTCCTTGCAAATCCTTTAAGTTTCAGGAACTTCCTGACCCTGCAAGCTTTGTATCGTTCCTGATTGATGTAACTTTGGCATGCTGAGTCCTTTATGCTACCTCGTCCCTCCTTCAGTAATTGTTTCAATTCAGAGGAAATAGTTTCATTCCATTCCTCCCCTTCTTCCAGTGCTCAAGTCTCTCATTCCATTTTTCCATGATATTTTCTGACTATTGGAGGGTATGATATAAATGTATGAATATTTTACTCCATCCATGGATATTTTGATATTGGGCCAAAATGCTAAAGAACTGTCAATTATCCTCAGTCTTGACTACTTGCTGGTTCCCACGACAACCACCATTGCAGAAAAGTCCTTGCCCCCATCCATTATAGATGTAGGCAGGCAGCAGCAATAACCTATGCGCATAAGCACAAGGGTCTGAAGACCATTTGACAAAATAATAGCAGTGTTTCTTTATCAGGCCATACAAATTCCTCTGCCACTAGGTTTTACCCGGGTTTACTGTACCAGAAATAAATTTCCTTTGCTGCTATGGATGCATAATGAAGTAATCATATATAAAATACAATCAGAATGTATAGTTGGTTGTGCCTGCAAGACTCATGCCACTATTCTACCTGTGGTCTTTGGTGCATTTTGCATGGCATATTGTTACTATAGCAATAAGCTTATAGATAAGCAAGAGTATTGTTGGCAATTCTCCCTCAGAAGCCTGCATAGTGACTTTCAGTTCCATCAAAAATTAGCCAGCAGGGACTTCCGGTTAAGATGGTGGCTTAGGAACCACACCAAAGCAGTATGGGAGAGAAAAAGACAAAGAATACCCAGCAAAATACACACTTTTACTAAAAAGAGAGGTGTATAAGAAATTAAAATGGCAGCAGAGAAGTAGGAGAGATCCAGAGCCCACACAGGCAGGCCTAAGAGGCTCCGGCAGTGGTGGCTCCGGCTCCGGCTCCAGCTCCGGCAGTGGCTGCTCCAGCAGTGGCAGCGGCAGCAGTGGATCCAGCAGTGGCAGCAGAAGCTCCAGCTCCATCTCCAGCAGCAGCAGCAGTGGCCCCAGCAGCAGCAGCAGTGGCTACAGCAGCGGCGGATTCAGCAGCGGGAGCTTCAGCAGCTTCAGCGGCAGTGGGGGCTCCAGAAGGGAAGAACTTTGGAACCTGGCTTCATTTTTCCATGTCTTACGCCATGTCTTACAACAATTAAGACACGTCCATGTCTTACAACAACCCATGTATGCAGCATCTTCATAATAAGGCTTCCCATTTAGTTCTAGACATGTAGCCAAGAGCAGTGACAATAGCTTTCATCATTTAGAGGCCTTAGAGGCCTCCTTGGCCAATAACTGGTAGAGATATAGTCTACCCCTGTAGCTTAGACTTTTATTCAACATCTTTCTGGCTTCTGGAAATGACCTTTTCCACCAGTGCTAGATAGATGTAATCTGTGTTTAAACTCTTTAACTGCACTTTTAATAACTGATGTTTTCAAATAGCCCAGACTCAGTAGGATTGTCAGATTGATGTAAGAATCATTGGTCCTAGATGTTCTTGGTCCTTATTAACTGACATTTTCTGTGGTTAATCATACATTACAATGAACTTTTTGTGAGCCTCTACAGTAGCTTCACCCATTACTCACTTGCATGGCAATGCTTGCCAAAAGCCTGTGTCCGTGTCCACACAGGTGGCAACATACTTGCATCCTCCAAGACTGCCTTAGGCCTTATGAAGTCTATTTGTTAAACCTCCAATGGATAGGTTAACAGATGTTCTTATCCAATCAGTTTCCATCCATCAAAGCTATAATCAAGAACAAGCCTCACATGTTTGACCAACATTTAACTCTATGAATTTTTGGATTTCCTTCTTGATTTCTTCATTGACCCATTCATCATTTAGTAGTGTGTTGTTTAGTTTCCATGATTTTGTGTATGCTCTATAGCTTTCTTGCTATTGATTTGTAGTTTGATTCCATTGTGGTCAGATAGAATGCAAGGAATTATTTCAATTTTCCTATATTTGTTAAGATTTGCTTTGTGTCCTAATATATGGTCTATTTTAGAGAATGTTCCATGTGCTGCTGAAAAGAATGTGTATTCTGAAGCATTTGGATGAAATGTCCTGTATATATCTGTTAGGTCCATTTGTTCTATAACCTCATTTAATCCAGATGCCTCTCTGTTTATTTTCTGCCAGGATGACCTGTCAATTGATGAGAGTGAGGGGTTGAAGTAACCCACTACAACTGTGTTGAGTGTAATATGTGACCTTAGTTCTAATAGCATTTGTTTGATGAAGTGGGGAACCCCCATATTAGGTGCATATATGTTTAGGATTGTAATGTCCTCCTGTTGGAGTGTGTGTTTAATCAATATAAAGTGACCTTCTTTATATTTACTAACTAATGTTGGTCTGAAATCTACCTTGTTAGATATTAGAATAGCAACCCCTGCTTGTTTTCTAGGCCCATTTGCTTGAAACACTGTTTTCCAACCTTTCACCCTAAGATAGTGTCCATCCTTTGTAGAAAGGTGAGTTTCTTGGAGGCAACAAATTGAAGGATCCTGCTGTTTAACCAAGTCAGTAAACCTATGTCTTTTGGTTGGGGCATTGAAGCCATTGATATTAAGAGATATTATTGAAAGGTGTATACTTATTTTTGCCATTTTTTGTAGTTCTTCCTGTTTTACCATTGCTTTCTTGTATTAACTAGTATTTAAGTATGGTTTGTTTATTCCAGGTTCCTTATATGTGTGCTTTTCTTTCTCTTCAGCATGGAGGATTCTTTCAAGTATTTTTGGTAGAGCTGGTTTTGTCTTCAAATATTCATTTAGCCTGTTTTGTGTTTTTTTTTTTTTTTTTTTTTTTTTTTGTGGATTGTCCTTATTTCTCCATCTATTTGAATGGATAGTTTTGCATGATAAAGTAACCTTGGTTGACAATTGTTATCTTTCAGAACTTGGAATACATCACTCCAAGCCCTTCTGGCTTTTAAAGTTTGTGTTGTGTAATTTGCTGTGATCCTGATGGGCTTGCCTTTGTAGGTAACTTGATTTATTTCTCTAACTGCTTTCAACATATTTTCTTTGGTTTGTATGTTTGGTAGTTTAATTATAATATGGAGAGGAGAGGTTCTTTCCAGGTTTTGTCTGTTTGATGTTCTAAAGGATTCCTGTATCTGCATTGGCATTCTTTCCCAATTTGGGGGAAGTTTTCTTCTATGATTTTGTTGAAAATGCCTATTATGCCTTTGCAGTGAAATTCTTCTCCTTCTATTATACCCTGAATTTTTATGTTGAACTTTTCATAGTGTCCCAAATATCTTGAAATTCCCATTCATACTTTCCTATTAGTTTGTCTTTCTCTTTGTTGGACTGTATTAGATCCCCCACCTTATCTTATAGTTTAGATATTCTGCCCTCTCCTTTATCCATTCTACTGGTGAGATTTTCTACAGAGTTTTTATTTCATTGACTGTGTTCTTCATTGCTAGTAATTCTGACTGGTTTTTCTTTATTATTTCTATTTCCTTATTTATGTCTTGTATTGACCTCTTTATTTATTAAATTGGTTTCCTGTGTCTTCTTTGATTCCTTTGATTTCCTCTTTGACTTCTTTGAGCATATTTATAATCATTCTTTTGAAATCTTTCTCAGGCATTTCCTCTAACTCATTCTCACTGGAGGTCATTTCAAATGCATCAATACTTTTTGGTGGATTTATATTGTCTTGATTGTTGGTGTTTCTTGCATTATAATGTACATATTTTTGTATGTTTAATTAATTTAATGCTTGGATTTTGTAGTTAGCTGCAGTATTATTAGATGTATCAATCAATCTGATGTTATATATCTTTAGGGTAGGAGCTTAAGGTGCTTGGTGTGGTTCTTAAGCCTCTCAGAGTATCTACAATAGTGACCCTAGATGTTGGGTTCGCCTGGTATGAGAATATTCAAGTAGGCTGAGTGGAACAAAAATACAGGCAGATTCTAAAATTTAGCTAAACAATGTATGCATTCAATGAAAACCAGCAAAGAATATTTATGCAAGACTAGATATTATGACAACCAGATCCTCCAACAAAGTATCAGTTCCTTAAGGTGTGTGTTTCCCCACACCCTTAATCCTGTCAACTAGGAGGTTAAGCTTTCTGGTCTGTTGAGGGTTCCAAGTCAACTTGTGACCAAGTGAGACACTTCCCTAATTAACAACAGAAGAGGAAACAAAGCCACTAGAAATCAGGAAGCAGCAAACTACAAGCCCAAAATATAGCTTATTTAAGAATGACAAATCTGACCACCCATCAGAATTAACATATACTTTATCCTGACATGGAAGGTGCAATGAGCACTTCCAATTCAAGCCTATATACCAGGCTTATTTGGTGGGTACTGACCTGGTGTAATCCCAGTTACATTTTGGAATGATTTTGGTTTCAGTTATGCTGAGCTCCTGCTTGAGTCCACCTTTGGTGCGCTGTGGGTTCAAGTAGGATGGCTGGGTTGCTGGATCACTGCTCTGGTCGCTGGTACTGGGTGCTGTGATCTCCCTTCCCCAGGTCTCTGGTGCTTGCTGGTACTTGCACTGGTGATAGGGGAGGTGCATTTGATCCTCTACTAGCTGATCTGGTCCTGTGTTGGTCGCTGCTGTCCTCCCTTCATGTTTCTTGAGTTTGCAAAGAGCTCTGGTGTGGGTGGAAAATCCCCTCACATGGCTTTTCCTGTGGCTCAAGCTGAGCCTTTCAGGTGTTGCCCTGTGGACCTGCTGCCACTGTGGACCTGGTGCTGCTTCTGCTTTGGCCAACATTTAAAATACCAAATATCTCACGGGAAGGAGATTGGCTCTAGATGTTTTCCAGCCTATGTTGGCTACCCTGTGTTCAAATTTTATATTAACCCAGTGAGCAGCCTCTAAGGACACAGGTGGAAAGTAGCTCATACTATAGTAAGGTCTTCTTGTTTTCCAGGCCTCACTGGATATTGGGCTGCACAAAGAAAATTTTGAAGGGTGTGAATACTGTTGATCTGTTACATATTTTTCCCTCTCTGTTTCCCCCACATTGGCTGATGCAGTATCTGCTACCTCTCCCTTCCCTACTGAGCCATCTCTAAAACCAGACCTCTGACTACAGCCCGTATATCAGTACAGATGGTCACACCAAGTCTCATGAGTTTTTACTGTTCATACTGCTCTCAGCTCCTCCCACTGTCTACTCTTTCTTTTTTTTCTCAAGCCACATGTTGTCTATGTTCATTCATATTGCAAAATCCGCCCATTCCTTTCTGATAGCCCTACTAGAGTGACCCATGTACCAGGCATCTATAGGGATGGTTGCTATATTCTAGCAATTTATCTGGCTTAGTTGTTGATTGAATGCACAAGTGAGGCTCAACAAAGCATTGAAAGTTCTTATCACTTGTATAAGTTGTTCTATTAAAACAGCAATGTCTGCTTGAGTAGAGCAGTTTGAATGAGGATATTACCTTACATAGGTCTTAGAATCCCCAGCCATCCTCCAGGAGCTACCTATCTTCTTTAGGTCACACTTGGTGATTGAAAGGGCTTTGGGCGGGCCAAATAATGTCTACTTTTTCCAACTACTTAATAGTTTCTATAATGTCATGACAACCCCTGGGAAATATGTTCTACTTGATATTAATGTTCCTATTTGCTGTAGGCAAGTTACAAGCTTTTATCTCACCTAACCATGCATGGCTGTCTTTATACTCAACACTTTCAAGTGACACTCTACAACAGCAGTGTTCAGTATGTGCTGCAGAGGTAGTTCAGAGCTCTCTGAATGTTCTCTTGCAGTGGAAAAATGCACACAGCATCCTTCTTTCTTTTTTACAAGAGTTGGGGGATGTAGATTATTATCCCTGCTCAAACAAGTCCAGTACATTTTATTATTGTTGTTTGTTGAGATAGAGTCTTACTGTAGCCCAGGCTGAATTTGAATTCACTATCTAGTCTCAGGATGGCTTTGAACTCACAGCAATCCTCTTACCTTTGCCTCCCAAATGCTGGGATTAGGGGTGTGCACCACTCCACCCTAAGTTTAGATCTTTCATATAGCACCATTCTAATCCTACATGACATTCTGCTCTCCATTAGCCCTGGTGCTTTGGGGGTTTCAATGAATTAAGGTACATTAGATTTCCACATCAAATTCAATGTTTTCTTTCAATTTATTTTGTTTTCATGTTTCTGTGTGTACAGGTGCGTGTATGTTTGGGGGGTGGGTGTTTCTGTGTGTGTGTGTGTGTGTATTTGTGTGTGTGTGTGTGGTGTGCATGTGGAGGTTAGAGGGCATCCTATGGTGCCATTCTTCAGATCCCACTTGTAGGAACTGACTGAATCTTACATGTTTTTAACTATTTTATTTATGAATTTATGAGACATAGAGAAAGAAAGAAAGAAAGAATTGGTGTGCCAGGGGCAATAGCCACTGATAACAAATTCCAGATGCATGCGCCACCTTGTGTATGTAGCTTTACTGAGATACTGGGGAATCTAACCTGGGCCCTTAGGTTTTACAGGCAAGCACCTTAACCACTAAGCCATCTTTCCAGCTCAGACTGAATTTTAGTTTTGCTTTATTCAAAGAACCATCAATCTGAAACGGTAGAAGATGAATATCCCTGGGATCTATCTCACAGGTCATCTTCTGTCAGCCGAATGAATAGGTAACGTAATAAATAATAACAATCAATCATTCCCAAGTTCAGTCTTACCTGTTTAATCAGGTGGTCAGCTCGTCTCTGAGATTCAAGTACTGCTGTTGCTCTCCTCATCACCTCCTTCACTTTTCGTTCATCATCATCTCTGTGTAGTGGGAGTTTGGCATACACCAAAGCCTCAGGGTTTCAGTTTCCTCTGAGCCACCATTTGTTTTGGATCTAAAAGATAAATTCAGACCAACCCAACGGCAGTGTCTTACATGCTGGGCTACTTACAACATGTACAGGTATATTTCTTTCTTCATTATGAAGTCCAAATTTACTCTTATAGAATGCAGAGTGAGCAGCTAAGATAAATAAATTAAAAATAAATACAAACAAGATAGGATACAAATATGCACCCTCTTCTCTATCAGTATTATTCAAATTTTATGCTTCCACATCACTCAAGTGGATCTTACCTGCCTCCATGTCCCACAGCCTCATGAGCTAGCTGGAGACACGGTCTTTTATTACTTGCTTTTCCAAATCATGAGATTCTGAGGCTTGGTAACCCTTGTTATCAGTTTCTTGTACTGGGCTGCTATTAAGGCCCCTGATTACATAATATACCAAGGATTTTCCTTTCCTCTGATTGAAACTTGAACATGATTCTGGGAGTGTTGGCACACACTTTTGATTTTAGCACTCAGAAGGCAGATGTAGGAGGAATCACTATGAGTTCAAGGCCAAAGTGGGACTATAAAATGAATTCTATGTCAGGCTGGGCTACAGTGACACCCTACTTCCAAAGAAAAAGAAATAGGTTTGGAGACAGCTCAGGGGTAGAGCATTTGACTGTAAACACACACACACACACACACACACACACACACACACACACACACACACAAAGAGAGAGAGAGAGACAGAGACAGAGAGAGAGACAGAGACAGAGACAGAGACACAAACAAACATATATAACCTGGGAGCTTTATTTATCACTTCTACCATGTTTTCTTTCACTTCACTATCCAATTCTTCCTATGAGGTCCAAGGTTTTGGATCTCAAGAGGTTTTTATTTTATTTATTTATTATAATACAGATCTCACTTGTATGCTTTTCACATTGTATCCGGCCCACTGTAAGAAATTGCTAGCTGCTTGCTCCATTTATCTTCCCTTTTCCCTCTTTTTATGACAAATATGATACCAGTGAATTGACTAATATTTGTGTTGTTTCTCATCAAAACCCCACTCTTACTTTGTTAAGTTCTTTCTGGTAAGATAGCTTAGAGTCATTTGCACAAATTAGAGTGCACCATAAAAGTCATGCAACTGACACCACTGTGTGATTAATGCCGGCCTTATCATGTGTGCTACTTCAGGGACTGCAGTATATACTCCGTCCATCAGCCATTATGGAGGCTTTGCACAGTTGCATGCTGGACCCCATTCATCATGGAGGCATGCCACTCCACACCATGTGGAGGGAGGTAACCACCCTTGTGTTCGCATAAGGATGCTACACTCTGTCAGCTTGGTCTAAGTCACAACTATAAGAAGGGGACGCATCATCCTCTACCTCATGGGAATATTTAGTCATATTGGGATTAACTCAAGTATTTTCCAGCCCCACTTGTTCAGCCTTAATTGCATGTATCCTCACCCCACCTATCGAAGGGCCACATCCTCAACTAATGTTTGGCTTCACAGGTCCCTCTTGTGCATTATGTGAGTTTTCCTGTGGCAATGTAAACAAACCTCTATTCAGCCCCAATACCGCACAGATGCCAGACTAAGGAAATGACACCCAAGTCTAGCTTAGTGAGCCAGTGAATGCTTGGAGGCGTCCATAAAAATGGCGGACCCAAAGTAGCCACATCATTGACAATCCCTCCCAACATGGGTAATATCTGGGAGAAACTACATCCCTGGATCACTTCTACAACTTACAGGCTGCTTGGATAGTCAGAACTTCTCCCAAGCAGCTGTTACTGCTTATATAAACTTGGGAAGGGGCCTTCTCCATCTTGTAAGTTTCATGAGCTTCCTGATCATTTAACAATTTGGTCTCAATTTTTTGAGTGTCCCTTCTCCCTCCAAGAGGGAATGCTTAGATCCAGAGAAAACAAGACAACAGCCAGCCAGCCAGCTGAGTTCCTATTTTGCCCCCTGGCACTTTTTCCACGGTAGAAAATACATCTCATTAATTTTATTGCTGCACGTGAGGTTTCTATGGGAAGTGGAATCTTAGCAGTTTCTGCTCCTTGTTCCCTTACCGACTCCATCATTTACACTTAGGGGCCATGTAGGGTGGGGTGGGTTTCTAGCCTCAATTTATTGAAAGACATACAGGCTTCTTCATAGCGTTTATTTCTCTTATTTTCTCATCTTCACTGCTGTATTATGTAGGCACTTTTTTTCTTTTCCTGCATATATGAACATTAGCCAGGGAAAGCAGGTTAAAAACAAAAGGTAACTTAGTCCTATCAGTCTAGCAACAGGTATAAATCACACCTTCAGCACTAAGTTTCTGTGTTCATTTCACTACAAAGGAATCATTATTATATTGTCAAATAAGGAGTTTTAGTGCTCAATATAAAGATTTGGTTTTGTGAATTTAAATTTATTTGTTGTAAATTTTAATACAAAACTTGGAAAACATGTAGAAAAAAATACTATTACCAGGTGAGATGTAGAAAGTACTAGTAAGGATAATAGTAATAATAATAAATAAATAAATCTATGGGGCCTCAAGGGAAAGAAAGAGAGAGAGATAAAAACATGATTCTGGGCTGGAGGGATGGCTTAGTGTTTGTTACAGACAGGTCCATATTGCTGATAAAAATCACCCAACCAAGAGCAGCTTTTGGGATGGAAGAGGATTATTTTGGTTTACAGGCTCAAGGGGAAGCTCCATGATGGCAGGGGGAAACAATGACGTGAGCAGAGGGTGGATATCACCCCCTGGCCAACATCAGGTAGACAACAGGAACAGGAGAGAATGTGCCCAACACTGACAAGGGGAAACTGGCTGTAATATACATAGGCCTGCCCTCAACCATACACACCATCCAAGAGGCATTAATTCCCAAATCTCCATCAGCTGAGAACCTAGCATTCGGAACACTAAGTTTATGGGGGACACCTGAATCAAACCACCACAGTGGTTAAGGCACTTGCCTGCAAAGCGTAAGGACCCAGGTTTGATTCTCCAGTACCCATGTAAATCCAGATGCACAAGGTGGCGCATGTGTATGGAGTTTGTTTGCTGTGGCTGCCAATTCTCTATTGCTGTTTCTTTATCTCTCTCAAATCAATCACTAAATAAATCAATATATAAATGTTAAAAAGAGGGATTTACAATGTTAAAAACATGAACCTGTAGAGAAGAATGTCACTTTTAGAAGTACTTTATTTAAATCATATGATGGCTGACCAATGACAAGAAGCTCAGAAATCTATGAAAGGATTCAACTTTGATTTATACCAATATAAACATTAGTATTCATGTATTCTTCTCTGTTATTTTGTTGATTTTTTGAAAGTTCTATTTAGATAATATTCTGTGAGTCAGGGAAGCAATAGGAAAATCAATTTAGAAAGATCTTAAACCAGTTTTATCTACTAAGGTTTGTCACTGAAGAGTGGTATAGTCATTGTGGGTTGCGTTTTCCTCATTCTGTGGATGAAGAACACCTGAAACAGTGAGAGTTCAGTATATACTTGAGCAGTAGGAAAAACGTTGCACAAACATTGAAATCTAGAGATGGGTAAAATACACCCAGGAGCAAGTACCACTGCCATGATGCTATATTTTATCAGAATATGATATGGGTTCATTATTATGGTGGAAATTCTTGTAAAACATGGAAAATGAAAACATTTTACCTGTAGCAATCACATCTCTATATAGCACAGTCAACACATGGGATGTTTATAATTTGCTTCTTCATCTGTGTAGCCCATAAATCAAAGTCAGAGAACAACAAACTCTAGGTGTCAGGTGTTGACAGTATACACCCTGTTCGTGAAGAGCTGAGAGCTGCTGGTCAGCCAAAGTGAAAAAATTTATCTTCAGTCTTGCAATGTTGGTTGCAGTTCAGGGAAAAAAAAAAATGGCAGAGCATTGTCTGAGCATAGAAAGTAACCCTTATAGTCCTTGAACACAGTGGGACTCTCTTCTACTTCCCCATTGGCTGAGAACTTTATTTATTTATTATCTATTTATTTTTATTTTGAGAGAGAGAGAGAGAAAAAGAGAGAAAGAATTGGCACACCAGGGCCTTGCCCACTGCAATAAAACTCCAGATGCTTGCGCCCCTTAGTGGACCTGTGCAACCTTGCACTTGCCTCACCTTTATGTTCTTGGCTTAAATGGGATTTGAAGAGTCAAACATGGGTCCTTAGGTTTCACAGGCAAGCGCTTTAGCGCTAAGCCATCTCTCCAGCCCTTTAGTACTTTCTTAACAAAGACCTTCTCATGAGTTTATTCCTCTCCCATTATGACATGTGAGCTTTAGCTTTTTAGTCTGTTAACCATTTGCTACTCTAAACTTTTAGTTTGTGTTTGTGTGAGCACATGTGTAGGAAGCATGTGTGTAGGAAGGTCCTCACAGGGAGGAGCCAGCAGAAGCTCAGTGTCTCCTGCTTATGTGGAACTGGACCTACTGTGACTTATGTCTTGAAAATGGGCCTTCATACTTTTATTTCCTACATCAGATATTATTTTTTATTCCATTTTTAAAAATCTTATTCACCAGGACACATGACCACAGATATAATGTTTTAAACAATTTTATAGTAAAGTCTCAAAATTCTTTCATATTTCTTCTCAGATTCTATATGCATATTAGTAGAAATTACAATAGTGAAAAATGCATATACATGGAAAGTCAAATAAAACAGTATGTATGACGTAATCAACAGCTGAGGAGGATCCAAACAAAATTGTCATACAAAGGTTTATAATCTTACTTTATAATAAGCTAGCACAAAAAGAGAAAAAAAAATTGTCCAAAATTTTTATATAAATATACATGTATAAAGCACCAATAGTTCATAAAATAAAAAGAAATGGAAATAGCATTTGCATTATTGAAACAATGTTTAACTTTGCTTATAATGAAATAAGACATTAACATTACAATTAGCTATTATTTCTCTTCAGTGTGAAAATTCCCTGACATCTGACAATGTTCTCTTTAGCAAGTTTGTAGTGACAAAATGTTGCATTAAACTTTTTCCATAGGGACAAAAAAAAAAAAAAAAAAAAGACCACCTTAAACTACCTTCTTTATCTTTGGAATGTGTTAAGGAGTTAAAAGCTAGATTTATATCTAGAGAGACAGCAAGAGTGGTCTTCTTTGTTTTTTGTTAAGTAAGAAATTTCACCTTATTTCCTTATTTTTTATTCACCACGTTAATCTGGAAATTGCCCCTCACCATACTCACTACTGACTTTCTCAAAACACAGGGTAGGAGCATACAGACATTTTAAGTAATCCTTTTTAAACCTCAGATTGGCATAGAGTAAATGTTCTGTACCATTACCTATAACCATTTTCAATGAAACCTGTTTGCCCAAATTATTTCATTACCACTGAGTTACCCAGATGATAGTATGATGAAAAGAGAAATATTTTATAATTTTATTTCATTGTAATGATTACATGCACTAAAGAATTTTTTGTTTTAGAAAATAATTGAAACATTTAGCCATAAAAATACTACCACAAGTGATTTATAAATAAACAAACAATTTTTATCATACTAAGAGTAAAAGCTAAATAAATTATTTTCTATGCTATTAACAAAGCTTTTCAGAAGGAAGTATTTCTATTTGCCAGTTAACTGTCTATTGGAGAAAGAGCTGTCTAAACCCATAGACAGGACAAAGAGAATACAACAGCATCATTCAGTTATGCAAAGGGCAGGGGAACAATTCAACAGAGAAATCTAGACCAGTCTGAGCTGGCTTCCAGAATTAGATGTATATATGTGAGTGTACATTATATACTGGCATATGTATGCATATATATGTATGTGTGTGTGTGTATGCCTAAAGAAAGGAGTTAAAAAATACATTTCCAAGTTGTGAAATTTTTCTTCCAGCTAGAGTTATTGTGGTGTGTGTGTGGGCTGCTATCTTTCATTATGAATGGTAGTTTGACAAACATTTTAGCAGTAAGAAAGAACTAATAACTAATGACTTTAACTATATCTTTTTGTACAGTATTAATTAGAATTGTTTTATATAAACTGGCTTTGATGCTCAATGTGAAGCACAGCACTAGTGATTACAAGTAGCATAGCATTGTAAGCTCTAGAATAAGCCACTGTATTTGCAAAGAAAAAAAGATAAGAAAAAAAAGGAAAACAGTTGATCTGTATTTAAGTACTATATATGTGATGAACCACCATAATATATCTATTGTATCATTGGACAAAATATTAACCACTGTTAAGAGTAATAATTGAAGTAATCAAAAAGGAATAAAATGAGAATTTATTAAATATGATTCCTTATAAAACATGTAAATTCATTTACATTGTTCTCACAGTTTTTAGAACTTCCAGAAAATTTCTAGTTTATGTTATTATGTTCAAATGCAATAAAAATACTTCCTTTAAGTAGAGAAAAAAGTTTGTGGTTTTTATAATAAAGAAAATTATAATTTTAGTAGTTCTAAGTATATATCTTCAAACTTTCTAAAACTCTGGTATGTAAGATGAAAGAAAAAACTTTCCTGGTATTAGTGAAAGATAATGTGATGGAAATCAAATATTTTAATTTGGATTGAAGAGCTCATTAATGCAATATTCACATAATTAGTATCCACAAATAGAAAAAAAAACTAATGATGTTGTATGTATGATAATAATACCACAAAATACTGCATAGTTCCTTCATAAAACTTTGTAGAACAAAATTTCATCTGTAATTAATAATCTCATTTTACTCAATTGCACTAATCAAACTACAATTTAATGTGGCATAAATTTAATTATGCCACAAGTATGCCAAAAGCTTTTGCAAAATTCCAGAAAATATAAACCAGTGGAAAAAAATCTTTTTAAAAAATATTTCAATTCTCTTTTAACAAGGAAATATATTGCTTTTAGCTGGTAAATTTTTAATACTTATTTTAATACATTTCTTTCAACAATTGTCTGTAATTTCTTTAAACAGCCAGTGCAGAGTTTACCATTGGACATAAATCCAAAGTCAAAGCTACACTATAATTATGGAAATTATGGAAATACTGATATATTTTAGGAAATAGGAACACATTTTATAATTAAAGTTAGTCCATTAGCATTTCCAATCCAATTAGTCATCATTCAGAATTTCAGCATCCCATAAGTGATGGTACCACAAATCTGTTTTATTATCAGAAGACATCAGCACTTTGAAGATATTTCAACAATAAGAGGATGGGCATCATTAAAGTAAAAGTAGATAGATGAGAGCAGATATACTAAGATACTGTATTTTAAAATTCATATTTCAAGAGGATATGGAAGAGACTGGGGACATGTCTCAGTGGGCAAGACTGCTTCCTGCACAGACAAGAGGTCAATCTCAAGCAGCCACTTTAAAAAGCAGGTATGGTGCAGATGCCAGCAACCTCAACACTGAGGGAATAGGAAGCAGGTGAAGCACTAGACTTCACTGGTCAGCCTTTCCAGGGTGAGTGAAAGACTCTGTCTCAAGGAAATGCAATTGAAGAATGGTAGAGGATACCCAGCATTCTCCTCAGGCTCTACAAATGTGTGAATGGAGTCCATACATAATGCATGCACACACACACACCTCACACATGGCACCTATTCATATACACCAAAAATAAATAACTAAATAAGGAGGAATCAAGATTACTGAAGAGAAATAATTAGGCAGAAGAGAAAAATGTCAGTCTCCTCTTTCACCCTAATACAGTGATGAAATACTTGGAAGTGTTCATAGAGATGAGAGTGGAGTAAAATAGATACAATCATGTGACCACTGTACATAGCAAAATGGAGATTAGGTGTCACAGAGCAGGGTTTTATCCAAAAAGCAAAGAAATAAACCAAAACTTGATTGTAGCAAAGTAAGAAAAGATATTTATTTTTTGCCATAGATTTTCAGCCTTATAACTGTAGTCATCATAATCATTTTCTTTGCTCTTGCCTGACAAATACAGTTGAAGATAAATAGATATGATCACTGGTCAGTGCAAAATATGATAAAGTTTAGCTTTATAAACACTACCACTAACTCTCACTTGATACATATCTCCTCCAGTATGCAAGGATAAAAACATGACATTCTTACATGATTAGTTAAAACAACATAATACAGAGCACATTTACTTTTTTTTTATTAAATGTCATGAGACCTACATCAAGAGGAATTATTCTGAATTAAATATGTGCAGACTATTTTTGAGAAAGGATTTCAATTTTCAATTTTTTATATGCTAAGACAATGTTAATGGGCTCATTGTTCATCTACTTTAGCTGCTTACACCCTAATCTACTCAAAGGAAGGAGAATTTCTATTGATAGCTCCAAGGAAGGAACTGGTTATTATATAATGAGAAGAGTCAAGGAGAGTAAAAAAAAAAAAAAATGTTGCTGTTCTGGCCAGCTCATTAATATTTAACTAGGACGAATACAGATTTGAGATGCATTAAATATGCAGCATTCTTCTTTCAGTCTGTTAAAGTAGTTGGAGGTTATGAGTCTTCTACTTATTTCAATAATTGTAGTAGATACAATAAAAACAACCAGAAGTTAAGCAGTTTCAATGCATTGCTTAGACTAGTCAAGAATGTGACTATTTTGTGATGATGAAGCTTGATATCCTTAAACCTAATCTCTTCCTTCCCTTTTCTGTAATACTTGAAAATGTTGGGCAGATATTTAGGTATTCTTTTCCATGGCCTTGGTGGGAAATTCATTACAAATAAGGCCCCATCCTGCATAAAAGAACTCCAGATCAGTTTCTTTTCCCTGTTCCTCTCAAGCAATTCTTTAAATCTATTTTAGTCTTACCCTATCTGCTTCAAGAAACATCATTGTATGTGTGATCACCTTTATGATGGTCTGGTAGTAAGACTATGTTAGCATTTGTCTTCACATCCAATTCAGACTTGGAAGGGTTTTATCCTGACTCATAAGAGTATAATACATTGCTAAAATAGCATATTTCCATTTTACCAGTAGGTAAACATATACATACCAAGTAAATTATTGGACTTTTAGAGCATAGGCTTTAAAGTCTACCTTGAGCTACAATTTCAGATATGTCAATTCATTTTAGAGGTGATATTCAAATTTAACATTTTTATATTATAAAAATATTTTTCTCATAAAACATAGATTAAACAAATTCTAAATCAATAAAGCTTAAAATAATTAAGACCTACTACCTTAAAACAAAAATTGATAACAGGGCTGGTGCGATGGCACACTGGCTAAAGGCATTTGTTTGCAAAGCCTGATGGCCTAGGTTTGATTCCCCATTTCCCACATAGAGCCCATATCTGGTGTTTGTTTGCAGTGACAAGTGGTCCTGGCATGCCCAGTGCCCATTCTCTCCCCCTCTTACAGATAAATAAAATTGTTAAAAAAAAAAAAAAAACAATGACAGTGTAGAAATCACTCCAAACCAAACTTGATAGAAGAAGGAGCAAAAAATACTCAGTAAACCACGCTTACAAACTTTTATAGGATAAAGTATTTCAATATCTCACAATGGTAATTAATGAAGAAAACATCAATGCTATTTTTCCTGAGAAATCTCAAATAATGGGAAAAAAAGATTTATAAGCCACATCTCTTTACAACATTGAAAAATATAAAATAGTTTATGGCATGAAGCCCCCAATAGAAACAACATATTCAAGAGAAATAATAATAGCTACTGTCATGATAAAAATATCTAAGCATCTTAATTAATAAAAGTAAAATATTATAAAAGAATATTACACATATATTATAGAAATAGTGACACATATACTAAAAATGTAATTAAAAGGACAAGATGATAAATTATTCAGCATTGTAAATGCAAAGTATAAACAAATATATCCTCCCCGCATGTTGGCAATCACCAAGGAAATACAGCAGAGTGGTCAAGTTTTTACGGGATATGCAGACATAAGGAGAGAAAGACTCTCAAGTCAATCTACTACAGTCCTAGGTACAAGGTTTTATTGATTCACTAAAGTTAGTTACTGGTTAGACCAAAAGGGTATTTAAAATGAGGTCAGAACAAAATGAGATGTTTTTTGAGGGATTGTCTCCCTTATGTCTTCCACATTGATCTGCTGTCCTGCCTCTGCACCCCAAGTACTCGGATTAGAGATTTGCTCTACCATCCCAGCAAGAAACGTTAATATCACTTTAAAATATTCAAATATAATTTAGTGCAATAATTTCTTCTTAACAATTGTTCTTTTTTTGTTTGTTTTTTGTTTTTTGAGGTAGGGTCTCACTCTAGCCCAGGCTGACCTGGAATTCACTATGGAGTCTCAGGGTGGCCTTGAACTCATGGCGATCCTCCTACCCCTGCCTCCTGAGTGCTGGGATTAAAGGCGTGCACCACCACACCCGGCTTCTTAACAATAGTTTTGAAAGTACCAAAACTAATCTGGCCACAGAATAATACATATGTTTACTACAGCACCCATTTGATTTATTCAGTTTTCCAACAAAACCAAAAGGCCATAGATTGGAGAAAGTGGGAAGTTAGGCTTATCTCAAGTGCAGAGTGAAGAATTAAATCCAGATTAAATCCAGCCAAGAAGGAAATTATGAGAGTCCTTATGAGAGTTCAAGAAAAATAATTCATAATAAAATCATTATCATCATTATTTAAATCTCGTGTGACCTGATAGTAGAAAACAAAGTGCTATGTTCTCAATATTTCAGGTCATTGATATAACATCTACATGGAAAAATACCATATTTTAGGGTCTTTGTTTTAGAAGTTTGGTGTTCTGATAATTTCATTTAAGTCCATATATATACATATATACATATATATGAATATATATATATGAATATGTGAATATATATATTCAAAATTTTGATGTGATCACAGTTTACCTATACTATAAATGCAAATATATATATATATATATATATATATATATATATATATATATATATATATAAAATTTGGTGTGTTCACAGTTTACCTACATTATGAATCCTGTCGTGTGTGCATGTTCATGTACATGCAGGTGTACACGCATGTGGATGTGAATGTAATTGTATGCACATACAATTGGAGTCCAGAGGATAGCTTCAAATGTCAATGTCTGAATTTCATTTGCATTTGTTTTTTAAATTAAGAACTTTATTGTATGAACATATTGCAAGTTGTTGATATTCTCACCGTGTTTTACTTTCATGTTCCCTCTGCCCACCCCCATTCCTCTGAGGACACTCCTCAGCAATGTTAGTAGTATTCACTGTGGGGACATGAATGCACCAGCCAGTCTCAGTGGGGGATGGACAATGCCTCTGCATAGTTGTTTCCACCCTGTGGCTCTTAAAACCATTCCATTCCCTTTTATACAATGTTCTCCAAGCTTTATAGGTCATGTTATAAGTCTCAGTGTTGAGTTCTCAGCAACCTCTGGTTTTCTGTTTTGGTGAGTTTTGAGTCTCTTCAGTGTCTAATGCCATCTCCCTGGAGGAGTTTCTCAGGCCAGCAGTTAGAACAGCACTCATATTTAATCCACCGCTCCCTCTGTAATATTTGCCAGTCCCTGCAAATGTGATAGAAATGACTCATCTCCTGTTAGACATAAGGCTTTCTTGTCATACTGATGGGTAAAGGGTTTCCCTAGTGTTCATAGTCATCTGTTAAAAAATAGATTCTTTAACCAAGAGTGATAGCAGCATGGATCAGTGGGGATAAACATAGACATTTAGAAGACGTTTGACGAGCTTAAACTTTTCTTTTATCAAATAATAGTAGACGCTTTCCTCTATGGTCTAATGCCTTCTAAGTCACAGAATTCTGACTTGTTTCTCAGTAACAGGTATCAATTCCTTCATACTGAGGGAGCCTCATAACAATCAGAGGGAAGTTGATGACCCACATTGTCTGTTTGCCACTAGTGAAACTGTGTACACATCTTACCTGGCTGGTTGACTTTGTAGCTTACAGTATCCAGTACTTGCTCATGCTGCTGGTGACCATTATCCCTCAGCAACTTAAACAGCACTTTCCAGCACTATGAGAGCTAGCCAGCAAGGATCTGGCTTCCCCTTAGTTCTAGCTTGATCTCTGAGTGTCCTTTGACTGCAGCTTGTGGTATATTAAGCCACAGAGTCTTACCATTTGTATCTGCTATGTAACACAATGCTTTAGAAAAGGCCTGCATTGTTTGGTGGAGGGATATGTTGATGCTCAAAGGTCTCCTGGACCAATAGCTCACTGTTGGGAATAATCAATTCTGGCACTGTGACTTACTAGCAATAGCCCATGTTTTAAGACAAAGCTTTCTTTACCCCTATAGAGTGCTTCTACCCACACTATTCTGTTCTCTGCCTCCTATATTAAGAGAGTTTTGTCTTTTAATTAGCTAGCCTAGATAAAGTTTTCTGTGGTACTGATTCATGCCATCTTTAGTTTCGTATATCTCCCCCTCCATCCCTCCCTTACCTCAGTCTTGCCAGACCCTTTCAACCCATATAATCTGTCCTGCTACTTTCTGGTCAAGTTTCTACTGCTCAGATTCCTTCATGATTCCTTTCTCCAAGCCTCATCTAGCTTCCTTACCAATAGTCTTGATGCTCATTACAACTTATAAACAAATCAATCAATCCCATATTAGAATTTGCAGATGAGAGAGAATGTGTGGATATTTTCTTTCTTAGACTTTTTTTTTAAAGAAACATAGAAGCAGCAGAGCAGGTAGAGAGAAGAACACAGGTTTGATTTTATTTACTTATTTGAGACACAGAGAGGGAGAGAGAGATTGAGAGAGAGAGAGAGAGAGAGAGAGAGAGAGAATGGGCACACCAGGGCCCCTAGGCACGGCAAACAAACTTGAGATGCAGGTGTTACCATGTGCATCTGGCTTTTCTGGGTCCTTAGGCTTCACAGGGCATGTACATTAACTGCTAAACCATCTCTCCAGCCCAACTTTTTTTTTATACTTAGCTTTGAGATAGGGTCTCTCTTGTCCTGAAACTCATCAATTAGGCTACAGTAGCCATTGAGCACCAGTGACCTTCCTGTCTCTACCATCCTAAGAACTACAATCTGCATTTTATATGGTTGCTGTGATTGAAACTCAGATCTTCATGCTTGCAAGACAAGAATTTTACCAACTGAGCTATCAATCACTCCTGCCCATATTATGGATTTTCTCCTTATTATTTTTCTTATTTTTATTTGTTTCATTTATTTTCTGTTGCAATGATATATCACCTTCTATTTTAAATAGACTATCAGGATTTCTTTCATGTATTAGAAAAGAAGAAAAATTATTTAAAATAAAATGCTTCTAAGATATCAACTTGCCTTTATTTCATCTCAAACTTTTATGTTTTGAATTGTTCAGCAGTGCAAATCATTAGAGCTGTAATGCTGAAAGATGAAATGAATTTAATTATCTCCTGAGACTCATATACTCAAAAATATGAGAAAGCTATTAGATACAATATTTGTATCACTAATGCCTATACAAGCAACATCCCCTTCAGGCATATTTCACATCCACCATGAAATATTTAGAAAATGTATTTGATCAAATGTTTTCTCCTCAGGTCAGAGGCAAAGCTCATTAGTGGAAGCTGGTTGTACTTGCACATTTGCAAGTTGTCTATTTCCACTAGGACTCTGTAGGGTTTGACTGGGTGTTAAATTAAACATGGAAGCTCTCCATAGGTATAGTGGTAAGGATATGATGGGTCTCAAAGATTACTACAATTATTCCCATTTTTGTCTGTATTAAACAATAAGATGTAAGTTATAGAAATATATTGATTCATAATATATCCTTTCTACCTATAGATTTTGAGTTAAGGTTATTTATATACTTGAAAGAATATCTAGAAATGAGATGAAAGAAAATATAATTAGGAGTCATAGAATATAGTTGAAAAGCCTGAAACATTAGCGTATTGAAAGCATTAAATATTAGTATATTTGTAGTAGAACTTTATTATAGGAGTTTCTTTTCAAAAGAGAAACTATAAAATCTTTCCTACCTTTTTAGGTAGAGGGTCTTCCTAAATATCCATGGCATGTGAGAAATATACTATGTAGCCCAGACTGATGTCAAGTTCAAAACTCTTATTGCTTTAGTCTCTTGAATGAATGGATTAATTGTATGAAACACTAAGCCAGAAATCCTACATATTTTTAATATATATATTTTTATTGACATCTTATATACTTACAGACAATAAACCATGGTATTTCCCTCCCCTCCCCCACTTCATAACTCTGTTCTCTGTCATATCCCCTCCCACTCTCCATTAGTCTCTCTTTTAAATTGATGTCATCATCTTTTTCACCTATTATGAGGGTCTTGTGTGGGTATTGCTAGGCACTGCAAGGTCTTGTATATCGAGGCCAAATTCTGTCTGGACATTTGTATGCAAGTAGTGGTACATTTCCTTTGCCTCTTACACTCTTTCCGCCACCTCTTCTGCAATGGACCCTGAGCCTTGGAGGGTGTGAGATATTTCAGTGCTGGACTCTCCTCCAACACTTCTCAGCATTATGTTGCCTTTTGGGTCATCTCAGTGGTCATCACCATCTGAAAAGAGAAGCTTCTCTAAACAGAAGTGAGAGTAGCATTAATATATGAATATGAACATTAAGTGTAGTGCTTTCAGGGCAATTTGGTGAGAATAATATATGCATTTATCCAGACAAGAGCAGGCTTTATACCCTTAAGGCTCATAACCTCCTCTGCCATAGGCTTTTGATTAGGTTTTCAGTACTGGGCATGTATTCCCATCCATAGAGTGGGCCCTTCAGTCCACTTACAGAGCAGTTGGTTTCCCCAAGAGCAGACATGCCACTATTGCACTCATTCAGTCATTTGGCCTATCTGGACAAACTAGAGGCTTCCAGTATCCACTGTTTTCACCTCCGATGACTTATGTTTCCCACAAGGCTACATACAGTGCAGCTTTTCCCAGTTTGCACTTGGCTGGGCTACAGGGAGAAAGTTTTCTGCTCAGCACCATCTTGATTTCACAGTGACTCTGCCACTCAGGCATGTGATAGGGTCAGCAATGGGGTCTTGCCGTCTCTTTCTCGTGAGAAACTAAGGGCCTTGGCAATAGCCTATAATGTTTTGGAGGCAACAGGAACCTCCCTGGCCAACAACTCACTAGAAGGTATCCCATCCCTGGCACTGAAAATTTTCTACTAACAATCTATGGCTTCTGTGCCATTTTTCAAGAAAGTAGATTTTTATATGTCTTATTCAGAATATCTTAATTTTTGTTGACCTTTGCCCCCACCTTTCTTTTATACAATCTCTTCCCCTGACTTCACTTAGGCCTTTCCCCTCCTTATAATGTGTTCTTTTACTTTCATATACACAATACCATCCCCTTAAGCAATCCTATATTTTAAAAAATATTACTCTAACTGCTCTATAGAAAAGGGTAGAAATTATTGTCCAATGTACACATTTACTGAATCATTATATTGTACCCATAAAAAATACAATTTTGATGTTTTTATGTTTTACTTAAATGAATTAAAAATTGAAAAAATGAGAATAAAAATTAAAAAAACTACAAAAAACTAAAATATTTATAGTAAACAGTACTTTAATGTAAAGTTACATTGATCATATGGAATGGGGCCTTGGTTCATATGATATTATATAAGCAATGGAAAGTGATAAGGCATTGATGTGTGTCTAAAGTTGTGATGACAAGACTTACTGATGCATTTCATCAAAAATCATGGTAAAACCAAGAAGCCTAAACAGACTATGAGACAATAACAACCCAGTCATCATACTGAGATGAGGAATCCTAGAAAGAGTTTTCTTTCTGAAATTTTCAATACCTTCTTCATGTACATATTACATTAGACATGTCTGTTAGAAATCCAAGTCACATTGGAAAATGGAATGGTGATCAGGAGTTTAATATTGAATACACTTTTGAACTGCTTTGAATTTGTGAACCATCATGGGATAGATATTAGTTATAGCTTGAGGAAGAGAAAACCCTGCTTGTGGAGTGAGAGGGGAAGAGAAGCTTCACGAAAAGCTGCACATCAGCAGCAAACGGAACCAGAGAAAGACGTCGTGGCAAAGAGATCAAGAATAAATATCATGCTGAGAAGATGGTACTCTGTAAGCCTGGTGAAGAAAGATGGCTTTAAGAAGAAAGTTCTTTCTGGACAACACTGAATATCCTAAAAACCAAAAAAAGAAAAAAAAAAAGAACCAAGAATTGACATTGGGAATCTATAGATCATGATATTTTAGCTTGTTGGCAGTTTATTGACGTAGGAAAAAATGATTTCTTAGATCTGGCAGAAAATTATACATTTAAACTTTTAAGTTAGAAAATATGATCATATTAATCCATCATAGGACAAGCCCAAGAAAATATGTTGTGGTAGGAATGTGGCTCAGAAATAAAGTATGTACTTAGCATTGTGAGACCCTGGGTTTGAGCCCAGCATCAGCAAACTGAAAGTAGGAGCAGGAAGAAGATGAAGAGAAGACAATGAAATAAAAGTGGGAAAAAAGTAAGGTAAATATTCTTTCCATAGTTCCTAAGAAATGAATTTAAGAATGGCTATATATGTGATGATGCATATTTTTCCTACCAACATTCATCTGAAAAAATGTAATTTTAGATAACTTAAAAGTCCACAAGGAAAGAAAAAAACAACTGTATGTATGTGATGCAATATTTAATAAGCATAATCTATATAACAAAAAATGAACAAAAATTGAGATTTACATAAGATCAAACTATATTGTAACTACCAAGATTACTTACTGTAGTTAACATTTTGATAATAATTATACACCATTCTTTGAAAGAGATTGAGAATCTCTAAGATAAATAATATTTCTACATAACAAAAGCTTTTTATTATCCTCATGATCAGAGTCAATTTGGCCTGATGGTATTGTTTCTTCTTATCTCTGCCTGCTGGCCACTGTGTATGAAGAGTATGATGGGAATTGCAGTGTGTTTCCTCATAGAAGCATGCCTCCTCTAAGGCATATGATTATTAATCCTGAAAAGCTGACAGTCACTCATCTATAGAATGCCTTTCCCAAGTAGAAACTGGGTCTAAAATTACTTGCCATTTGTATTATCGTGTTAGGGTTGCTAATGCAGATTTAGTCACCTACAAAATGAAAAACTGGGCTGGAAGGATGGTTTAGCAGCTAAAGTGCTTGCCTGCAAAGGCAGAGGACCCAGGTTCAATTCCCCAGGACACACATAAGCCAGATTCTCAAGGTGACACATGCATCTGGAGTTCATTTGCAGCAGCCAGAGGCCCTGGTGTGTCCATTCTCCCGTGTCCATTCTCCCCACCCCCATCCTCTCTCTCATATAAATAATAAAATAATTAATGTAAAGAAAAACAAAAAAGTCTTTAATTTTACTTTCTCAAAATTCCAGAGACTGCGAGTCCATGACCAAGGCAGCAGTAGATGAGTCTCCTGCAGTCTGCTCTTTCCTTGGCCTCCAGAATCTTTCCTTCTGCTGATGCACCTATTGAACTTTTCTCTGATCCTCTTAGGAGTTACTAGTCCTACTATGTCTTAACCCTCTCCAGCAGTCTCATTTGAACCCAAGCATTTTTCCAAATATAGTTATATTCTAAGGTACCATAGTGACACATTTTCATAGGAAGTGTGGGGATGGAATTCCAGCCACAATATGATTGTCTGTGATTTCATATGGTTTGAACATGGGTCACTTCTTTTATCCATACAAAGTGCATGACTAAATATGAAATAATTCTTCTCATTAGGATTTTTCTCACAACTCTTTTAGCCCCTCACTAGATGGTGTGATACAGCACCCATTGGCCTTTTTTGCTTACATTCACCGGTGTCGGTAATCATTTCTCCTCTTTTTATCAACTTTATATGATGTTCTAGGGATGTATTCATAATCAGGCTGGGATAAAAGCACTAGCATGACATGGGGATCTCAGTCATTTGTACCTATGACTGACATTCACCTTCTGACCCTGGTGTTTTCTGGTCTCAGATATGTGGCCCATATTGTGATAGGTCTCTACTGGGCATAGCCAAACTTTTAGTTAGCATGTTTGAAAGCACTCCTTTTATGAGGAGCAGTTATTCACTACTCACATGGTATACTGTTGGCCAGAGAAATAGCCCTTTCTATTAGCTCAAATTCATTTCCTTGTCACCTTTCTCTTAGCTATGCAATTTTCTATTTTCTTCAGCCTCTTTACATGTGTTACTCTCTCTACACACAATCACCAAGTCTAATAGGCCTGCTTCTATGGGGTTCCTTTACCTTTAGACCATGCTGAGAAAGATCATGACCTGATTTATTTAGCTTTCATCCAGAAGCAATTCAGAAAATGACTCTCATTACTTAAAAGTTAGGTAATATGTTCTCATAAAGCTACTCTGCAATCTGTGGCATCCACTGCTGCACCAGCTTTGCTTTGTGATTGATTTACTTGTTATATTATGAACAAATGGCACGGATCCTCGGAAGTATTAAAAAACAAATAAACTGAACAAGTCTTGGCATGAATTCAGGCTACATCAGCTACAAATGGATTCATTAGACTGAGGAGCCGAAATTCTGGGATGAGAAAACAAGAAGAACAGCTGCTTGGTACTGACTTACAACCTCCTTGTAGAAAGCTAAATACACTGTCCTCTTGTGAGATGAGTATTTAATCTTTAACTGGGGATTTCAATGGCTCTATCCCTCAGGACAAGTTCACAGCTATAAAATTTGAAAGGTAGAGTACCACCTATAGATAAATAGTTTCCATAAGGACCATTTATCCTACCTGAGACTTTTATCATGTTAAAAATGTTTACCTGATTATGCTGCATCAGGACCTGTCTCCAGCAGGGCAGTGGAAGTTCAAGTCAGCTGAGTTACAGAGTGTGGCTGAATAAAAATTGCTAACAACAACAAGAAAATCCAATTGAATTCAATTACCAAGTAGAAATATCTTTAAAATACAGCAAGATGCATTTCATAAAAGGCAATTTTTAAACATTTTTTTAAAGAAAGTAATCTGTACTAGAGGATTAAAAAAGTACTCAACCAGTAGCCCATGCTACTTGAATATATGTAACCATGAGGGTGTTTGCAAACTGTCTAGCTAAATATCTGAAGTTTAAGAGTTTCATATCCTACTAAAGACAAAAGCACAAACACATAATCAGCTAAACTATAATTAAAAAAGCAAGGCAAAGTAAAAAGAAAGAATAAAAAGGAAGAAAAACACAAATCACATTGAAGAGAGAAATTTCCAATTTAGGGGCTATATTTCAAAAGCATTTAATTTAAAAGTTAGGACTTGTTCTCTGTGTTGATCTCCTTCACCCTTGTGCTGGTACCAGGTTCACCAAGAAAACAGCACCCTTGCTTGTTTTGCCAATTATTCTTCCCAATACCTCATCACTGAAGCAGACCCAAAATGAACCCAGCATGGCTCAGGGAAATTTTGCGGAAGAGGGGGCAGAAAGAATGTCAGAGCCACACGTTGGGTCATGACACCCAGAGACATTTCCTCCTACCCATAACTGTAGGTTAACTCCACAATGCATGACACATATACCTCAAAAAGGAGGGCCCAGAGGATGGGGATAGGACATGGAGGAGGTTAACAATGGTACCAACTTGACTGTATTCACTGAGCATAAAACTAATTAATAAAAAAATAAAAATTTAAAAAGTTAGGACTAATGTCATTTCATAGGATATAGCTCTATTGCTTTAATAATCTGATACTGATTATTCTTACATTGTAGAATATTATGAAAAAGATAGTTTGAAGGAATATGATTTTTGCAACCTTCTTTCTCTATCTGATTCTGATTTCAATGTAGCCAAGGCAGGGTGAATATGTAAAAGAAAATCCAGTGCTGAAAAAAAGATGTAGAAAACTCTGAGGAGAAGCTGACAATAATGTTTCCACAGCAACCAGGATAAAAACTCAAAGGGAATGCCTTTTGTTAAACCTGCTCAAGATTCCACCTTTCATTATTTCATGATAATTTAATTCTGTAAATACTCAATAATTCCTACACAAAAGTCATATATGGAATAATCCATATACAACTTAATTATGTGTTTAAAGAAAAATTATTCCAAAAATCTAAAAAATACATTATAGCATTTCCAGTTTTACTTTTCCTGATAAAGGCAATAATTAATGTATTTCTATATATAGTTTAATAAAAATATATTTGGTATCTGAAAATCTCATGGAAATGCAAAACAGCTATCATGAGACTGAGGTGCCATTCAGTGATTCATCAGTTGCCTAATATATGCCAGGCATTAGGTTCAATCCTCAGTAACAGAGGAGAAAAACTAACTAAAAGTACAGTGACATATCCTGTCACATTTATAATGGTAATTTTTATGTGCTAGAATGAGGCTAGGAAAATAGTTGGTAAAGTATTTGGCTGGCTAACATGAAGACCTGAGTATGAAACCCAGAACCCACATGAACATGCTGGTAGTCTGTTCTTATAATCTGAATGCTGGAGAAGTGGAGACAGGTAGATCTCTGCCAGCCAGTGAAGTCTAACTGTTCAGCTCAAGGCCAGTAAAAGACGCTGCCTCAAAAATCACTGAGTAGCATCTGAAAGTAACACACCCAAAGTTGACCACATACACACACACACACACACACACACACACACACACATACACACACACACATACATGATTGTGCCCCTACATACAAAAGTGTGCCTACATACATATACACACATGCATAAAGTTTAATTTTTAAAAAGTGTCTGAAATATGTGCAAAATTATAATATTTGTGCATTTTGTGGGAAAATATGATGTTAAAGCAGCTCTGGAAAACATGTGGCAGTCTTTCAGAGAGGTCAAAGCAACTACACTGCTAGGTGTTCATCTAAATACAACAAACTCAAGATTTAGAACACTTGCGCTTTCTTATTCATTGGAGAATTAGTTACAGTAAAAATGATAATGAAATATAAGTGTCCATCAATGAGGAAAAATAAAGATATTGTGCTTGTACATATAACACACTATCAACCAGTCCCGTAAAGAAGGAACCTTACTGTATTCAACAACACAGGTGAAACCAGAAAACAGGGATCATTATGCTAAGTGAAGTAAATGTCACAGAAGAGCATTACTTGCATTTCACATTTATGAAGTACCTGTAATAAAGTCATAGAACCAGAGATTACAACAGTGGGGACTCAAGACCTGGAGAAATAAGGAGTTTTCAATGGATATAAAGTTTAAGTTATGCTAGATAAATATGTCCTTAAGATCTACAATTCATTATAAGTCTGATATTTAACAATAGGATTTTGTCCCCTTCAAAGCTCTTAAGGAGGATCTCATATTTATATTATTAATATCTCCACAAACTCAGATATAGCGAACAACAAGTAATAATAAGTAAACTGTGGTAAGTTCTGGGCCTGTCTATTACCATATTAAGTAAATTGATTGTATCATGTCATTTCATATGTCAAAATATATCAAATTATACAAAATAAACATGTTCAATTCTGTGATGTTTCATACTTAAAACTGTAAAAATATGTAGGTACCATAAAATAATTACTATGATTCTAAGAATTCTCCACAAAATCAGAGCAAAGATCAAAAATATATCATCAGAAACATTATAGTTCTCTAGTTAAAAAAATAATCTTTATAGTTTTCTAAATTATGTTAATTACTTAGCTTCTCATATTGCTTCTTTTCAATCTATAAAACACAAATTATTTATTTCAAGTACTTTTTGAGTTATTTATTTTATTTTACATGAGTTAATGAATATATGAAAATGTCTTAGTACTTGTATAAATCCAGAAACTTTCAGGTATCAATTATAGAATAAAGTGAACAAATTTAGACACACACACACACACACACACACACACACGGAATATATAATCAGAAACTATCTTCTACAAATAATAATTTGAAGGAGAAAATGGAAGAGATTATTTTCCACAAACAATAATAACTAACCAGACTGAAGTTTCCCTGAGTCAGGAAGAACCACAGCCACCAAGTCTATAACACTGTACTTTGAAAGTATGTATTGAAACACACTGGGCACAGTGTGGTGCATCTGTAGTTTTAAGTCTTTGGGTGGCTGAGGTGGGGTGATAACTGGTGCATAGGGTTTGAGGATATCCAAAGGCACATAGATCTTGTGTCAAAAATAAAATTAGTCTAGGTGTGGTGTTGCATGCCTATATTCCCAGCACTTGTAAGGCAGACATAGGACAATCTCCATGAGTTCAAGGTCACCCTGAGACTACATAGTGAATTCCAGATCAGCCTGGACTAGAGCAAGAGCTTACCTTAAAAACTAAATTCAATTAAATTAATAGCTTAAAAATAAAAACATAAAATGTAGAAGGATTTATTGATGGCAAGAACCTAGTTTTAAAAAGCACACCTAAAAATAGATCTAAATACTTTTGAGTCTTATCAGTTTTAACATGGAATCATAGACTATATGGTACAGGTGTGTGACTTGAGAGGAAATCCATCTGGTAACCTACAAAGTGATTTTTAAAGTGAAAAACATCATGCTAATTCTCAGTTACTGAGGTATTAAATGCCTTCATCAAAATAATGTTTGCCAGGCAAAGAGAGTCAATGAAAGCATTTCATTCGAAAGCAAGTCTTTGGGCTGGAGGGATGACTTAGCAGTTAAGGCCTTTGCCTACAAAGCCAAAGGACCCAGGTTCGATCCCCCAGGACTCACGTTAGCCAGATGCATAAGGAGGCGCACATGTCTGGAGTTCGTTTGCAGGGGCTGGAGGCCCTGGCACACCCATTCCTCTCTCCCTCTTTCTCTGTCAGATAAATAAACAAAAACAAAAACAAGTCTTGCTTAATATTAAGTAGACAAGAACACCAGGAATGTAAGGAATATATAAAGATGTTATAGGAGAAAACACATCTCTACTTTCATCTCTAACATAAATATTGTCACCCTAAGCAAACAAATTTGAAAGTTCATTTCAAAAAAATAGCTACATATATAGCAAACAATTATATTTAAAGGAAAGTTTCTCATTTAAAGAACATTCTCCAAGAACCCATCTTTATGGGAGGGTAAACAACATACTACAATGTATTCATAGCTTTTCAGATGAGTCTTTGAAACAAATACAAGGAGGAAACCCTGCAAGTGCAGCAGAGAAACCACATCCGTGATCCCAGGAAGGTGGGAGCCTGTGCCATGGTCAGAGAAACTACAGTATTTTAAAGTCAAGCTGCAACTGCGTTAGTGTTTCACTAAAATAAAATACCATAATGAAACCTACCTGTTTGTATGTTAATAAATAAATTTTTTAAAATTATAAACTGATGGCATAAAGGCTAACAGTTGTGTTTCTGCCTATAAAACAAATAGCACAATTGGTAAAATTGCAATAATTTCAAGTAAAGATTAATTCAGCAGTGTCTCTGCCTAAGGGCCTTTGATTCTTACCTCAGTAAGAGCAGCCAGACGCAACTCCAGGAGCAGTGATCACATTTACCTTTATTTTTTTTTTAAATCAAATTTCTAGTAAAGATTTTCAGCTGACAATTATGACAGGATCAGGAAATAAATGCAGAGGTGATGGTGAATGCAACAGTATGTTCTTAGTTAAATTTAAAGTGTCAGGTGGTTTTCATACTTACAGTGAATAATACTATCTAACAAACCATATCTAACATCCTCAAATGTGAAATTTCATTAATATATTAGTTATACAATAAATGATTTATGGTCTCTAATTTATATTTTTCCACACTTGTGTTTCAATAAGTTCTGTATTTCTTGTCTTTTCAAAATCTGAAGAAAATGGTGAATAAATGCTGTATAAAAATGTGTGTTGATACACAGCAAAATATGACAGTCATTCCAGGGCTCCATGTGGGTAGAGTATAAAATACCTGCTTCAGAGAAAATATATTTGAACTAATTTTTGTTGTTGTTGTTTGGCTTTTTCCCCCTATTACCAGAATCAAAATGACAGTGGAAGGGACTATAAAGGATTACGGTAAGTGAACTATGCTCACACAGATTCTTGACCGGAAGGTCATAGGCAAGGAGCCACCACAGGAATGTTGGATGCAGATTATCTTTCTTTCTTTTTCTCGTCTTTCTTTCTTTAATCCCAGCACTTGGGAGGCAGAGGTAGGAGGATTGCCGTGAGTTCGAGGCCACTCTGAGACTACATAGAGAATTTCAGGTCAGCCTGAGCTAAAGCAAGACCCTACCTTGAAAAACCAAAAAAAAAAAAAAAAAAAAGATAAAAGAAGTGATTGTCTCAGAGTGTAGAGAAACCAAGTCAAGCAAATCATAAGGCTTTATTCCCTCATATTACTATGACTATTGTCATAACAGGAAAGTTGGCCAGAAAGCCAGTTTATATCAAAGATCAGGAAATTAATGACCACAAGGCTAGATCCAATGCCCTATTTTTACATGTTCTACTAGTTAAAAAAAGTTACTTACACCTTTATGTTTTATAAATATCAAAAATTTACATCATTTCATGACACATGAAATTAAAACATCAATGTGGGGCTGACCTGAAAAGCCAAAGGACACAGGTTCAATTCCCTAGGATCCATGTAAGCCAGATGCACAAGGTGGCTCATGCATCTGGAGCTTGTTTGCAGTGGGTGGAAGCCCTGGTGTGCCCATTATCTTCCTCCTCCCTTCTCCCCACTCCTTCTCTCTCTATTAAACAAATAAATAAGAGTAAAATATTTTAAAAATCAATGTGTATAATAAAGTTTTACTGGAAAGAAAGTGTTCTTTTTTATTTTTATTTTTTGGCTAATATTGCTCTGAGGCAGCAGAGTTGAGTAATGTTGAGACTAGATGTAATACCAAAAATCTTATTTGGCCCATTATAGAAGAAAATTTTTCAACTCTAATTTGGAGTACATGGGCACTTAAATCATGATAGCCAGTGATGGCAGGTGAACATACCCAGCAAAATTTAGAGATTTCCCTTTCTGTTTGTGGAATGAATATTATTAAAATATGTCTGTGCTCCTTGAATGTGTCCGTTTCTATGGAGCACATTGTTATGTTCTAGTAATTGAGGTGCGATGAATTTTGTAAAATCATACTTACTGTGTTTTGTGTACTGATGCTTGCCCATAATCATAGCACCCAAGAGGTTGAGACAAGAGGATTGTTGTGTATTTATTGATGCCAATGGAAGAAAAGGAAAGAGGGAGGAAGGAATGAAACCTATAGAAGTCAAAACTATATAGAAGATGTGGTAGCTTGATTCAGGTGTCCCCCATAAGATTAGGTGTTCTGAATGATAGGTTCCCAGCTGATGGAGATTTGGAAATTAATGCCTCCTGGAGGGAGTTATTGTTGGGAGTGGGCTTATTGGTGTTACAGCCAGTTTCCCCTTCCCAGTGTTTGGCACACTCTCCTGTGGCTATTGTCCACCTTATGTTGGCCAGGGGGTGATGTCCACCCTCTGCTCATGCCATTGTTTCTCCTGTCATCAAGGTGCTTCCCCATCGAGCCTGAAAGCCAAATAAACTCCCCCTCCGCCACAAGCTGCTCTTGGTTGGGTGAGTTATACCAGCAATGCAAACCTGACTACAACAGTAAAGTGGTTCCAAGCAGTGGGATTGCTGCTAGACACCTGACTGTGTGGCTTTGGCCTTTTGGAACTGATTTTCAAGAGTAATGTGGAAGGATTTGTAATCTTGGCCTGAGAGATGCCTTGTAGTGCTGTAAGTACAGCTTGATGGATTATTCTGGTCAGAGGTGAAAGACCTGAATGCAGTAAGAACTGTGGACGGTGGGCTTTGGCTTATGAGGGTGAGAAAGAGCTTTGTTTGGACTGGGCTAGCAGTTTCTGTGAGGCTTGCTGTTATGCCCGTGTCCTTGGAAGTTGTGCAGAGTTGCTTTGCATAGGAAGAAATGAATTGGTGTGAATGGAGGGAAATGGCACAGAAAGAAAAATCTTCAGGTGAACTGCTGCCCATTCATCTGCAAATTGTTTGAGAGATTACAACCTTTGAAACTGGGCTAGCTGACCTGCACTGGGGCAACAGGAAGAATGTAGACTCTTTTGAAGGGGCATGAGTGTTCAAGGAGTGTCCTATTCTTCAAAATCTGCTTTATTCCTTCCTGGTTTAACAAATTGGCACCCTACCTTGTATTGTAGTTTATAATAAATGCAGGAAAGAGAGGGTCATTGAGTTTGCAACATGGTCTTATGTTTTGGAAATGGACCTAGGCAGTGTGAAGCATGTTTGCATGCAGACCCAATGGAGCCATGAAGATGAAGTGTGGATTGCAGTGGAGACCCAGTGGAGCTGCTGGGACCACGAGATGGCTGCTAAGGAAAGCTGCCAGCCAGGATGAAGTTTTCCAGGACTGTGAGTAGCCTAGCTGGAGGAGTGGAATTAGAACTCCAGAGACTTGCTGCTGGTTAGAATTATTGGACTTGGTGACTTGTCACTGGCTAGAGTTGTTGGACTTAGAGTTACAGAGCCTGGTGTTTGTCCTGTTTAAATCTTGTATTTGTTGAATGTTTCTTTGCCATCTTTTGCAGTGTGAATGCTTATTCTGGGCCATTATGAGTTTTTTGAGGATATTTCTTGGTATTATGGCTCACTTAAAAGATCTTGGACTATGGGATGTATGAACATCATTGGAATTGATAAAAACTATGGGGAATTTTTAAGTTGCATTGCATTTTATTTGTTTTAATTATTTTTTTATTTTTATTTTATTTATTTGAGAGCTATAGAGAAAGAGGCAGATAGAGAAAGAGAGAGAGAGAATGGTTGTGCCAGGGTCTCCAGCCACTGCAAAGGAACTCCAGACACAAGCACCCCCTTGTCCATCTGGCTAACATGTGTCCTAGGAAATTGAGCCTCAAACCAGGGTCCTTGGGCTTCACAGGCAAGCGCTTAACCACTAAGCCATTCTCCAGCCCTGCACTGCATTTTATATCACATATGGTTATCAGTTTATGGGGGCCAGGAGTGGAATGTGGTGGTGTGATTCAGGTGCCCCTGCATAAACTTAGGTGTTCTGAATGATAGGTTCCCAGCTGATGGAGATTTGGAAATTAACGCCTCCAGGAGGAAATATATTGTTGGGGGCAGCTTATGGGTGTTATAGCCAGTTTCCCTTGCCAGTGTTTAGCACACTCTCCTGTGGCTATTGTCCACCTTATGCTGGCCAGGACGTGCCATTGTTTCCCCTGCCATCATGGAGCTTCCCCCTTGAGCCTGTAAGCCAAAATAAATATTTTTTTCCCCACAATCTGCTCTTGGTTGGGTGATTTCTACCAGCAATGCAATCCTGACTGCAACAAAAGAGTACATACATAAGTATATATCTAAATAAGTTGTTTAAAAATAATTTTGCAATTTGTATTCATAATTAGATATATAAAGCTAACTAGCTAACTGAGAAATCTGTTATAATTTTTTCTAGTCAGTATTTTACCGTTTTACAAAGAATAGGATGGTCCTACTTTGACCTAAAATTACAGTGTTTTATGTATTTATATATTGCATCTATGTACTTGAGTCAACATTTACTATTTTTATTTTTATTTTTCAAGGTAGGGTCTCACTCTAGCTCAGGCTGACCTGGAATTCACCATGTCATCTCAGGGTTGCCTTGAACTCATGATGATCCTCCTACCTTTTCCTCCCGAGTGCTGGGGATTTAAGGCATGTGCCACCACACCTGGCTTAACATTTATTAATTTTATTCATGCAATGCATTCAAGTTTACTTACTTACTCTTGCCAACATATAGAAGCAGAATTTCTAAGCCACATGAAATATGTATGCTTATCCTAGAGGTCAGTTCCACAGAGCTTTACAAATTGTTTGGCACATATACATTGTTCCAGCATGTATAACAGTTTCAGTGGCTTAAAACTGTCATCTATGTCTAAGGTTGATTATTTTAAAAAATTAGTTTTACTATACATGTAGAGAAATTTAATTCCAATCTTAGTTATGCTTTTGTAATAATAACACAGTTAGGCCACTTTATTTTAAAATTTAATATAAAGGCATGAAAAGTCATAGAATGTACTATCTTAAAACTGCACAAATATTAATAAAGAATAGAAAGTCTAAAATGAACACTTACATGAATAGTCCATTTCTAACATATTTTCTTTTGTTTAAGATTTTAATTTTTATTTATTAGAGACAGAGAGGGGAAGAGAGAGAGAATGAATGGGCTTTCCAGGGCCTCTAGCCGCTGCAAAGGATCTCCAGATGCATGTGCCACCATGTGCATCTGGCTTACATTGGACCTGGAGAATCAAGCATGGGTCCTTAGGCTTCGCAGGCATGCACCTCAACCACTAAGCCATCTCTCTAGCCCTATTTCTAACATATTTTCAATGAAACATAATGTATTACAGATAATATTTTCATCATTTTTATAATGGAATATTTAGGCAGACCTATACAAACAGATCTTCATTGTTACTTTATATTATATAAAGAAAGTTATCAAGATCGTACACATCTTCAGAGTTGGCATTCAGTATGCCAGTTTTGGCCTTGGTATTACTCTAGGAGTAGAATACTAACAGCAAGAGTGACCAAAGCTGCTGGATATGCCTGCTATGCAAATATCTTCAGAGAGAGCCGGGAGTGGTGGCTCAAGAGAATTAACAACAATGGGTCTTTTTGACTTCAATAACTGCTGGTTAAATGAATCATGGTTGTACCGTGAGTTTGTAGTTCATCTACTATGAACTATGAGTTTGTAGCTCATCTGCTATGATGTGTAGAAGCAGTGCCCTGTAATGCACTTTGGGTTTGTCTCAGCTAATGAGGCAGATCAGTGGTTTGGATCAGCTGCTCTGGATGCTGGGCCGGGGAGGGGAGAATAGGACCCTTTGTCTTCCTGAAGTCTCTGGTGCTGTTTTGTGTGCTGGCTTATGAGAGAAGGGAGGTCGCAGAGTGCCATCTGGAGTTATGCTGGAGATGCTGGGCTGGCTCCTGTTCTGTCCTTCAGATTGCTTGACTTTGCAGGGCTTGTGTGAGTGAGGAGACCCCCTTCCCAGTAGTTTCCAGTGCTCTTGCAGGCTCACAGAGGACAGGGCAAGGAGAAACACTACTCTGCACGAGTTGCTTGACCCATATCCCTACTGACTGACAGCAGCTCCTCCTGATTCTCTGCAGGGATTTCACCTGGTTTAATAAGCCTTGTACAGATTCTGATTTTGCCAAAAGGTGAAGGAGGTGGCAAAAAGACTATTGTGCTACCTTCTCTTTCTCTCTCTTAACTCCAGGATTCTTTAGTGAGGCTCCTATTTTACCACCTTAACAGAAAGTCCCAAATTTATTAATTCTTGCCTCAACCTCTGGCATTGAAGTTGATCCAAATGCAGAGTTACAAGTGTAAGTTGTTAATATCAAGGAAATATTTGACCACTACAGCAGAAATGCAAATAAGAGGATTTCCTATCTCAAGGAGATTATTGCCACTCAGCAGTGGTTGCACCTGTATCTTCAGCATTTTGGGTATCAGCTCTTCCTTGGTTTTACTTTGTTATTTTATTTTAGTGATAAATCAAATCTGAGTACAAGAAAACAAATAATTCTTTGTCACATTACAAAGGGACAAAACTATTAACCAACAGCAAGGAAAACTAAAACATGCATGAACTCATGGAAATAAAATAATACACTATGGAATGATGAGTGGATCATGGACGAAATCAAGAATCAAATTTTTAAAAATTCTGGAATCAAAAGACAATAATAGCACAACACACAAAAAATGGTTGGATAAAATGAATGCAGTTCTAAGAGGACAATTTATAGTGCCTATTTTAAGACATTAGAGAGGTTAGCAATAATTTATACACCTTATGGCCTTGAATAAAGTAGGGCAAGCTGAGCCAAATGTCAGTATAAAAAATAAATAATGAACATCATGGAGAAATTAATGGAACAGAAACCAAGAAAGGAATGTAAAGAATCAATGAAACAAGGAAATGGTTATTTGAAGGGATATATAAAACCCTTAGTGAAACTGACCAATATAAAGAGAGAACATAACTAAATTAATAAAATTAGAGATGAAAAGGTCACTATTATAAGAGATACCAATGAAATCCAGTAAATCATCAGGAAATACATTAAAAACACTTATTTTGGGGCTAGAGAGATGGTTCAGAGGTTAAAGGTACTTGCTTGCAAAACCTGATGGCCTGGGTTCAATTCCCTAGTACCCTTTTAAAGCCAGATGTACAAAGTGGTACGTGCTTCTGGAGTTTGTTTGCAGACCAATCTTCCTCAAAATCATAGATGAAAATTTTTAACAAAATACTTACATCTATAGTAAAAGAACATATCAAAGAGACTATTTCTCAAGATCAAGTGGACCACATGCCAGAGATAAAGGGATATTTCAACATATGCAAGTTGATAAATGTACCACACCATATAAATGCACTCAAGGAATAAAAATCACATGATCATCTTAATGGAGACAGAAAAGGCATTTAACAAAATCTAATATCCTTTCATGATAAAACTGAGAACAGAGAGAACATATACCTACTTAATAAAAGCTGTATTTGTCCAATATATAGCAAACATTAGGCTAAATGGAGAAAAACTTGAAGCATTTCCACTAAAATCAGGAACAAGCATGGGTACCTACTTTCTTCAGTTTTATTAAATACAGTACTGGAAATCTTAGCTATAAAAATGAGAAAAGAGACAAATAAAAGGGACATTTTGTAAAATAGAAAAGGAAGAAGACAAGTTATCTATATTTTCAAATGATATGTTTCCATAAATAATTGATCCTTAAGACTCCACCAGAAAACTATTACACATGATAAACACTTTCACCAAAGTAGCAGCATACAAAACAAAACAGAATTCAGGAGCCGCGAGCTAGAAAAATAGCTTGGTGTTTAAGGCACTTGCTTGCAAACGTTAAGGACCCAGGCTCAACTCCCCAGAACCCACGTAAGCCAGATGTATAAGCAGACACATGTGCAAAGTCGTGCATGTGCAAAAGGTGGCACACACATCTGGAGTTCGATGCAGGGTCTAGAGTCCCTAGCATTTAAAAAAAATTAAAAAGAAGAAATCAAACCTCTTATATAATAATAACAAACATAATGAGTTTGAAAATGGGAAAATAATCCCATTTAAAATTTCCTCAAAATTTAAATTCCTTGAATTAAACCTAGCCAAGGCAATGAAAGTCCTGTATCATAAAAATGGTATCCAATATTAATATAGCAACATCACTGTATTTAATTTCATTTGCATGGAATATCATTTTCCATCCTTTCACCCTGAGAAGGTGGTGTCTTTAGTGGTGAGGTTTTCTTGAAGACAACAGATAGAAGGGTTCATTTTTCTTTATTTTTCAAGTATATTTTATTTATTTACTTGTGAGTGAAAGAGGGATGGAGGAAGGGAGAGCGAGAGAGAATGGGCATGCCAGGGCCACCAGCCACTGCATATGAACTCCAGATGCATGTGCCCCCTTGTGCATCTGGTTTATGTAGGTCCTGGAGAATCGAACCAAGATCCTTTGGCTTTGCAGGCAATGCCTAACTACTAAACCATCTCTCCAGCCTGGGTCCATTTTTTCTAATCTACCCTGTTAACTTGTGTCTTTTGATGAGTGAATTAAGACCATTAACATTTTAGGTTATAACCGTGAGGTTTGATTTAATCTTTGCCATAATAGGGTGGTGTATGGGGTTTGGTGCTTTTTTGGGTTTTGTGATCTTTTTCTTTTAGGTTCTTGAGACTGGTTGGTTGATTCTTGTGTTTGGGTTATTCCCTGACATGTTTTCTGTAAGTTTGATTTTGTGTTCATATAATCATAGAACTGATATTTTCATAGAAAATTTTCCTTTTACCATCTATTATGAGGGATATTTTTGCTGGGTACAGTAGTTTGGGTTGGAAGCCATAGTTTTTTTTAGACTTTGAAGTATTCCATTCCAGGTCCTTCTGGCTTTCAGGGCTTCCATTGAAAAATCTGAGATAACTCTGATGGGATTGTGTTTGCATGCAGTGAGTTGTTTCTTTCTTCCTGCTTTTAGCACTCTTTCTTTCATTGTTAAGAGTTTTATGTAGGATGTGCCTTAGAGAATCTTCTTTGGTCATGTCTGTTTGGTGTTCTGTGTGTATCTTGTATCTGAATGGGCATCTCTTCTGTGGGATTGGGAAATTTTTCTTCAATAATGTTTGAATATGTTCTCTATGCCTCTGACCTTAATTTCTTCCCCTTCTGGAATACCCATGATCCGGATGTTTGGTCAATCCCTGGAGTTCTGTTTCCATTATTATTTTTAACTTCTCCCAATTAATTTCTTCTGTCTTGTCTTAGAGCTGAAAACTTATATCTTCCACATGAGTGACTATGTTAGTAAGGGTTTCTAGAGAGGGTTTTAAAAGCTCTATTTGATTTTTTTGTTTGTTTTCTGTTGTATTTTTTTCATTACGTCCATCTCATTTTGAGTTCCAATTTCAGGTGGAAATGTGATTTTCCTGAAATTATTCTTGCATTTCATCACGTCTTCATTAATCTTAATTAGCTGCTTATTGAAATCCTCTATTATTGACTCACCTTCAGTCCATTTATCTCTCTGGAGGATTTTATGATCTTCTATGTTAAGCATAGTGACAAAAGCTGAGTGATCTAAGAGATGATTCTGTTTAATTTCATTTTTGCAATTGTTGGCTTTTTGATCATTTACTTCCAGTTCATCAATTCTCTTGATCAGAGTTACATAGTTTTTGTGTCTTCATTTTGAGGTTCAGTTTCTGTTATTTTATCTATAATTTCATTGGAGGCTTCCATGGTGGGAGTATGCATGCTTTATGGAGATTTCTTATTTTTTGGACTGTGTATGTGCGTGTGTGTGCACGTGCGCATGTGCGCATGAGTGCACGCATTACCCATCTCAGTCTATAAGTCTTATTGAGGAGGAAGCAAATATTTGTCCTTAAGGATCTGCAGCAAGTAGTCGGTTACATATTAGCACCAGATTGGGGTAGTATGGGGTTATAAAGCAGATGTGCAAGTTGTGGAGAATGCAAGTACATCAAATGTACCTGGGTAACTGGGAAGTGGGGAACTGGCAGCTCAGGCCTGCTCCACATACATGCCCTCTTCAGCACAGGAGAACCAAGTGTTAGAGAAGAAGAAACAGGAGGCTGAAGAGCCAGCGTCAATAGGCCAGCTTCCACAGTGGCTTATGCACCCTTTGTTGCAGGGGAAGAAGGATTTGGGTACAGAGGGGCCAGTCAATAAGAAAGGCATAACACAAGGCCTGCTTTTACAGCACAGACACAGGGTTCAGGCCACCCCAAACTAAGAGCAGGGTAATGGGACCAGGGAACTGGGAGGTGGGGAATGAAATAGGAGCTCAGCCCTACTTACTCTGAGGATGCACCCTCTGGAGCCAGAAATCTGGGGGTTGAGCATCTATGTACCATTCAATCAGCTACAGGTAGTTGATCTTTAACAAAACTGACAAAAACCAGACTGAAGAAAAGAGATCAGCTTCAACTAATGGTGTTGGAAAAATTGTATAACCACATGTAGAAAAATGGAACTAACCCCATTCATCTCACCATATACAAAACTCAACTGCAAATGGATTAAAGACGTCAATATAAGACCTGAAACTCTTCAACTATTGGAAGAAAAAATAGGAGGAACTCTCCACAATATGAGTGGGGAAGGACTTCCTGTACAATACCCAAGTAACCAAGAAAATTAAACAATCTCTCAACCAATGGGATGGCATGAAGCTAAAAAGCCTTTGCACAGACAAGCCTAACATAAGCACAGCCAATAGATTTCCCACAGTATGGGAGAAAATTTTCATCAGCTATACAACTAACAGAGTCCTAGTATGTAGAATCTACAAAGAACTCAAAAAACTAAACAATTAAAAATCAAACAACCCACTGAAATCATGGTATTAAGAACTGTGTAGGGAGTTCTCAAAGGAAGAAATACAAATGGCTAATACACACTTTAGAAAATGCTCAACATCGCTAAACATCAGGAAAATGAAAATTAAAACAACAATGAGATTCCACTTTATTCCAGTAATGATGGCAACCATTAAAAAAAAAAATCAGACAACAAATGTTGTTGAGGATGTGAGGAAAGATGGGTACAGATACCTAGGTTTATATCTATTCCATCTACTCTGTTCCATTGTTCCTCATGTCTCTTTTTATACAAGGACTGTGATATTTTTGTTTCTATGGTTCTGGACAAGATCTTAATACCAGGTATAGTATAAACTGGGCCAGAGAAATGTCTTAGTGTTCAAATATATAACACAGGCTTCTGTGAAAGCACTTGATTACCTGCTGGGGGTAAAATGTAAGACCCTATTGCTAAAGAAACCCTATGCTGCTAACACAGAACACAAACAGACCTGGCTAGAATATGAAAGAGAGTTAGTCCCCAGACAGTTAGCCCAATTAGTGCTGGAAAGTGACAAAAAAATAGCAAAAAAAAAAAAAAAAAAATTCACATGAGAAAAAAAGCCTCTTTAAAACATGGTCCTGGGGGGAAAATGGATATCTATATATTGAAAAATGAAATTAGATCCTTGCACCATACACAGGAATCAACTCCAAATAGATTAAAAAAAAAAAACCTCTCGATGTTATACTTGATACATTCAAAGTGCTAGAGGAAAGAGTAAGACAATCACTTAAACATACAGGCATAGGCAAGGAATTAACCAAAGGGACCTCATAAAATTGAAGTTTTATCACAGCAAAGAACAATTAAAAAATCTATCACAGAGGGAGTATAGAGAATGGGAAAAATCTTTGTCAGCTATACTTCTGACAAAAGATTAATATCTAGGCTATGCAAAGAACTCCAAATGCTAAATAATGAGAAATAAAATAAACTGAAAAAAATGAGATATAGATCTGAATAGAGAATTCTCAAAAAAGTACTAATGACCATTGGATAGTATTTAAATGTTCAACATCCTTAGGAAATGTAAATTAAAACTCCTTTGAGGGCTGGAGAGATGGCTTAGTGGTTAAGTGCTTGCCTGTGAAGCCTGAGGACCCCGGTTCGAGGCTCTATTCCCCAGGACCCACGTTAGCCAGATGCACAAGGGGGCACACGCGTCTGGAGTTCGTTTGCAGTGGCTGGAGGCCCTGGCAACCCATTCTCTCTCCCTCCCTCCCATCCTCTCTCTCTCTCTGTTTGCCTCTTTCTCTCTCTGTCTGTTGCTCTCAAATAAATAAATAAAAATAAACAAAAAAAATTAAAAAAAAGAAGATGGAAGAGAGCATATCCTGGGAAGAAGATTAACCAAAACTAAAGATATAGTGAAGAAACCATATGGGATCCTATTTCTTTGTTACTTAATTAAAAAATACATATAAGCTGGGCTAGAGAGATGTCTCAGTGGTTAAGGAGTTTGCTGAAAACCTAAGGACCCAGGTTCAATTCCCCAGTACCCACATAAGCCAGATGCACTAGCTGAAGCATGTATCTGGAGCTTGTTTGCAGTGGCTGGAGGCCCTGAAGCACCCATTCACCCCTCTATGGCCCCCCTCTCAAATAAATAAATACAATTTACAAAATACACATGAGCAAGCAAGAGAGAGTTTGTGCAAAAATACTCTATGAGGTTGGCTAAAGCTGTGCCTCGTAGGCATAAGTTGTGCCAGGGGTGGGATACATGTACATGAGCTGTTTGTGAAGAAGACTCCTGAGGTCCCCAGAACAACAGAAGTTATTTGCAAGGTTCATTTTTCCCCACCTGTTACAGTCAACTTCATGTTGCTGGCATAAAGCACCCATCCAAAAGCAGCTGGTGGGGGTTGGAGAGATGGCTTAGCATTTAAAGCACTTGCCTGTGAAGCCTAAGGATCCAGGTTCACTTCCCCAGTAGCCGTGTAAACCAGATGCACAAAGTGGCACATGCATCTGGAGACCGTTTGCAGTGGACAGAGGCCCTGGTGCACCCATTCTCTTCCTCTCTCTCTCTCTCTCTCTCCCCCACTCTCTGTCTTTGCCTCTTTCTCTCTCTGCTTCTTTTTCTCTCTCTCACACAAATAAATAAATATTTTTTTAAAACAAGCAGCTGTTTGGATGATGGGAAGGAAAGTTGTTTATTTTGGCTTACAGACTTGAGGGAAGCTCCATGTTGGCAGGGAAAAACATGGCATATGTAGAAACTGGACATCACCTACTGGTCAACATCAAGTGGACAGCAGGAGGAGAGTCTGCCAAACACTGGCAATGGGAAGCTGGTTTAACATCCATAAGCTTGCCTCCAATAACACACTTCCAACAAGGTTCCAGTTCTCAAGTTGCCATCAGGTGGAGATCAAACATTCAGAACACATAAGTTTATGGGGATACCTGAATCACACCACCACATCACTAAAACAACATGGTAATAACCTATTGCTGAAGATATCATATGCTTTTGTTATAGGACACTGAGAAATCCAGGTAGAACTGAGCTGAAATCCTCCTACCTGTTCACTAGTGCTCATAGTATATAGACAGCTGGGATATAGAAGTCTTTGGTGGTGTTAACCAGTAGTTACCCTGCAAGCTAATCAACTGAACAGTTAGATAAGATATATCCATGAGTGCAATATAGATACATGAGTTATGGGGGAAACATACTGCCCGCTGACTAGATTTGAAGCCTGTTTCCTGGGGAGGTATTTATGTCTGACACAGATAACTTAATAAAAAACTTATGACCAGAAAATTCACAAACACTGGAAGGGAAGCTAATTCTGTTGTTTAGTTATCTGGATATGTTATGCCAACCAAATTGCTCTTTAAGTATTTATGTTTGTGCCCATATGTTAGTCCTACTATCACTTTTGTTAGTGAAGTTTCTCTTTTCATATGTCTGTGATGTCTGGGAAGACTAAGAACTCACCAAAGTGCTTAGAACAACTGAGAGTTGAGTGGTCAGTATGGAATGAGGCAACTCTATTATGCCCTGTGAAAGGTCAGGAGCTACAGTGCAAGAAGGGACACCAATTCCTGTAAAAGCTAAAGGATGGGGAGGAATGCTTTGGAATTCTGTCTTCCAGAAACAAAGCGGTAGGTGTATTCATGACTTCACAGCAACTGTCATTACCTATATAAGACCTCCATAATATGGGCCCATTAATAGATAGTCCTTGATGATGAAAACAAAAGGGGAGAGAGAAAGAAAGAGAGAGAGAGGGAGAGAGACATCAAAATAGAAGAGGGAGTAGTAGGAAAGAAATACTGTTTCACTGGAGGGGGTTGAGGAGGAACCAAAATTGAGGGTCTTAAAGGGATTATTCAATATTTTAAAATAAAGTTTTCTTTTTAATTTAAAAAGTCACATACAATATGGTGGTTAATTTATGTTGTCATATTCATAGAATTTAATATCACCATGTGCTATTAAGTTAATTGAGGTGGGAAGAACCATCCAAAGTGTGGGAACTGCTATGCCATAGACTGGTATTCTGGACTGCATATGGATAAGAAAGTTAACTGCACCAATATTTATGTGACCAGCTGCTTCATAGTCCTGCCACCACGTCTTGCTGGCCATGGATCACCTTTGAACAGCAAACTGAAACAAACCCTTCCTTCCTTAAATTGGTCATTTGATATCTTTTGCAGCAAAGAAAAATTAACTAATATACTATATATGCTAGGAAACTTAATGTTTAACACTTTCCCAAGAGAAATAAAATAAAATATCTCACAGAGACACTTATGAAACCATGGAGTCTGTTTTAAGATGATTCTCTCTAGAAAAAAAAATCAAATGCATGCATTTTATTGATCTCTGATTAAACAAATAAATGTTTGTGTAATTATACAGCAACAGAAGGAAATAAGCTATTCATGCATATGCACGAATGTTCATCAGAGACAAAATAACATATGAAAGAAGTCAAACACTAAATCCTTAATAAGGATGGGTCTGCTCATATTAAATACTGGAGAAGGCTGGGTTATAATGAAGAAAATAGGGCAGGGCACAACAGGTGAGGGACTTATGAAAATGGAATTCAAGAGAACTCTTTAAAGGGATGAAAATTATCTTTATCTTGATTGTAATTGTGTTATATAATTGCATTCATATATGAAACCTCCTGAAAGTACACACTAAGAAATTCCTATATGCAAATTTATTCTAGTAGATATAAATTTAAAAAGTCCATTTCTGTGTTTGTGATTTTTCTAATCTTAGGTCATTTTTCACCAATGACATAGTCCCTTAGTGTCTCTAAAGAAAGCTTGGGAACGAGCAGCCCTAGTTTTTATTGATTCATTATCCTGAGCTAATATACTTTTTCCTCAAAGTGTCTAAGGACATTTGATCTGCATTTTCTACAGTCTTGTGTCTCCTACTTTCAAACCCTAGTATGCATTTTTTTGAGACATTTCAGTATTATTTTGTCATATTCTTCATATAATAATCTTTGCTATGTTAGCAATATGAACTATCCTAATACTGTTCCACTTTGATGCTAAAACTTACATAAAAGATACACTCAAATTAATCTTTGTAAATACTGATAATCCCCATATTAATTTACATCAATACAAAACATGCCACATTTCTTTAGATGAGCTTGTCATATGATATTTGATATTTCTTACTCTGTTTTCAAACAAATATGATTTGTACTGGGAACTATATGAAAAATACTCTTTGTACATTTCATATTTATTTTGAGTGCCCAGAACTGTTATGATCTATTGAAACTGATGAAAATATTTGACATCTGAGGTTGGGTGCATAGAATTGTCTAACAATAAACTTTTCAAGAAAAATACTGTTCATATTCCAATTTTTTGCTAATGTTTATGTTAACACCAGTTTCAACTTAAGGTACCAGTGAATGTCATTTATTGAGGAATTTAAAAAAAAAATCAAGGGCTCTGTTGGAGAATCTGCTTCTCTTTTTCAGATAGATGTAGATCCTAAGGAGAGAGCCACCCCATCATACCTCAAAAGGGCCCCGGCTGAAACTAAGAAAAATTGGAGAAACAAGCAAGGGTGCTGTTTTCCTGATGAACTGGATACCAGCAGAAGAGGGAAGGAGATCAACACAGAGAAAAATCAATTCCTACCAAATCAGAAAGCCAGAGCCTCAGAGGCCCCCAACACCTCATCACTGAAGCAGATCAAAAATGAACCCAACATGGCTCAGGGAAATTTTGCGGAAGAGGGGGCGGAAAGAAGAGCCACATATTGGGTCATGATATGCAGAGACATTTAGCTTACCCATAACTGTGGGCTAACTCCACAATGCATGACCTATATACCTCAACAAGGAGGGGCCAAGGGAAGGGAGTCGGTCACGGATGAGCCTAATAATGGTACCAAACTCACTGTATTTGCTGAATACAAAACTAACTAATAAAGAAAAAAAAAGAAGAAAAAATCAAGATCCTCTAAGAGTTGATAATGATGGTAAGTGTGGTGGTTTTAATTAGGTGTTCACCATACACTCATGTATTTCGAATGCTTAGTCCTCACGTAGTTGAAATTTGGGAGATGGAACTTGCTGAAGGAGTCATGTTGCTGGGGTAGTTTAGATATTACAGCCAGCCCCCTGCCCCACTTACCTGAGTTCAGCTCACTCTTCTGCTGCTGTTTTCCATGTACTGTTGATTGATAATATTTTGAAAGTCAGTTATAATGGATATGCCATTAGTAGGAAATAGAATAAATTAATTTTGTGCAAAGATTTGTGATACTGTAGAATCAACTGAAGTTTTATTAATATTTGTAGTAAGTACAAGAGGCTTGAAAGTTTTTGTGGCCTTCTATCATATTGTTTGAGACTTTTTAAAATTTTTTGTTTATTTATTTGAGAACAGCAGACAGAGAAAGAGGCAGATAGAGAGATACAGAGAGACAGAGAGAGAGAGAATGGGCGCACCAGGGCCTCCAGCCACTGCAAACGAACTCCAGATGCATACACCCCCTTGTGCATCTGGCTAACGTGGGTCCTGGGGAATCGAGCCTAGAACTGGGGTCCTTAGGCTTCACAGGCAAGCACTTGACCGCTAAGCCATCTCTCCAACCCTTGTTTGAGATTTTTAAGACTCATTCCATATAGACTCCATATCTTAAAACACACTCAACCTTGTCAATATGTTGCTAATATAAACATTTTATAATCTCTTGATCAAGGGCCTCTGGCCCCTGAATTTTCCATGAAGTGTTCTTAACTTCCACCCCTTAGCTAAGCCAGGAACAACACATGGGCTAAAAAAAAGGCAACAGCTGTCTTTCCAGAGGGTATAAAACTATGCTAATGTTTCAAAAGACAGCAGGATTTTGTTAGGTTAACACTCATCATATTGCAAAATGATCACCTCGTCCTCTGTAAGGAGGTATTTCTTGACTTAATGCTTTGTGACCTTGGCAGGCTTCCTAGATACAAACCCACATATGTGTGGGATCCTATTGCAGTCTCAGTTTAGCATTCTTGAAGAATTTCGTACACAGCCTCCAGGAATGAAAATTTACTGAGAAAGTGTTTCTTGTTTCCTTGGCTTCAGTCCCAAGTAGCAGCTCATGTGGCTGTGAATCTGATAGCCTGTGTCTCGTACATTTGACCATAGGATTTTTTTGTTATGGCATTGTGGCACATTCAATGGAGAATGGGAAAAGTAGATGCTAACTTAAAGTTAATCTTTAAGAGCAACTGGAATAATCATGAATAAGTGGAGCAAGAGAGGTAGTAAAATTATGAAGGGAACCTTGAGTAGACTAGACTGGTGAAGTTTAAAAATAATAGATACTTTTGGAACAAAAGAATAATTAATGCCTTTTTTTTTTTTTGTCTTGTCAAGGTAGGATCTCTCTCTAGCTCAGGCTGACCTAGCCTTCACTCTGTAGTCTCAGCGTGGCCTTGAGCTCATGGAAATCTTCCTACCTCTGCCTGCCAGTTGCGGGGATTGAAGGTGTGCACCACCACTCCCGGCATGTATGCCTTTTCTAAGTAACAAAATCACTCTGGATTGTTAATCATACAAACCCTATCTCTATCTCTATCTCTATCTCTATCTCTATCTCTATCTCTATCTCTATCTCTCTCTCTCTCTCTCTCTCTCTCTCTCTCTCTCTCTCTCTCTATCTCTATCTATCTCATCTATCTCATCTATCTATCTATCTATCTATCTATCATCTATCTATGTATCTATCTATATATGTATATATACATATATATATCATCATTTATATCTAATCTATATCTATATTATCTATTTCTCTCTTTCTCACTCTCTCTTTCTATATATATACATATATGCATATATATATATATATGTGTGTGTGTGTGTGTGTGTGTGTGTATGTGAAATTCTAACACACTTGTTCAATTATATTATTCAATTTAATACAGTTATTTAATGTTACATAAAATGTCATGTTCAGGTTTATGATGACTATTACTACTGTCACATTGCTAGGACAAATCACCTAATCAAAAGTCGCTGATAAGAAGAAAGAATTTATTTTGTTTATAGTCACAAGGTGAAACTTCATAATGACAGTGAAAAAGGATGATATAAGCAGATGTTGGACATCACCTTCTTGTCAACATCAGGTAGAAAGAGCAGCTATCTATCTATCTATCTATCTATCTATCTATCTATCTATCTATCTATCTATCTATCTATCTATCTATCTATCTATCTATCTATCTATCTATCTATCTATCTATCTATCTATCTATCTATCTATCTATCTATCTATCTATCTATCTATCTATCTATCTATCTATCTATCTATCTATCTATCTATCTATCTATCTATCTATCTATCTATCTATCTATCTATCTATCTATCTATCTATCTATCTATCTATCTATCTATCTATCTATCTATCTATCTATCTATCTATCTATCTATCTATCTATCTATCTATCTATCTATCTATCTATCTATCTATCTATCTATCTATCTATCTATCTATCTATCTATCTATCTATCTATCTATCTATCTATCTATCTATCTATCTATCTATCTATCTATCTATCTATCTATCTATCTATCTATCTATCTATCTATCTATCTATCTATCTATCTATCTATCTATCTATCTATCTATCTATCTATCTTTCCATGTCCACCTGGGACTCACAGTGAAGTCTTTGATATTCCAATTTCAGTCCTCCAACTGGGCTGCTCAGAGCCTTGGGGAAATTCCATTCAGAGCCAGCAGCTTTCTTTGTCAACTGTCTCATAGTCTTGGCATCTCCAAATCCTAGTATCTCCACTTCAACTCATGGTTTCATTCTCAGGATTTCTTCAGGTTTTCCCACAGCGATTCCAACAACCCTGCATCACATTGCACAGTATCCATTTCCAAAGTAAAACTGTATTGAAAATTCAATGAGCTCCTCATTTCTACATTTGTTATACAACCATAGTACCAGGTACACTACATCTTTTTTCTATAAATCCAGAGGGAAATAAAGCTGGCTTTGAAGAGCAGATAAACAATTTTAGCATTTTGGCCCCCTAACTTCAAAAATTCAGCATTCTTCCTTGTGTCAACATATGTTTTTGAACCACATAAAATTCTATATTCCCCTCATGACTGCCATAAACTGATAATCACCCATGATGCACAATGTAATACATTCAGTTGAACTTTCAAAGTATCCAGTTTTTTTTTTTTTTTTTGTTGTTTGTTTGTTTGCTTTTATTAATCCCACCACCTTTCAAACATTCCCATAATCCAAGGTCATTTAACTGTGGACAAGTAAAACCAAAAACAACATAATGGCACAGAGAAATGTTCACATTGCAAAAGATGGCATTGAAATGAATGATTAAACCATTGAAAGATTTAAAGAAAACATCAAATCCTGCAGTTCCATGTCCACCTGGGACTCACAGTGAAGTCTTTGATATTCCAATTTCAGTCCTCCAACTGGGCTGCTCAGAGCCTTGGGGAAATTCCATTCAGAGCCAGCAGCTTTCTTTGTCAACTGTCTCATAGTCTTGGCATCTCCAAATCCTAGTATCTCCACTTCAACTCATGGTTTCATTCTCAGGATTTCTTCAGGTTTTCCCACAGCGATTCCAACAACCCTGCATCACATTGCACAGTATCCATTTCCAAAGTAAAACTGTATTGAAAATTCAATGAGCTCCTCATTTCTACATTTGTTATACAACCATAGTACCAGGTACACTACATCTTTTTTCTATAAATCCAGAGGGGAAATAAAGCTGGCTTTGAAGAGCAGATAAACAATTTTAGCATTTTGGCCCCCTAACTTCAAAAAATTCAGCATTCTTCCTTGTGTCACAATACATAATATCTGACTCAATCTCAAAGGCAGTAATTAATTTCTCAATCAATCATAGCTGAATCAGGCTGTAGTTTCTAGCCCTAAACTTTCATTTATTTCTTTGCCATATCCTTCTGCTATTTGCAGCACTATACAAGTTTTCACGACATGGACAGAATGAAGCTATTCTTTCAGACAAATTGCTTCTAGCCAATTGAAATAAAGCCCTTTTTGACCTGCATAAGTTAAACCTGCACAGTTCTTTTGCATATATATCTTTAAACTCAACCAGAATGGTTCATCAAATTCTGCTTAAAACAGAGGTATCTCTTAGTCTAAGGTTTCAAATCCTTCCACATTCCTCCAACAAGTTAGTTCCAGGGCTGGACCGAAGCCTTAGTGGTTAAGGTACTTGTCTGTGAAGCATTTCTTCAGCCAACATGTGTATTTAATACTCTTTGTTGTTTTTGTTTGTTGAGAAATGATTGCATGTAGCACAATTGGCTTCAAAGTTGCTATGTAGTCAAGGATGACCTTGAACTCCTAAACCTCCTGCCTCCATCTCGTGAATGTTGGGATTACAAGTATGTGACACCAAAGCTGCCTCTATTTCAATTAATCAATATAGCTTTATTGGTATTATCTTGTGTTAATATTTACATAGATAAAAAGAAAAACACCCAAAGTCACCTATTTTAAAATTTATTAACATTAGTATTTACATATCCCCTTTCTTTGACTCTTGAGCTCTGGTGGGCAGGCCATCATGCCCACCCAATGCTTCCTTGGGTCCTCATGCTTGCTTGGCAAGAGGTTTAACCACCAATCCATCTTCCAACCTTCAATCTTAATCTCATAAGTAATGCGTTTAACATTGTTTTCTCTGTGTTGGAAAAAGTATCATCTCCATTGTTTAAATTTGTATTCTAATATTCTCTGCTTTATAGTAGTCTTAACTATTAATTTTTAAAATTAACTTACTTTCTGGTTTTGAAATCTATATTGTTAACCACAAATTTTCTATATTTTCAGAATTTATGTAGTGATTGCACATTTTATCATAGAACCTTGTTTTTTTCAATTTTAGTAATATTCTTTGCTTTAAGAGATGTGTCACCCAAATTAGCATGGGTATTATAGTGTGGAATCATAATTCTTACAGAACAGTATACTAAATGTAAATACAGCATGTAATGATGATTGAGAAGTGCATATGATGATCAAATCAAATAATCTAAATTTGATAACATATAAGAAACCCATCTAAAATTCCTCTTAATTATTACTTTAAGCTCCTTCCCACAGCAATAGCAATCTTGACTTCTAATACTATATTTTACTTTTGACTAGTCTTGAACTCAATATAACTTGATTCTGCAATATATTCATCTGTGCCAAATTCTTATGTTTTTCCTCAGCATAGCTGGAGCATGAGAATGCTACAGTGCTTTTAATTACTACTGATGATGATAGTCACATAAGTTACAACAGCAGAATTCTTCCCATTAATATTGCTGTAATAATTATTGCCTTTTTCTTTAATATACATATGTAGGTTTTTCTTCTGTTTATTTATTTAAAATATAATTTTCAAATAAATTCAAGATACCAGTGAATTTAAGATGAACAGTGTATTTTAGTATATTTATATTCTATACTTTCCATGCAAACACTATTATTAAAAAAGCTACTTATTATCAAAAAATTAATAATTACTTGAGTGAAATATGATTTTATTTGCTATGTTTAGCAGTCTTAAATGACAAAAAAATTTTAGTAAAATTTACATAAATACTGCTACTGGTCAGGATAATATTCTATTTTGTTGCCTTCTAGTCAATGTTTTTCTTAGATCTTTCATTGTTAAATATACATTATCATCAATGAGATATTTTTTCTGTCCTGGAAATTTCTTTCTTTAAAATTTCAAGATACTTTTTTTTATAACTGCAAATCCATGTATGCTAAAACAACACAGGGAAAACACCTTCTCTACCATTGTATAGTTCAATCTTAGGTTTGGTTAAACCCTACCAAAATACACAGAGATTTTTAAATGGGACAAAATTAAACCTCAACTTCAATTAGAGTTGATAGGAAAGATTTTAAGTATTTAATATTCAAATCTTAAAATTAGTGTATTTATATTATTTTACTCTCCTATGTCTAAGCATTGAACATATTTATTTTTATTAATTAGTTTTGTACTCAGTGAATACAGTTAAGTTGGTACCATTGTTAACCTCCTCCCTCCCTGTCCTCCCTCTTCTCCTTGGCCCCTCCTTGTTGAGGTATATGGGTCATGCGTTGTGGAGTTAGCCCTCTGTCATGGGTAGGAGGAAATGTCTCTGTGTATCATGACCCAACGTGTGGCTCTGACATTCTTTCTGCCCCCTCTTCTGCAAATTTCCCTGAGCCATGTTGGGTTCATTTTATGTCTGCTTCAGTGATGAGGTGTTGGGAGCCTCTATGTCTCTGGATATCTGATTTGGTAGGAGTTGATTGTTCTCTGTGTTGATCTCCTTCACCCTTGTGCTAGTACCAGGTTCACCAAGAAAACAGCACCCTTGCTTGTTTTGCCAATTATTCTTGGTTTCAACTGGGGTCCTTTTGAGGTATGATGCTGTGGCTCTCTCCTTAGGATCTGCACCTACCTGAAAAAGAGAAGCAGATTCTCCAATGGAGAGTAAAGTTAACACCAGATAAATGGGAGCATATTTTATTAGAAGTATTCATTCATAGCATTTGCCATTTAATTACTATTGAAATCATGGATTTTTTAAGTCCATAATTAAATCACTTAGAAATATCTATCTTTTTCATATGAGTTATGATTTTTATGATAGCTCTAGTAGTGTTATTTCCTGCAAGTAATAGTTATGTTACATTGAGGCAAGAATTCTGCAGAGTTTATTATTACTTTCACACTATATGATTTGACACATTTTCTATAGAAGGCAATAATTATGTGCTTCAACTTTGTTTCAGAAAATTCCTAAACCTAAGCATTTCAAAGTTGGCTTTCAGCTCACACTGTTGTGGTTTGATTCAAATGTCCCCCATAAACTTAGTTGTTTTGAATGCTAAGTTCCAAGTTAATGAAGATTTGGGAATTAAAGCCTCCTGGAAGCACTGTATTGTTGGCAGTGGGCTTATGGGTGTTGTAGCCAGTTTCCCCTTTCCAGTGATTGGCACTTTTTCCTGTTGCTATTGTCCATCTAATGTTGCCCAGAAGGTTATGTCCACCATCTGCTCCTACCAGTGCTTCCCCCATGCCATCATGGAGTTTTCCCTCAAGCCTGTAAGCCAAAATAAACCGCTTTTCCCACGAGCTGCTTTTGGTCAGGTGGTTTTCTGCTAGCAATGCCAACCTGACTGCAACAAGAACCTTATATATAACAATCTCCTAACAGTTTTTCTGTGCTAGAAAAACATGAGGTCTGTTCATTTGAATTATGAGATGGAGAGGAAAATGTTAAGAACTAATCATCTATATGTCTGGATATGGATAGTGTGTGACATGATCATCTAATATTCAAATAATTAAAAGAAACAGACATGTGAGTGACAATTGCTACTAACTTTTTGCCTATCATATGTTTTGAATATGTAATAACCCCAAAGGTTTAGGTGTGTAGACAGTGTCACAGTTGAGTGTTGATTGAATTATCAAGGTTCAAACTTATTTCTAGGTTATTCCTTTGAGGAATTTATAGCTGAAAGAATATTACATGATAGGACCTATTGGAAGAAATAAATTTCCATAGATACGCCAATTAAGTGCATCCCCTAACCAATTTTCTTTCTGCTTCCCAGGCACCATTAAGTGAGTAATTTAAATCTTCCACATCTATAAGCCATGACTCACTGGCCTCAGTCTGGTCCCAAAGCAATGGACCCAATGTATCATACTCTGAAACCTCTAAAATTGTAAGCTAGACATAGCTAGTCTTGAGTTGGTTTTCACAATTATTGTACCACAGTGCTGAATATCTAGTACAATCTTCATTATCAAAATTCAGAATAAAGTATCCATTTTTAGAGATTTGGCGAAACATCATGACGCATTCATTTTGGAAATCCAGATAATCAGGACAGCCAAGAATCAGAATATAGGTAAAAATGTATAGGAACTTAACCTGTACATGAACAGTTTTAATGAACTAAGGTATACCATATCTCAAATGTTGCATGAATCTATAAGAACAGTTTATCCTAGTCTTTATTGCTACAATGAGCAATGAGAACCCAGGATTAAATTTATAAATATACTCATCAGAAAGTATCCATAATCTATGAACATGTCCCTCTAAACAACAATTGTTGTGCTGTTTTGGGGGTCTCCTTAGTGACTTTTCTTTAATGAACAAATTGGAAAAGCAATTGGCAGAATCTACTTAATGTTTATGTCTAATATACTAAAATTCATCATTAGGTTAAATATATAACATAGGTGATTCTTTTCATCTGTTTTAAGGGAGATTGAGGTTCAAAAATGACAGTTGTATAAAAACATGAATCAACAGTAAGAACACATTTGTAATAACATATTTTCTGCTTTCTTAATAGAAGAAGAATTTATTCATTTTATGTTTTTTTGTTTCTATGTTTTTCTTTTAACTAAATTTTTATACCAGCTCAAAAGTTGTGAAATATCTTTTGAAAACAGGGAAAAATAATTGCTCCTGGCATTTTCTGCTTCCCTTTCTATTTATGTACAAGCATAAAAGCATGCATGAGCAGTCTTGTGGGTAAGTTCAGATACAAGTAATGTAATGCAACATTGTAATTTAAATGCAAAATATTTATTGCTCATACAGAAAATCAATAACATCAATACTAGTGAATAAGTCACCACTGCCCAAAATCAATTTTTTAAATTACATAAAAATTTATTATTGCTTATAACTTTATACTTCTCAAGATAGTATGTAAATCTTTGAAAACAATTAGTGATTCCAAAAGCACTTTGTACATCTATGAATTTTTAATGCCCCTTTACATGCTATCTTTCTTCCACCTTGAAAAAATTAATTTCTCTAAATGATTCCTCCCTCTTCAATCTCTTCTCCAATCCAGCACTTATGGGAGCTATACAGAATATAAATAACATATTAATTTTCATGGTCTATGAATCAGACAATACTATGAATGGATTTTAAAGTGTTTTAAGGCCTTCCAATCACATCTTAATCTGGGTGTATGAGAGACAAAAATTTGACCTCAAAGCCTGTGAGAAAAAAAAAAAAACACATTATCCTGGGCTCAGGGTTTATAAGAAGACACAGTACAAAGTGATAAAATAAAGAATGAGTCAAAGAATGAAATCAGGGAATGGTTATTATGAAACTATTCCTCCATATATTAAAAAAACAGTGCATATTTCTCTGATTTAAAAGCACTTATGAAAATGTGTCTTCATTAAGGCCAACTGAAAAAACAAAGAGGGAGAGTGGGCACACTAACATTGAACAGAGATATAATCATGAGGTGCTGATAGGCAAGCCACGTTGCCCTCTACACATTGTCTTGCCCCATGGACAGACAAACCAGTAAGAAACAGTAGTAAAACCACCACAAGCCTCAAGGGCCTAAAAACAAAGACCTCTACACAGTGATAATCAGAAAGTGGATATGGGCACATGCTCCAATGCTTTGTGGAAGTGTTGAGGCAAACCATTCCATGCAAACTAAACACTTCACATGATGAAGCACAGTCATCCATGTCCACTCAGAAAGTCCTTAACATGAAGGTATCATGATAGAGGTCTGGCTTAGAAAGAAGACCTGGTTGGTACTCTATTTACTTATTTATTTATTTATTTATTTATTTATTTATTTATTTATTTATTTTTATAGTCAGTAAAAATTCTCATTGAAGCTTAACAGGTAACATATTTGGCATTTGATCAAGTAAATATTTTTATATTATCATTTTGTTTTTTAGATGTTTAATTTTATTATCATATTAGAATACAGAAAAGTTGCATATTATACAGAAAATGCTAATATGTACTCTATCTGTGTTCTGTCACTATTAAAAATTCACATAGTCGTGGAAAATATGCTAAAATTTGAGAGTCTAACATATATGTGGTTCTATTAAGCATATATTAGATACAACTTTGTGCTTTCAAAATTATTGTGGTGTTAAAGATCTTTGTTTTTATGCCCTTGAGGATTGTGGTGGTTTTACTACTGTTTCTTACTGCTTTGTCTGTCCATGGGGCAAGACAATGTGTTAAAATATGTGACAATCTATGACTCATTACATGGATCTACATCTTGGCATGAAATAAGACAAAATAATTTAGTACTAGAATTTTTTGTATCTTCTTATTGCTCTGAATTAAATAATTCATATCTTGTTGATAGTTTGAGTAAATTTCACATATTTTTATTTATAAGATTTATTTTTAAATAGTAAAAATAAAATAGACCATATGGGAAACAATCTATTACGTAGGTAAGAAAGTTAAGTGCTGTAGAATGTAAGGCAAGGTAAGTTATTACTTCTTGCTTTTCTTTTTCATGGACAAATAACTCTCCCTCTTGAGGGATAATATTTCTAGGTATTATTTTTTTTAATTTTTGTTTATTTTTATTTGAAAGCGACGGACAGAGAGAGAGAGAAAGAGGCAGATAGACAGAGAGAGAATGGGCGCGCCAGGGCCTCTGGCCACTGCAAACGAACTCCAGATGAGTGCGCCCCTTGTGCATCTGGCTAACGTGGGTCCTGGAGAATCGAGCCTTGAACCCGGGTCCTTAGGGTTCACAGGCAAGTGCTTAACCACTAAGCCATATCTCCAGCTCTAGGTGTTATTCATTAAAATTAAAATAGTTCAAACTACTGTCAACAATTTTTTTTCAAATTAAGAATTGTATATTATTTGTCATCATTTGACATATCTGTCACTAGCTATTGATTCAATCAGCAATGAAAATATGTTTTTAGGTTATTCTGTTTTATCCATAGTGTTTTGTTGTTTACGTGACTTGCTTCCAATGAAATGCCATTTTTCTTTGTCTGTTTATTAATATTACAGTATTAATACAAACACATGCCACCTTGAGAAACAAAACAAGCCAGCAATTAGGGAGACTGTTATCACTGTAAAGAGAGGAGTGGAATGTGTGTAACCATTTAGGTGTCTCAGCAGAGTGGTTTTTCAGAGGTTACAAACAAAACTTGCATATAATGCTTTATACTCAGGGTTATTTTTATAAGCAGAGGAAGTCTGGCAGGTGGTTGGACAGGAAGGTTTTGTTTATCACTGTGTATAGCTAGTTTTAGTGGGGCACACAGAAGTTGAAGTTAGAGGCAAAAGGAAGTGAGCTAGTATCTAGCCTTATCAAATAGAAGAAACAGGGTGAAGTTCAGTCTTTGGCCCTGTCAATATTTGTCACAAAAATGTTCATGCTGCATTATATTCTCCATTATGATATACCATTTTCCATGTATAATGTCATATCTAAGATGAATACTTTAAAATGCTATCTTCAATGTGTACAAAAAATTATATTCTTAATTTTTTTTCATTAATTCAGCAATTATGTTGCTTAACTATGACATAGAAATTAAGGTTTTAAAATATATTATATTTATTTATTTGAAAGAGAAAGAGAGTGTATGTGCATACCAGGGCCTCAAGCCACAGCAAATGAACTCCAGATGCATACACCACCTTATACATCTGGATTACATGGATACTGGGGAATCAAATCTTGGACCTTTGGCTTCACAGACAAGCACCTTAACTTCTGAGCCATCTCTCCAGCTCAAGCTTAATGCTTTTTAAATTTTAATAATTATTTAATTTTCTAAAAACCTAGCTTCAGGCAGAATAGCATTTCTGTATTTAAAAATATTTGTTGCATCTAGTCCAACATTGTATTATATCTTGTAAATTACTTATTTTCAGATACTTTTCTCAAAATAAGTCATCCTTGAACTTTTACCTTAGCTTATAATAGTTGAGAGTAATTTTGTCTGCATAGTTTATTTCTGAAATCCTGATTTTACATATTTTCCTTACAGTTTGTGAAAATCCTCATCATAATTAGTATATATGATGGAAAACTGTGTAGAAGCTCTTAAGTGTAGGTACATAAATTTTGAAACCACTCATTGCATAAATACAAATATTCTTACTAAAGAGAACAGTTTTTTTTTTTAACCACATGATTATTTTAATTGATGCAAAAAAGTCCTTAAACAAAATACAACATCTCTTCATGATAAAACCCTGGAGAGACTACACATTGTGGGTTTATAGCGCAACATAATAAATGCTATAATCAAAGCACTAAATCTCAAATCATGCTTAGTGGGGAAAGACTCATGGAGTTCCTAATAGGATCGGGAAGAAGGGCTGGAGGGATGGCTTAGCGGTTAAGGCATTTGCCTGCAAAACCAAAGAACCCAGGTTCGATTCCCCAGGACACATGTTAGCCAGATACACAAGGGGCCACATGTGTTTGGAGTTTGTTTTCAGTGGCTGGAAGCCCTGGCACGCCCATTCTCTCTCCCTGTTTCTGTCAAATAAATAAATAAAATAAAAGCCTTCTCGATCACTCTCCCTTCTTAAAAAAAAAAAAAAGATCAGGAACAAAACAAGGGTGCCTACTCTTACCGCTGCTATTCAACATAGTACTAGAAGTCCTAGCCCAAGCAGTAAGACAGTGAAACATATAAAAGGGACACAAATTGGAAAAGAAGAAGTCAAACTAGCACTATTGGCAGATGACATGTTATTTCATGAACTATTTTTTGTTATTTGCTTCATGCAGCTTGTATGAGCACTAATATAATGTATCTTCTACTGTGGATTTGGGGTAAAAACAATTTATTCCCCCAATATCCTTTCTCAGTAATCGAATGTAATGAGCTGAAGAAATGGCTCAGTATTTAACAGCAGTTTCTTGCAAAGTTTTACAACCTGTCAGTCTGGGTTTGACTCCCCAGTTTCCATGTTAAAGCCTGATGCACAAAGTGAGTCATACATCTGGAGTTCATTTGCAGAGGTAGGAGGCCCTGGCATGCCCATTTTCATTCTTTTTCCCACCTCTGCCCTAGCAGGTAGAAATCAGCAACAGCAACAGAGGGAGCCAAACTTAACACTGGCAAGCTAGGGTCTAATAAGACTCAGAGTCTACACCCAGCAATGCACCTCCTCCAGCAAAGCTTGACCTCCTAAGTTGTCATCAGCCAGGACCAAGCATTCAGAGCACATAAGTTTTGGGGGAATTTCTGATTCAAACCACCACAACTGCAACAAACACTTTTTTTCAAAATCTGTGAGTGTAAGTGCCTTATAATCCAGCTGTACCACTCCTAGGGTATCTAGACTGGCATTTGTTCATGACAGCAACATTCTCTGTCTCAAAGAAGGTGGAAGAACCTCCATGTGTGATGTGTGTGATGCGTGTGTGTGTGTGTGTGTGTGTGTGTTTGTGTGTGTGTGTATGAAAAATAATACTTGAGTCTGAAAAGTACAGCAATGCTAATTCTGTAAAGTTTCAAATAGTTTTATATCAATACTAAATTAGAACTGAATTTATCTTCCAAAATAATAGCAATATCAGTATAGTAAAGAAATACAGATGATCTATATAAATTTAGAAATACAAAGGACATTTTATTGAGCAAATAATACTGAAACATACTAGGTAAGGAATTTACTGTCTTTGGGTAGACAAATAACAGAATTAATCAGAATGTTTTCTTTTCTGGATTATAAAAAATCTTACAAATATGAAGAGATTATTTCACATGTTTAATCATGCTTAATAAGACATTTATTTTTACATTACACCTATAAATCACTTTGCCCAACAAGGTGTTGTTTCCAAATGAATTCACTAAAATGTTTATCTCTGCATCAGTTATGACAAAAAATATAATTCACTGTGCAACTACATTATTACATCAAACAAGAAATGTTTTCATGTCCATTTTCTTCCTTAGAGCTCAGGGAATGCTTTTTATGTTGTGTAAACCTGCTCCCCTCAGTGTATAGCAATAGACTCCTTAAAATTTCATCCCTGCAAAGTTAGTGATATAAATGTCAATTTGTGTTAGCTGAAGTAGAGTTTTAAAATCAATAGCAAGGATTACTGTCAGAAGGAAATATATCTTGCTACTTCTTTCAAGTAAGTGGTCAGTTGTAAATAACATTAAGTGAATTGAGAGCATCATTCTTAAAATGTTGTTGTTGAAATGTTATAATTTTCTATTGACTACTTTCCAGTCAGTATTACTGATATTAAATTATAACACTTAGAGTATGTCTCCAGTTATGGTTATGTTTGATCATTTACCATCAGCACAGCCCGCAATTTTTGCAGCTCATAGCCATTATAAAAAGAAAAATAATAAAACATAAAAATCATGTAAGTAGACTGTTGAGCCATGCCATCAAAGGATTTCAGTCTCTGTATTTTTCTCTGTTTATCAAATGGATTTTGATTACAGTTTGAATAAAAATTTTCTATGAAAATGTGATCTGAAATCTAGCAGAGAAAGTACATTTCAGGAAAGACATATTTTAAAGGCATACTAGTATTATAGGAATTTAAGAAACTGTATTTCAGTTGGCCATGGTGGTGCACACCTTCAATACCAGCACTTGTGTACTTGGGAAGGAGAGGTAGGAGTATCATCATGAGTTCAAGGCCACCCTGAGACAACATAGTGAATTACGGGTCAGCCTGGATTAGAATGAGACCTTACCCTTGAAAAACAAAATACAAAATACAAAATACAAAAAAAAAAGAAGAAGAAAAAAGAAAGAAAGAAACTGTATCTCATGTATGTTCATTGTTGCAAAACTATAAACAGTTAATGTTCAACAATAACTAATTAAGGCTTGAGAGATGGCTTATTGGCTAAGTTGCTTGCCTACAAAAAAAATTTTTTTAAATCTAATCAGACAAAGAATTACAATTTATCTAATATTTTTACTCTACTATTTTTATTTATCCTTCTCTTATCAAATTTTTATCATACCTAATATCCAGAAATTTTGAGTATCTCATCATCATTCCTTTGATCAAAACTCTCAGAAGAAGATCTAATTGATAAAAGTAGAAAAATTATCCAATGGTTCTAGCTAAGTACCTGAAGACCTTGAATAGTTAAAGAGAATTGCTTTGCTAACTATGACATAATTTAGGAAAGTATAATTTACTTAGAATTTTTTTTTTAGAATTCTCTACATTATTTTTTTTTTAGACTGCTCACCATGTAAAGGGTAAGTCTGATCTGAATGAACAGCAGGTTGAACAATTATCTGGATTTAACCTCCAATTGACACAGAGCACATGTGTTCCATTTTCAGTCCTCCATGAGATACAATTGAATATCAGTCTGGATTCAGCTAGAAAAACAGATGCCACTTGCAATTGAGTATATAGAATGAGATGTTTTCATGACTTTGTAACTAGTTTGGTGTGGAATTGAGGAAAACTTTCCAGTGATTGTCTGGGGAGCTTCCACAGAAAATCGTAGATGTTGAACTGAAGTCTTCTGCTTAAAGAACAGAGGTCTTTAAGTAACTGTCCAAATGGTGATAAGGAAATTGAGGATTCTCTAGTTCAAACATGTTAAGCATTTGGAAATTCTGTCATAGAAAAAAATGTATCCCAGGAACTTATAATCAAGCATATTCTGGAAAACAGTTCTCCTGAGTGGAGACAATATCTAATTAGCCACAAAGTCCTACAAAGAGCAACACTCTGTTGTTGACATTTATGTCCCAATGAATGTAATATCATCAAGTTTTCCTTGACTTGTCAAACTATCCATCCAAAATCAAAGTTAATCTCATTTCTCTCAAAAGCAGAATTGGTGAGATGAGTAAGAGTGCTGCTCTTATGGTGAGCTTGACAACCTGTTCCAGGGTGATGGAGGTAAGCACTGACATTACTCAACATGTATCAAAGCAGAAATCTAGAAGCTCCTGAGAGCTCAATACTAGAGCAGACTTAAGACACACCCATCAAGGCTTGGGAATTCTGCAGGAGAGTTGCCGGAAATATTGTAAGAACCACAGGTAGGGAGGGAATATCTGGAGGGATTGTCCTTCCCCTATAATGATTGACTGCTACTCTCAGAACTTGTGACTCACAACCCCATGGGGAATGCCATCAATCCCACTGATGAGGACCCTCAGTGGAATGGGGGCCGAGAAGAGGGAAAATTATTTTGGTACTAACACATGATGTGTCCATACAAAGTGCATACGTGATAAAAAAGTTTTATATCCCAGTCTATTCATCTCTGGGTGGCTTTTGTTTCTTTTCTAGCTCAATCACAATGCTATTTTATTATTGCCTAATTCTCTAATGACATTGATGCTAATAGATTAGTTAGGAGAAAGTTGGAAAATGTAATATATGAACACTATATATATACATATGTATATATGTATATGTAAGTATATATATAATTGTGTATAGTTACTATAATGCTTGCCTGTGAAAATATTCACATCCATATAATTGGCACCTATATCTGCTCTTTCCCTGTCCAGTCCCCATACCCCTTATTTTTATTCTTACTACATCTAGCCATGGTTCTTTAAGGAAACAATCTTTCAATTCCTTTGTAAAAGACTAATCATCTTGGTGTGAGCATTCTAATTTTTCAATGTGCTTTAATTCTAAAATACAAAAGAAAAAATATGATCTACTAGGCTTCAGCATACCTCTCTGTGCCTTCATTGGGCGGCAGAACAGCAGAGAAGATGAAGCATCCTGTCTTGCCTAATTCACCAGCAGCTTCCCAGGTAATCAAAGCAATTTCGGTCTTTGGAGACCAATGTTTATACCTTTATAGAGAATACTGTGAAGATAAGAACCAAGATTTTGCTACTGGCAAATCAAGGTCCATAGTGTAAACAGCTTCTTATCTCTGTGGTCCATAATGAGTGTTGGCCTTAGGAGAAAGGTGCTCTAACACCTCTCAGTAACACAGAGTTCATAACGTCAGAGAGGACAGTACTTTGCCACACATTGTACTTACCCAGCTGCTGTCTTCTTCTCAGATTGTTCACTCATTATTTGAAATAGCTATAAGGTGAAATATAAAAAGGTTTTATGATAAATTGTTACATGATTAAGTAATTCAGGAATTCTGTAAGGCATAAAAGGCATTTCCACATTTGTCCATTCAGAGAAAGGATCTATTTGCAAGACCAAGGCCCTATAATTTAAAAAGCAAAGAAATGTGAGATAATCAACCTGCCATCAGCTTGCATATTGTCTCATTTGCTATAGAAAGCAGGCTATATCAGTACTGGGGAAATATGTATATTTTAGTGTTAGCAACTAAGCTCTAGTGGCCACTATGTGTACCTTATTCAAAAGGACAGCCATTAAGAAGGAACTAACTTTTGAGAGGTGGGGACCAGTCTCCTCCCAGCCTCAGAAACTCCTAAACAATCATCTTTCCTACTTGCATACTGAAAGACATGGTTATATATATTTTCTGAATACTGATGATCACATTATTTTCTTTAATTGTCTCCCCAAATACTTTCTGAAAAACACACTTTCTGCTGTAATGAACACTAGCCATCACCTGAGTAATGGCCCATGAATCAGGGTGGATCTGGAACTCTGATTGTCTATATTTTCAAGTGAAATTAACAAACAAGAATTCTGCCTGAATTTCTGTGTCCTGAGATTCCACTTCACTAGGAATAGCCAGAATTCTTTTGGCAGTGCCAGGATTTAATATGTGATCATTTGCTTATAAGATCCAGCGATGGATATTTTCTTAGACTGGTAGGCATGAAGAACCTTTCATGAATCACCTTGAGGCAGGCAAGTATAGGAAATAGTTTACTAGCCAGGGATGGCACTTGGATTGATGAGTAGACACACCCCTTCGCTAACAATTCATCTACCAATCTGGTGGCAACCTGGGCCATGCAACCTGCATCAGTTTCGTGTACATCATACTTCAAACAATGGAATAAGCCTCCTGCCCCTCTAGAAATATTGGAGACACTGCTTTTGTAGTCAGTTTCTATTCAAATATGTTCCAAAATATATCTGGCATCAGGACACTCAGGGGTTTAATCTGGACTGGGTTGGCTTTGGGTGTGTGTGCAGTAAGGCAAAACACATTCTCTACATGAATTTTTATGGAGAATCCACTATTTTCTATCTCAAACCTACACATAATTAGGAATACATATAAAACAAGATGCATACTTGGAAGGGAATATGCAATATAGAAAAAAAGTTATCTAGGTCAAGTCTGTTAATGACAATAGAGAGGTGCTCAAACTATGCCAAATAGCAACTGACCACTCTTCATGGACTCCTTAAAAGAAACCTACTCAAAAACATGGGGTTCTTGTGGACTTTCTCACTCAGGGGAACTGCTGCCCCTCTTGGCAGTGTACTCAGGCTTAGACTACCCATTGTTCATAATAAGGTTCTCACTGCTTTCCTCATTGTGTGTATCTCTTCCCATTCTTTGAATAAAGTACTAAGAAGCTAGGAACACCCAGACAGAGACCACTGGGGAGCACACATATAGGATGAATAAGGGACATGCTATTAGAAGTAAATGTCATGAGAATTAGAGGTACTTATTAATAAATTTTAATTTTGCTTATTGTGTTCCTTGAATTTGGTGCCTTATATCATACCTCAAACTGACTACAGAAGTTTTTGTGTACATATAAGTTTGACTTGATAGGTTAGAAAAAATAATTTCAGAGAGGTTATCTTCAGGTAACAAAATAACTTGATGGCTTATGTTAAAATGTTAATGTGCCAGAGCACAGTGTTAAGTCAAAAGTATTTTTTCCAAAGGGTACTTTTGTACATTGTTTAAGGCTTTGCAATATAATTATAAGAATTTTGATTACAAATCTTTTTTTATATCAGGTGTATTGGTTATAGACTCTTCAAACTCCACTGTATGCACTACACAGTAGTGATATGCTAGCCCTGTCAATATTTCTTGTTTCTGTTCAGCATGTCCTTGTATAATATAATAATATTGTATAGCAAAACAAATCATTTAAATCCATTGTTTCTCTGCTCAGTTTCTGTCTAAATGAACAATATAGTGAACTACTGAATTCACCTATTATTGCACTGGCATTTATCTCTGATTTTATATATATTAGATTAAAAATAATACTATTAGATGCACCTGTACTTTGTACACATATATTTATAATTTTAATGTTCTCTTGGTGAATTGTTCTTTTGATTAGTATGAAGTGACTTTCTTTGTCTCTTCTGATTAAGTTTGGTTTAAAGTCTGTTTGGGCATGGAGAAATGGATTAGTGGTTAAGGTGCATGCCTGAAAATCCAAAGGGACCAGGTTTGATTTCCCAGTACCTATGTAAAGGTAAATGTACAAGGCGGCACATGCGTCTGGAGCTCCCTTTCAGTGACTAGAGGCCCTGGAGCGCCCAGTCTCTCTCATCTGCTTCTCTCTCTCTCTCTCTCAAATAAATTTAAAAAATATATTAAAGTATGTTTTGTCATATATTAGAAATGAAACACATGTTTATTTCATGCTTCCATTTGATGGAATATCTTTTTCAATCCCTTACCATAAAGTAATATTTGTCTGCATGGTGAGGTAAGTTTCATGAAGACAGAAAAATAATGTATCTTGCTTTCTGACCCAGCTGTGTCTTTTGTTTGGCCAGCTGAGACAATGACTATTCAGACATTATTGGAAAGCATGAGTTAATCCCTATAATGATGATTTTGTGGTGGAATTTGATATTTTATTGGTCTTCATTTGCTTAAAAACATCTTCTAAGTTTGAACTTTTCCTCCTGTAGCCTCCTGAATAGGCATATTCTTCTCTTTGACATGAAATATTCCAACCAGTTTCCTCATGCTCATAAATTCCTTTCATCAGCTTTATAATGGTAAGCTTTCCTTTTTGTTATTATGAGAGGCAAATTTTATTGGTATAGTACTTTGGGTGGCAACTATGGTCCTTTATTATTGAAATACGCGATTCCAAGCCCTCCTGGCTTTTAGAATTTCCATTGAAAACCAGCTGTTATAGTAAAGGGGGCTGCCTTTATATGTGACACATATGGTTCTTCTTTGTGACTTTCAATATATTTTTCTTCAGTTTATTTAGTGTTTTGACTATAATATGATGTGAGATTATCTTCTATTATTTGTACCTGTGTTAAATAAAAAGTAGGAAACAATAAATGATGGATTTTGTCAATTAAGGAAAGAAGTTTCAAAAGGAAAATAGCGACTGTATTTTTAGTGATTAAAATTTTATTAGTATGATATCCAACAATAATCAATAAAGTCTATGAGATTGAGCTATATTTCAGTTTCCTATGCTGCATAGTTATCAAATTTACATACTCAAAATTCTTATATAATATTAATTCTTTTCACTAAAGAAAAAAAGGGTTAAATTTTAATCTTTTCATGGGTTTGCCATAAATATGTTTTCTTTCTTTTTTAATATTTTTATTTTTATTTATTTATTTGAGAGAGGAAAAGAGGTAGAGAGAGAGATAGACAGAGAAAGGGAGAAAAAAAGAGAGAGAGAATGGGTGTGCAGAGTATCCAGCCAATGCAAACGAACTCCAGATGTGTGTTCTACCCTGTGCATCTGGCTTACGTGGGTCCTGGAGAACTGAACTGAGGTCCTTTGGCTTTGCAGGCAAACACTTTAACCGCTAAGCTATTTCTCCAACCCTATGTTTTCTTTTAATACTAGGTTTCTATTGGTTTTAATAGCTTTAACTTTCTTTATTTGCTCTTCTTTTATGTTTATTATTACTATTATCATTATTAACAACATTTTTAAATTTTATGTTTTTATTAAAAACTTCCATGATTGTAAACAATATATCATGGTAATTCCTTCCCTCCCTCCACCTTCCCCTTTGAAACTCCACTCTCCATCATATACCCTCCCCCTCTCAATCGGTCTCTCTTTTATTTCAATGTCATGATCTTTACCTCCCATTATGATGGCCTTGAGTAGGTAGTGTCAGCCACTGTGAGGTCATGGGTATGCAGGGCATTTTGTGTCTGGAGGAACATGTCGTATGGAGTCCTACCCTTTCTTTAGCCCTTACATTCTTTCCACCATCTCTTCCACAATGGACCCTGAGCCTTGCAAGGTATGATAGAGATATTTCAGTGCTGAGCATTCCTATATCACTTCTTCTCAACACCATGGTGCCTTCTAAGTTATTCCAAGGTCACTGCCATCTGAAAAGAGAAGGTTCTGTAACCAAAAGTGAGAGTAGTGTTAACATATGGATATGAACATTAAGAGAAGTGCTTACTGGGCAGTTTGGTGAGCATAGGACATATATTTAGCCAGACAGCAGAAGACGTTACAACCCTAGAGCTCATGACTACCCCTGTTGTAGGCTTTCAGTATCAGAGATGCATTCCCTCCCATGGAGCAGGCCTCCAGTCAAATTAGAGGGCATTTGGTTTCCTCCATAACAGACGTGCCACTATTGCACTCATGGGCTCATTTGGCTGGGCTGGCCAAATATAAGGGTTGCAGTGTCCACTGTTGGGTATCTTCACTGTTGATTTCTCTCTCTCCCACTGAACTGCATACATCATAGCTTTTTCAAGCATTTTGTTAGCTGATCTACATGGAGGAGGTTTTCATATCAGCCCCCTCTTCCACAAAATGCCCTGAGCCATTATGGATAAGTTTTATGTCTACTTCAGCACTGAGCTCTTATGAGCCTCTGGTAGATTCTTTTCAGCTTTATATTTACTTCTTCTATAATTTTTGCTTCATATAAAAATGAACTTTAATTACTATTACTATGCATTTCAGAAAAAATTCTTTAATGTCAATTTTTGGAAATTCTTTTAGAACATATTGTCATACTCTCTTTCTACTGCAGACCAGATAATAAGTGTTTTAAGTTTTATGACATACATAGTCATTGTGATTAATTGGTAACTCTGTTATAGCATCATGACAGCAGTGATGTAAGTTTGACTTCATTGCATAGAACATTGATATCAGAACCAGGACCTTTGCAGATCTGACTTAGAGGCTTGATGAAACCTAATAGAGAAATTTCAAAGAATAATTTCAGTTTTGTGACATAAAGATAATTACTGAGATATAGTCACTAAAATTTGGTAGTGAAGAATAGAAGCTAGAATATCATTAAGAATAAGAAATAAAAAGTTGATAACTCTTTAAGAAAAACATTTTAAAAAATACATTGAAGAATGATGCTTCTGCCTATGTTTATAAAGAAGACCTATCAGCACATCTGTTTAGCCCAGTAGTACCTGGCTCAGACTTGTGAGCTATATACCTATATAGTGACACATTTATTTTCTGTAAAACAGTAAGTGTATCTTAATTCACTATGACATGTGGCAACCAATACTGTTATTCCACATATGTCTCATTGTTCTTAGATGCACAGTGAATAAGGCAATTTAGGGTTCTTATCAAGAAATGTATTAGACCTCAGATATAGAACCAAAATAAATTGTTTTATGATACTTTATCCTAAAGCTGTTACATTACCACTTCAATCAATAATTCCTAGAATAAAGTAAATCACATGACTAAGCCCAACATCAATAGGGCAAGAAATCAAGAAATTGGAATCCATTCAATTTGAAAGGACATGCAACATACACAAGAATGCATATTTTCTGCATTTTCTTTTATTATTTTTGAGACAGAGACTCATGTAGCACTTGATACCTTGTAAATCTCCTTGTATCTGAACCTGGCTTTAAACTATTGATTCTCCTGCCTCCATCTCCCCTGTATTATAGGCATGTGCTACCAGCCAAGAATGTATATTTTGTATAGGGGAAAACTATAAATAAATGGGAACCTAAATGCAATGCACTAGAAAGTCTTCTGAAATTATAAGACAAAGTAAATAGATGAACGACAATAAAAACATAGTAGGAGAAAACAGGCTACTTTTTTAATAAATTAATTTATAGACATGGTGGTTTGAATGCAAAATGTCCCTCATAGACTCATTTGTTTGTGATTAAGCTTCCTACTCAATCCATAGCTGGTGAAGTCTTTGGGAGCTGGAGTCTTTCTGGAAGAGATGCCCTCTGGGGATGAATCTTAAAATTTATTAATCAAGCCTACCTTGTGCTCAGAGATAGTTCCCGCTTGCTACTGTCTCCCTCTCTGGAGAAGTGAGGCTTGTGCCATGCTTTCTACACTATGATAAAACATTCATTAGAAACTGTAAGCCTGACATAAACACCTTCCTCCCATAAGCTGCTTCTATTCAGGTGTTTTGTTCCAACAACAAGAAGATAACTGCTACAATGGGTATATGTAACCAGAGATATACAGCTTCCACTTGATCATGGGTGTCCAGCATCAAAAGCTGTGATGAAGAGTCCTATTGTTTATAAGTTTTCCAATCTGTGGCATTTTATTATTGCATCATAAATGAAGACTTGAATCACTTGCTAACCAGTTAAATCATTGTAGTTTTGGGATTTAGTATATAATAGGAGTTAATTTGGTATTAGAGGGGATCTGGAAAATAGGTGGGTAAAACACTGTATCTATGAGATCAAATGAAAATAAGGTTAACAATTAATAAATTCCATTCTCATAATAGAGAAAGTTGAAGAAATACAAATAAGCATAGGTGGGATGTACTCCACCAAGAAGCCAAGCTCACATCCTTAATGGCTCCATGCTTTTTGTGCCCAGCTGTGTTCAGTGGGAGCTGCCATACTGATGCATTCATGGGCTCCAGGCAACACAAGAACTAGAACAAGGATACAGAAATGCATTCCAGAGGCTGGATCTGTCTTGTATGGAGAAGAATCTGGAATACGCAGGCTGTGGAGATATAAGTCTGGCATAGGCGCCTGAAACTTAGAGTCTCAACCATCATCCACTAACCCTCAATCCTCACTTTTGTCTGGATGAGGTACATGGGGTGGTAGGAGTGTGCAGCAGAACTAGGGCCATTATACCGATGTGTGGAACAAAACCCCACATAAAGCAGGCTGTGTGTGTAGTGACAGAAATATGACACTGGGACCTGAAGCTGAGATTTTTTATATACTTATTTTTATTAATTTATTTACTTTTTTATTAATTAGTTTTGTACTCAGTGAATACAGTCAAGTCGGTACCATTGTTTAGCTTGTCCATGTCCTATCTCCTCAATCTGGCCCCTCCTTGTCGAGGTATATGGGTCATGCATTGTGGAGTTAGCCCACAGTTATGGGTAGGAGAAATGTCTCTTCATATCATGACCCAATGTGTGGCTCTGACATTCTTTCTGCCCTCTCTTCCACAAAATTTCCCTTAGCCATGTTGGGTTCATTTTTGGTCTGCTTCAGTGATGAGGTGTTGGTAGCCTCTGTGTCTCTGGATATCAGATTTGGTAGGAGTTGATTTTTCTCTGTGTTGATTTCCTTCACCCTTGTGCTGGTACCAGGTTCACCAAGAAAACAGCACCCTTGCTTATTTCACCAATTATTCTTAGTTTCAGCTAGGGCCCTTTTGAGGTATGATGGGGTGGCTCTCTCCTTAGGATCTGCATCTATCTGAAAAAGATAAGCAGATTCTCCAACAGAGAGTAAAGTTAGCACCATATAAATGGGATAACCCTTATTTTTTATAAAGAATTTAATAGGTGTAGACCCTCTTGTAGCCCATGATTGGTGGTAGCTTGATAATGGAAAGTAGACTCATGTTTAGATATGGTTCTGACTTGTTTCCCAGCTCCCGCTATGGGTCCTGTTCCACTGAGTGGATCTGAGCCAGATCAAGAGCAGTTGGTTTCCCACCATGGCCACTACTGCACTTGTGTGAACATCACGACAGGTTATTTGCTGCCAAGTAGGTTAGACCATTAGTTGCTGGGGCAGATATTGGTTATTTTACCCCGGTCGCCCATGTAGCACTTTCTGGCACTAGACATGCTGACTGGGGACTGTAGGCCTTCCAGCTTCCAGCCATGTCATTCCATTTTATGTGTCAACTGCATATGGTATCTTCAGCACTAACCTTTGGTGGGTCATCAAGTACTCTGACATAAATCTGTCATTCTTTTAGGAAACCTTGTAAGTATCTCTGATAAACAGCTCATTGTGGATGATAGCCACATGCTGGTACAGGGAGCTATAGGTCAGTGCCCACTAAGAGACGGAAGAAAAAGATAACCAATATAAAAGAGTTAGAGAAGAGAGAGAGAGAGAGAGAGAGAGAGAAGCTGTAGAAGATTAAGGTCAGTCTTCATCATACCCTCTCTAGTGTCTTGTGGCTCAGGTGTTCCCTCTAAGGGCCTCGTGAAGGTTCAACCATTTGGTCTGCCTTTTAGGATGTAGAATTTTATGGTACCATTGCCGTTTGGGTCTAGACACAAAGTTGAGATTTTTGATGTCATCCCCAACTTCCAAATCACTCATTACCTTAACAATCCACACAGAAAAATATACCTTTGTACACAAAACACACATCCCCACCCCCCCCCCCACACACACACTCACACACATATTTAGGGAGTCTTTCCACACCACTTCAAAGTGTCAGTCACAGGAAGGCCTGCATGGAAAGACTGATTCCCCAAATACCAAAAACAAGGCTGTGGCTTGCAGGTAGAGGGTTTCAGTGTGGAGAATTCTGCCAGGAAGATTTAATCACAGAAGATTTTTCTCACTTTGAAGGACACACTGACATATTTGAACTACTAAGACAAGAATCTTAACTCCTAAACAAGTAGAGATTGAGACAACAGACAACCCATAGGAGGGAAGAAACCATATGTTCCCAACTAGGAAGAACTGCTAACTGATGTCATTTTATTGCTTATTTTTATTTTATGCCTTTTCATTATTTGCACGTTTATGCCTTTGGCACTTGGCTGTGTGTTTTAATTTGTATCTCACTGGCAAAGGGTTTAATGCTGCTTCCACTATACTTATTCTATAATATTTTCTCTATTACCTTTCTCACATCTATACTGGTGCTGACTTCACTCTCTGTTGGAGATTCTGTTTCTATGTTTCACATGGGAGGGGGGTCTGAGGAGATAAATCACTGAGCACACTTCACCCTGGCCCCAGGTGAAACCACAGAGGAATTGGGGAAATGAGCAAGATTGCTGCTTTCTTGGTGAACCTGATATCAGCACAAAGGCAAAGGAGACAACCACTGAGGACGCTCAACACCTACCAAAGCAGAGATCCAGAGGCTCCTAAGTTTAAGTCACTGAGGTAGACTTAAAACCCATGCACCATGGCTCAGGGAATTGTGCAGAAAAAGGGGGTAGAAAGATTGTTAGAGCCATAAGTTGGGACATTTTGCAGAGACACTGCCTCTGCCCCATAACTGACTGCTGCCCTTATCATCATAACCCACAATCCCCATGGGGTTGACCTGTATCTCCAATGAGAAGGGCCTCTTCAGAAAAGGGACAGGGCTGAGAGAAAGGATGGTTGATCTGCATTCCCAATGAGGAAGCCCTCTTCAGAAAGGAGGCAGGAGAGTATGGTACCAAAATGTGTTGTTTACATACTAAATATGTCCATATATAATAAAAATAAATTTAAAAATGCATGTGACCATATTTTTGAAAAGTCAGGAAGATAATTGAGACTTGAAAAAAAAAAAGTTGGAGTCAATAAATCAAATAAAAATATAATGAAGAACAACATCAAAACAACCAGAAACAAGAAAGAATATCAGGGATGAATTGAGTCAACAATACTCTCAGATATACATAAAGAAAAATTAATACAAGGGGGCATGATCCAGATTTCTAATAACTTTAAATTATGTTAATGATACCAAACCTCAGCATGAAACCAATTTACAATGCTCATGAAAGTCATAAACAAATTGGCATAGCTATTATTATATCTGGTAATGCAGATTTCAAATAAAAAAAACTATTCAGTGATATAGATGATCACTGCATTTCAAATGGGAACAACTCATTAAAAATAACAATTTTAGGGCTGGAGAGATGGCTTAGTGGTTAAGCACTTGCCTGTGAAGCCTAAGGACCCCAGTTTGAGGCTTGATTCCCCAGGACCCACGTTAGCCAGATGCACAAGGGGGCGCACATGTCTGGAGTTCATTTGCAGTGGCTAGAGGCCCTGGAGCACCCATTCTCTCTCTATCTGCCTCTTTCTCTCTGTCTGTCACTATCAAGTAAATAAATAAAAATTTTAAAAAAAGTAAAAAAATAACAATTTTAAATGTTTGTGTACTGAATGTTAGAGATTCTGAGCTCATAAAAATAGAAGCAAAAGAAAGCAAACAAAAAAAAATACTGAATGTTTTGAAAAGACATAAATGTTCTCATTCAATAGTAGTGAAAGACTTAAGTACTCCACTCTCAACTTTGTAAATGACACCCAAACTAAAAATGAGTAAAGAAATTTCAGACCTAAATGGTACCACAAATATCAAATGAATTTAACAGATTTATATTGAATATTTCATTCAGCAGATAGGATATTATTTTCAGAAGCTCATGGAATTTTCAGTATAATTGATAAAATTGTAAGCTGAAAATAAATTACTGAGGAATAAAATATTTGAAATAATTTATTTTATTTTATCAAACTATAGTGAAGTAAAACTAGAAATAAATAGTGAGTGACACCATAGCAATAATAAAATACCTGGAGACCAAACATTATCCTTTGAATCAACAGTGAGCTTTTGAATAAATCAGGAAGGAAGTAAAAATACAATAATCAGTAGTATATCTATATAATAACAGCAGATTTTCCAATAGGACATTGGAAAAAATATCATCCTCCAAAAAAATATCTAGTCAAAATGTAACCAAGGTGGTGAAACTTTGCTGTAATGAAAACCTTTTTTTTTATTATTATTATTTTGGTTTTGTTTTTGTTCTTTTGAGGTAAGGTCTTGTGGTAGCCTAGGCTGACCTGGAATTCACTGTGTAGTCTCAGGGTGGCCTCAAACTCACAGCAATCCTCCTACCTCTGCCTCCTGAGTACTGGGATTAAAGGCATGCACCACCATTTAATGAAAACTTTTAGTACACCAAAGTAGTGAATTGAAGAAGATGGTAGAATATGGGAAGTCCTCCCATTTTCAGATTGGCAGAAGTAATATTGTAAAAATAGCCTTAATGACAAAATTAATATACAGATTCCACTCACTATCATCAATATTAACATAGCATTCATTGTAAAGCTAGAAAAAAATCATAAAATTCATATGAAAATCCAAACAATCCTGATGAACCAAAGTAATCATAAACAGCAAAACCAATGCTTGAGGTATAGCAATATCTGACCTCAAATAAAAATACAGAGCCAGGTGGCAAAATTAGCCTGGTATTGTCATCAAACAGACACAATATAATTGAGCACCTAGAAGTAAGCACATGTAGCGGTAGCCACTTAATATTTTGAAATAGATGTTAAAAACACACACTAGAGGGGAAAAGACAGCCTTTTCCACAAATGGTGCTATGAAAATTGAAAATCCACATTATGTAGAATGGAATTAGAGGCAAATCTCTCAACAACAACAACAACAACAACATACACACACACACACACACCACTTCAAAATAAAGACATAAATACAAAGCCTAGGATGCACAGAGTATACGCTTCAAGATTAGGTATGGCCAAGGACTTTCTTAAAATGACTCCTATATCAAAATTAATAGATGGAATAACATGAAATTAAAAAAGATTTTTAAAATATTTTTGTTTATTTTTCCATGAGAGAGAAATGGAGAGGAGAGAAAGAGAATATGAGAATGGGTGTGACAGGGCCTTCAGCCACTACTTACACAATCCAGTCACATATGTTAATTTGTATTTCTGGCTTTACATGGGTACTGAGGAATCTAACCTGGACCACTAGGATTTTCCAGAAGGCATCTTTAACTGCTAAAATTTCTATCTAGCTTCTAAAAGCTTTTACAAAGCAAAGAAAATCATCAACAGACTGAAGAGACAACAATTTTGCCCATGCTAGTTCACATATACAGTTAAGAATTAGAATGCACAAAATGTAAAAATTAAACACCACAAGCTTCAAATCAAATCAGTACATGGACTAATGAACTGAATAAACAATTCTCAAAAGAGAAAAATATAAATGGCCAATAAACCTATTTAGTAGTGTTCAACATCCTTAGCCATTAGCGATACAAATTAGAACAATAACATTATGACTACTCACCCCAGTCAGAATGGCTATTGTCAAGAAAACTAATGACATCTAAAGACAGTTAAGATCAGAAAAAAGGAAATCATCGCACTGATAATGAGAGTCTAAACTGGTACAACCATATCAAAAACAATGTGGAAGTTTCTCAAAATATTAAAAGAAGAATTATGATATAACTCAGCTAAAGCACTCCTGAATTTATATCCAAAAGTTACTAAGTCCTATCAGAGAGATCCTTGTCCATTCATGTTTATTCCTGCATTATTCACAATAGTTAAGAAATGGAACAAACCTATATGTCTATGATCTATAGATATATGGATAAGAAAAGTGTGGCACTCATAAGCAATTGAATTTTATTCACCATTAAAGAAAAATGATACTGTGATATAGGCAGTGAAATGGATGGATCAGAAAAGTATTTTACTGTGAAGTGTCTGAACTTGGATACCACATGTTTTCTATTGTATGTGGATCCTATATTTTTTTTTTACATGTGTTTGGGGAGTTGGATATAGATCATGAAATTAGAAAGGGAGTTATGACGAGGAGATGCTAACAAAGGATTACAGAAGCATAATAAAATGATGTAAAAGAATACATGTGACATGAAAAAAAGAAGGGAGAATTGTGGGAGGAGAAGGAAACCAGCAGGAAGGGAGCTAGGGGATGGGACATGCAAGTTACATTGAGATTCCATCTCTGTCCTGTCAGAATGGCTACCATCAAAAAAAAAAAATGACAATAAATATTGGCCAGGATATGGTAAAAGGGGAACCCTTCTAAATTGTTGGTGGGAATGTAATCTGGTACAGCCATTGTGGAAATCAGTGTGGAGGTTCTTGAGACAGCTAAAAATAGATTTACTATATGATCCAGATATAGCACTGATAGACATATATCTTAATGACTCTTCTCACTACCTTAGAGATACTTGCACAACCATGTCTATTGTTGCTCTATTCACAATAGCTAGTAAATGGAATCAGCCTAGATGTCCATCACAGGTGAACAGATAATAAAGATGTGGGACATTTACACAATGGAGTTCTATTCAGTGGTAACGGAAAATGAAATTATCAAATTTTCAGGGAAATGGATGGATCTGAAAATGATTATACTAATTGAGGAAACCCCAGGTCCAGAAAGCCAAATATCACATGTTCTCTCTTATATGTGGATCCTAGCTCCAAATGTGTCGGCTTGTGTGTGAGCTGGAACCAAAAAAAAACCAATAGCAGAGGCCCATAAGCTAGCAAAAGGCTATAATGGAGGGAAGAGAGTGATGGACTTTAGGGGATGGTATTTTATATATATAACTAGAAGAACAGATTACAGGGAGGGGAAAGGCCTAAGTGAGGTCAGGGGAAGAGATTATGTAAAAGAAGGGTAGGGGAGGGTCAATCAAAATTCAAGATATCCTGAGTAAGACATATTAAAGTCTACTTTCTTGAATAGTGGCACATCCAGGAGCCATAGATTGTTAGGATAAAATTTTCAGTGCCAGGGATGGGATACCTTCCAGGGAGTTGTTAGCCAAGGAGGTCCCTGTTGCATCTAAAACATTATAGGCTATAGCCAAGGCCCTTAGTTTCTCATGAGAAAGAGATGGCAAGATCCCATTGCTGAAGAGTTCACATGCCTGAGCAGCAAAGTCACTGAGAAAGCAAGCTGGTGCTGAAAAGAAAACCTTCTCCTCTTAGCCCAGCCTACTGAAACCTGGAAAAAGCTGCATTGTATACAGCCTTCTGGGAGAGAGAGATGTCATCAGCGGTGAAAACAGTGGATACTGGAAGCCTCTAGTTTGGCCAGACAGGGCAAATGACTGAACGAGTGCAATAGTGGCATGTCTGCTCTGGGGGAAACCAACTGCTCTCTAACTGGACTGAAGGTCTGCTCTATAGGAGGGTATACATGTCTGGTAATGAAAACTGTGCCAGCCTGCAGCACAAGTCGAAACAGACCTCGAAGGAGGGAGTGGGAATGAACCTGAGACAAGAACACAAGGAATGGAGCCAAGACAAGTTCTGATCAAGGCTCTCGTTTATTCAGGCAGACATAGCTTATATCTAGAACATAGAACTTTTTTGACAATGCTTACATGCCTAAGGTCAGTATCACCAGGGTCGTTCTATCAGGTGCCCACTCCACCTAGGTTGTATACTAAACAATGCATAGGATCAGGTGCTTACTCTATCTAGGCTGTATACTAAACAGTGCATAGGATCAGGTGCTTACTCTATCTAGGCTGTATACTAAACAATGCATAGGATCAGGCGCCTTATTGATAAGGCCTTTGTATTAAGAGATTAGAGGATTAGAGACCACCTGCAGCTCCCAAGGTCAGAGAGCAGCTGCAGTTCCTGACAGAAAACCTAATAAAAACCTATGGCAGGGAGGTCATGAGACTTAGGTGTATAAAGCTTGCTCTTGTCTAGATAAATGCATATATTACTCTCACCAAATTGTCCTGAAAGCGCTACACCTAATGTTCATATTCATATATTAATGCTAATCTCACTTCTGGGTAAAGAAGCTTCTCTTTTCAGACGGTAATGACCACTAGGATGACCCAAAAGGCAACATAGTGCTGAGAAGAAGGGACAGAGGAGTGTCCAGCACTGAAACATCTCACACTCTCCAAGGCTCAGGGTCCATTGGTGAAGAGGTGGTGGAAAGAATGTAAGAACCAAAGGAAGGGTACCACTCCCTACATACAACTGTCCAGAAAGAAATTGGCCTTAATATTCAAGACCTTACAGTGCCTATCAATGCATACATAAGACCCTCATAATAAGAGAAAACGATGATGACATCAAATTAAAAGAGAGACTGATGGAGAGAGGGAAAGGATATGATGGAGAGCATTGTTATGAAGGGGAAAGCAAGGGAGAGGAGGGAAATACCATGGTTTGTTGTCTGTAAGTACAGAAGTTCTCAATAAAACATATACATATATATAAAAAACTGGAAAGTAGGGGAGGGTGTAAAGTAAAAAATAACTTTGGAGAAGACACTATAATGAACATCGCATGACATACTTGTTTCCCTGACTCGCTTTCCTGCAGGGAATACATAGGAGACATTTTAACTGAAGCACCTTCATGCCATGAACAAGCATACTGCATTCAACCTACACAAAGTGTACAGAGCGCCCCATAAATGCCGGTTATTTGTCACAGAGATTGCCATGCAACTCAAACTGAAAAAAAAAAATACATATACATTCCTAGCTATGGTACAAATATTTCTTTTCAAAATTCATATATTGGAATTTTAATTACCCAAATTATATGTTAGTTAGTGTTTGTAGTAGGGGATGAATGAATTATGGGACTCTTAGCTCACAAATGGATTAATCTTAAATTAATGATATAATGGGTTATGAGGCAATGGTTTAAAAACAAAAATCAGTGTGATAATTTCTCATGTTCAACTGTCATCATGTGGTACTATGTGTCAACTCAGGGCTCTGCGAATGCTCCTCATTCGCAGGAAGACCCTCTCCAAATGTGGACCTTCAACCTGAACCTCCCAGTCTCCAGAACCCTATATGGACTGAATCTTATTCTCTATAAGTTACCTTGGGTGATATGTTCTTATGCAGAAACAGAAAATGATTTCATTTGTCCTGACAAACCTTAGTCCTGAAAAATCAGGAAAAATATTTTTAAAAAATAGATGTGAAATTGTGGGGTTTTAAGTGAAAGTAGTTTGTAGAATACTCAACAAGATAAGAGCAACTTTATTTGGCAAATACATGTAGAAACAAGCAACAGGGAGAGTCCACACATTCAAACCCACAGGTTTACCCACATTTGTAGCTGGCTGCAAACACAGTTTCCTACTTCCAAGCAACATTAGGCTACATATTCTAATTTCGTGGTTAAATTAGCTTGATTTTGGTTTTGGTCACAGCATTTGGAATCTGATAATTGAATTTTTCAAGTGAAGGATCTGAAATGTGAAACTTTCTTACATAAGATTGGAAGTGGAGTCAGATCCATGAGAAATACTGAAACTTCACATGGAGTGCTTGCCCTCTGACAGCAAGCCGATTTCTTCAATTATTGCCTTTTATATATTTGGAAATCAGACAGTATGTTACTGAAGCTTCAAAATAGGAGAAAATGTCCTTTATCAACTACTTTTTGTTTGCAAGAATGTTCAATGCAATAAAAATAATTTGTCCAAGTGAGTAAACCTATAATCTTTCCTCCTATTGTCACAATCCAAGGAGGAAAGCAATCTTATATAATGAAGTACTTTTTTGCCCTTCCTTTCAATGTCATCCAGAATATCAGCTTCATCTCTTTCCCCTTTAAGTAGGAACTAGGGGCTAGTATTTATTTGGTAGCAGTAATTTCTGGCACTTGAAGTTTATAATGCATTTTTGGAATAATTTATTTTAGCTGTTATTTTAATTTTTTGAAGCAGAAAGTAATCTATTCAAAGTCTAGTCCATTATCCCTGTCATTTTGCCAAAGAGGATTCCTTTGTGTCATTGAATCTCAGTTTTTTTTAAATAATTCTCTTTACTAGCTGCACTTTAAAGCTAGATATAGAGAGCAGAAATATAAATACATATTATTAGAGCATCTTTGCAAACATATTTGCAGATACAAAAATGTCATGCTTACAAAGTAATTTTAACAATACAGTATAAAGAAAATATAACCCAGTACATTATCCTTATGCTAATAGGCTTGTTCATTTTCTTTCAGAATTTATATATGGGGGATGTCTGCATTTTAATATAAATAAGTGTAAGACATCTTCATCTTAAATGGTAATAGGCAGAGGGAGAATTACTTGATCTGAATGTCAGTTATAATAGCAGGTTGGTTGGATCATGGGGGTAGCCTAAGGCAATAGAACGTGAATAATGTTTTCAAACTTAAGCTCATCTGTATTGTGCAACCAGTACAAGTGAACTTAGCCAATGATTTTTGGGAATAAGTTATTCAGTTTTAGATAAATTCATTGTAGAGATGAAAAAAATGTCACTTTTCTTATAGCTGAAATAGTTATATATATTTATTCACTCTAATATTTATAAATAGTCTTCCATTTACGTAGGTCAGCCTACTCCTCTAACATGGTTCATGTTCTATGGCAAAGTATACACAATATATCCTCCAGTGTTATGCACTAAAGCTTATTTTTTAATTAATTTATTTTTTATTAATTAGTTTTGTACTCAGTGAATACAGTCAAGTTGGTACCATTGTTAGGCTCATCCATGTCCTATCCCCTCACCCTGACCCATCCTTGTTGAGGTGTATGGGTCATGCATTGTGGAGTTAGCCCACAGTTATGGGTAGGAGAAATGTCTCTGTGTATCATGACCCAACGTGTGGCTCTGACATTCTTTCTGCCCCCTCTTCCACAAAATTTCCCTGAGAATAGTTTTGTATTTTTAGGATGGAATTTGGGTCCTGACTCTTCAAGATGATTGCTGTAATTTGAACGGTAATATGATTAAATCTCTTGGACAGATGTGACAAAGAGGAGAAGACTTCAGCACTTCAAGCCTTTCCATACAAAATGAATACTCACCTCTTTCTTGCTTCTAATTTATTTCTCACCATACTTAAGTGAAGATCTGGATTGCCAACCACACTTCATAGACGAGTACTTATAAATAAATTATTACTTTTCCTCAATGTGATTCCTGTAAAAATGTATTCCAATCAAAATCCAACAGGTTTTCCCCAAAATTTAAGGTTAGGTTTAAAAAAATTGTCACAAAATTTTATTATAGAACTTTCTATAGCCCAAGCTGATATAGCTAGCATATGACAAATTCATGTCCTTATCCATTATTAGTCAAACTTTGTTATATATACTATTTTCTATGAAATTATTTTTCTACCTGTGAATTACATATTGCCATTCTTGAGACATAGAAGGCGTATTGTTCTGGTGAATGTATAATAATTACCTCAAATCAGAAAGGGTGGAAGCGGGCTGGAGAGATAGCTTAGCAGTTACGCACTTGCCTGTGAAGCCTAAGGACCCCGGTTCGAGGCTCGATTCCCCAAGACCCATATTAGCCAGATGCACAAGGGGGCACACGCATCTGGAGTTCATTTGCAGTGGCTGGAGGCCCTGGTGTGCCCATCCTCTCTCTCTCTCTCTCTCTCTGTCGCTATTAAATAAATAAATTTTAAAAAAGGATGGAAGGAATGGAGGGAAAAGGAAGGAAAGATGAAGAGAGGGAGGGAGCAAAACAGAGGGAAAGATAAGCTTGGTTTATAAGGTTTGATTGATTTAATAGGGTAAATATTTCCACTGTTTCTGAGCCCAAGGTAACAGTGTTTCTTAGTGAATACATACTTTGGAATAAATATGGCAGTTTTGTTGTCATGAACCAAAGACATTATGCATTAATATAAAATTGAAAGTGGTTTTTATGGAGAAATATTACAATGATCCAGGCTTCACATGTTATATAGTAGTTACATAAGATTAAAATATGATATATTTGTATTCATTTTTAAGTAGCATAACTTTGGCTAAAAGTAACATTTACAATATATGGCCTTGTTTTGCTTATCTTGCACCCGAGGAAACCAAGCTCTAAGACTTTTGTCCCCATTACAAGCCTAGTTAGTTGACAAAGTTCAACTGTGACTGATTTTCCCATATAATAGTAAAAAAATGATTCTACATATCAGATGTTAAGATGATTCATAAAAATATATTATTCTTAATTTCCAACTGTTTTTGTAATAATAAATGTTGTTAATTACAAAATGAAAACAATAATGCTTTATTGAATCATAAATAGATTTTGTTCCATTAACATGGATTTAGACACTGCCTGAGCCTTCCACTAAATGAAGCTATAAAATCTAGGCATAATGCATATAGCACATACTGAAGTCTCTGAAAAATTATTAGAAAATCATAGTTTCTCATCTCTCCCCTGCTGGCATGTATGCTACAGGTGATCTCTGAATGTTTCCAGATTCTTGATATTGAGACAGAAATTCATGACTAAACTCTGGTGCTCTGCCCTATAATACAGCTGCTTGTACCCAATTTATAGAACCTTATCTCAAACACAGGCATGGGGCTGTCTGAAACAAACCTCGTTCTATTTTGCGGAACCTTATTTTGCTGCTTCTATAAACTTGCTTGCTGTTGAAACTTCTTCTTCATGATCCTAGTCATGCAGTCAAAAAATTTTAACCTCACCAGTGATAGAGAGGATCAGAAATGACACTGAGCTGCAAGGGTAAGCCTTGAGTGACAGGAACTTGGGGGTTCAAGCTTTGGAAGTTATTCCCCTGGGTGTATACTGCAAGAAGAATAAATCTTGATTCCCCAGTCTGCCTCAGGTGCTTGATTTGTGAGGCATAAGTTTCTGTAACAGTACCTTGCTCAGTGATTAAAGGGACTTGCTTCCAAAGCCCTCTGGCCTGGATCCAAATCCTCAGTACCCATGTTAAAATGAATGTACAAAATGGTGTATGCACTGGGATTCCTTTGCAGCAGCATAGTCATTCATTTTCTCTCTCACACATGCTCTCTCTTTTTTTTCTCTCTCTCTCTCTTTCTCCTTGCAAATTAACAAACATTAAATAATAAAAACATATATTTAAACATATAGTAGAAGAAGTGCACATAGATAATAAAGGAGCTTGGGGTTTTACTAGAGAATAAAGGAAAGGTACAAATTCAGGCCAAAGAAAATTCATTGCAAGAGAGAAGTGGGCAGGCTTTTTGTGCTAGATTTCCCAACAGCTGCAGGTTGTTATGGGGACTTCTTTTTATGGAGTCTCTGAGTAGAAAGAGTTAGTTAAAAGTGTGGTTCTCTGTTTTGATTGATGTATCTGGGTTATGTAAGTTTCTATCTACTGTGGATGCTTGTTCTCATGATGCACCAGACTTATCATGTGTACACCCAAGCATGCATAGGCTTAGGATGGTAACAGTTTACTCAGAGAACACAGTTTGTCTTGCTGTGCAAACAGCCAAAATATGTCCAGAAGAGATCTTCACCCTGTCTCTAAATCATGGAAATGCATCGTGTAACTTGTGAATACATCTGGAGTTCATCTTCTTGGCTGGAGGCCGTTGGGCTCCCATATTCTCTCTCTCTCTTTTCTCATTACTTCTTTTCTTCCTTCCTTCCTCCCTCTTTCTCTCTTTCTTTCTGCTTTCCTATTTTTCCTCTCTCTTTCTCCTCTCAAATAAACATATAGTATACACTACTGTTTACCATGAGATGGGTCATATCCACCTCATCTGTCCTGGACCAGAAGTCATTTGACAGAAGCATTGACACAATTACCATCCTCTTGGCTAGCCTGAAATCCAGTTCAAAGGAAATGGCAATAGACACCATGGTCATCCAAACCAACCACATCAACACAGGAATACAAAATTTACAGAGAAAGCAACTCTTGGACCCCACTGTTAGTACCAATAATCCCAGCAGAATTGGGGTAGGGGAGAGGGGCTTTAGGGAGTACAATCATTTTATTTCAAAAGCAATAAATAAAAGGAGACTAAATGAACTCAGTTTCTCCTATGCGCCCTGCATTCTTGTCACATGGCACCAGAGCTTACATGTCCTTCCATGGTTTATCCATGGTCCATCATGACCCTTGAAGACTGGACCTATAAACAATAAAGGTTATTTGAACACATGCAAAACACCAATTCTGGAACATTCCCATTTACAAAGGGATACAAATGTGGGGCCTACAACTCATCACATTTTTGGTGAGCTCTCTCCTGAGATGTGTATATGAGTTTGATCAAAGCTTCATGCAGAGACACAGGGAAGGGAACTGTGGCATAAAATCTTGCTAAATACTTAGATGTAACAGTGGACAGGGCACAAATAAGACAGTTGTGAATAGTTCTGCAAAGATTTAACAACATCTACTTTGAAGTTCTGAACTAAAGAGTTTATGGTTTCAACTGGATTGATTTTATGTCAAAACATCAAATGTTAGCAATATTCTTGATAGAACTTTCAAGACACAGATACTAATCCTATTAAAAACAGACAGCACAAGGTCAAAATTATCTTGACATGTAAATAATTAGGAAAACATCAACTCATATGGGAAAAGAAAAATATATTAAATTTGAGATAAAAGGGCTTTTATATTTATCTGAGAAAGACTAAAAAACAGCACTTAGTAAAAATATTACAATCAATAGATAAGAATGCCATTGAAAACAAAGAAACAGAAATTTTCAGCAATGTAATCACTGACATAAAGAATGGAAGGATTCCTCATTAAACAAATAATGGAAATTGTTGAACTGAAAATTATAACCATTTCTTACCACCACAACAACAAAAGCATGAAAATAATAATCCCCCTCATTTTTTTCTTGATTCAGCAGCAAGACTGAGGTAATAAAGGAGAGACATATCCAATTTACAAACATTGCAAATAATAAGGTGATTTTGAAGTTCCACTTTCTTATTAGTTAAAAATTAGTTTCTTATTAGTTAAAAAAAAATGTTTCACTGGAAAAATCTACAGCTAAATAAATGTTTTTAAAAATGTCAAAAAATCTTTTTAAAAAGAAAGAGAATTAAAGACATACACATGTCTGTTTAAAAACTTTGTGCACCCTAAGCAAATATTTTCAAGGAAATTGATATTGATATCTAACATAGCAAAACTTATAAATAACCCTTTTCCTGAGACAAAGAAAAGAATGCTGAAAACAATCAGAGAAAAAATTCACACATTATTGGTGGGATAACAATAACTTAAGAGGCAGTGTGTTTATGTTTTAAGATGTCAGAAGCCTGAAGGTGGTAGAATAACATGTTTAAAGAGCTAAAGTAAATGACCTTCATCCAGTAAAGTGTAATTTTAGGATGATGTGGTAATGAATACCTTCTAAGATTAAAGAGAATTAAGGAAATCTGCTACCTAAATTCTATTTCTTTAATTTCTAAAGTTCTTCCTAAAATTCAGACAGAATTAATAAGATATAAAATGACAAAAAAGCAGAGTTTAGAACACAATATGAAATAATCATTGTTATGGGGCATACTACAGAATTATAAAAGGGTCAGTTCACCAAAGTGGCATATGAATGTAAATTGTATAAATACCCTCAGAGGTATACAAGTGCACTAAAGCAAATGAAGCAAATACATACATACCTGAAAGAGACAAATCTACTGCTGTGGTGTAGACTCTAGTGCTGATCTTGTGCTAATTAATAGAACAGGGAAAAAGTGAACATTATTGAAATGGCATGTTTTATAACCTCATCCTCTTGTATCAGTAACATTCTATTATGTGGATATTTGTCCACTCAGTTTAATGGGACAATAATTTGTCTCCACCTTTTGGATATCACAAATGATAATGCTATAGACATTCAATTAATTACAAGGTCTTTTTGTATAGATAAGCTTTTATTTCTTTTAGTACATACTTATAAGTAGAAACTCTGACTAATTTGATCATTTTATATCTATCTAACCACTTGAGAAATATTCAGGCTATTTTGTCAAATGAATACAACACTTTATATTTCCAACTACCAATACATTTTCAATTTCTCTAGCTATTCCTTTGTACTTGTTATTATCTTTTTTTTTTCTTTCACTATCCTAATATTTATAAAGTGAAATTCTCAAGTTTTGGGGGACTCTTGAGAAGTGAGAACTACTCTCAGAAATTTATATTCTTGTGTTTTAAGAATAAACAATTATAATTAGTCTTTGAAACTAAGCTTTCATTATGACAGTGAAGGAAATTCAAACTGGTCTGTTATTTAGCAAAAAAAAAAATGTATTGCAGCTTAGGCATCTATGATGTTGAAATCACATCATGTGCTTAATTCTAAATTATCCCATTTGCGGTAGGAGAGATGCCTTAGTGGTTAAAGGTGCGTGTTTGCAAAATTATCCCTTTTGCAAAAGCAGTTTCATTACTTAAATTTTAACATGATGCAACAGGGAATATTATCATTGGGAATACATAACAGTTTGAATATTTTGGGAATAGCCCAAATTTTGTGTCTTGTTTTGTTTCTGTTCCAGAAGCCAGAAATCCTGCCATCATAGAGTCCTTAGCATCTGAAGTATATAGTCATCATTTATTGCTCATGCAACTAGTTGGGATTAGGGCTTGAAGGAAATCCATGCTCTGTTGCAGACGTGATAATTGGCTTTCACTGATGACAAAATTCTGGCACCCAATGTAAGTGTAGCTGGAGCTAAATGTTGCTTTTGGGGCTTGTTTCCTGGGTGCTCCACAAAAACGTATTAACAGCCCAAAGAACTCTTACAATCTGCCAAAAAATGGGGTGATTTGTAGTCCAGATTGATAGTATTTCAAAAATATTTTCTAACTTACTTCAAATTATATATATACTCATACAAGTAACCAATGTACATATATGTAAACTATTCTCATAATTCCCATTCCATTGTCTTTCTTCTCATTTGTCTATAATTCTAAAATGGTATTATAGCCATAACAAAAGTGGGTTTATTTGTAGGCAAAGATCAGTTTTGTTTTTAAATTTAATTCTAAAAGCACACCATTATTTTCAGATTATATTTCTACCCATGGCTTAAATTGCATCAACACTGTCTCATTAGATCTCCTCTGGAGACCTGGCTATCATTTACCACCATTTAATTATTACTGTCTCAGCAAGTAGACTTATATTTCTTATAAATTTATCTTTTTGTTTCTGTTTCATTTTGTTCCTATTTTCTTTAGACTCTTGGGAATAATTTTCCTATATGTTATCTTGCCTTTTTAAATTATCTTCCCTTAAACCCTGTGTTTAAAAAGGCAGGTTTGCGGCTTGAGAGTTTCCCAGCAGTTAGTTGTCCTTTTTGCATAAGCATAAGGGCCTGAAACTGTTTTAAGTTATAATCTCCTGAACACACATAAACAGCTGGGCATGGACATATGTAAGTATAATCCCAGCCTTACTGGAGAGCAGAGACTGGGAACAGTCCACATGACATGGTTCAAAATAAAAATAGGCAAAAGAGCCGGGTGTGGTGGTGCATGCCTTCAATCCCAGCACTCAGAGGCAGAGGTAGGAGGAGTGCCATGAGTTTGAGGCCACCCTGAGACTATATAGTTAATTCCAGGAGACCCTGAGCTAGAGTGAAACCCTACCACAAAAAAATTAAAAAAAAAAAAAGGAAAGGCAAAAGATTCAGCTCTCGCCACCTCAGGTAAGTGAACCCCTCCACAGGTGAGCACATGGTGCCATGTAAGGGCTCATATACATGCATGTACCACACATACCACTCCACATACATATATACCACATCACACACACACACATACAATCAAGCAAAATACAGGGACTTTTACCCATAATACTGTCAAAGGCAGATATTTAACTACTGCTCTGACCAACAATGAGACTCTATTTTAGCCATTCAAAAACCACATACACAAGCAGCTTAATTGTGCAAATTGTAGTCAGTATTATAAATCATTGACTGAGGTAAAACAATCTCAGTTTTGGGTCCTGCTGGCTGCAGAGGAAACTATAGTGAATAATATTTTGATTTTTCACTTTAATATTTAAAATGCTAGAATTCTTTTAAGAAAAGTTTTCAATTTGTTATATTCATTTAATTTTATGTTTGTGTTTCACCTCTCATTCTAGTCTTTATTTTTCTGTCTTCACTATATAGTCATAGCACAAAATTTTAGGTATGCTTCCACCAAAGGGGCCATGAGAAATACTGAATGAATTTTCTTCACAAACAAAACTAGAATATTATTATCAGCAGTGGTCCCCCATAAACTTAGGTGTTCTGAATGCTAGGTTCCCAGCTGTTAGAGATTTGGGAATTAATGCCTCCTGGAGGCAGTGTTATTGCTGGGGACAGGGTTATAGGTATTATAGCCAGTTTTCTCTTGACAGTGTTTTCACACTCCCCTGTTGCTGTTGTCCATCCGACGTTGGCCAGGAGGTGATGTCCACCCTCTGCTGGTGCCACAGTTTTCCCCTGCCATCATGGAATTTCCCCTTGAGCTTGTAAGCCAAAATAAACCCTTTGTTTCCCAAGCTGCTCTTTGTCAGGTGATTTCTGCCAGCAATGTGAATCTGACTGCAACAGTAAAGTTGGTATGGGGGAATGATTTGTTGCTAGATACCTGTCTGTGAGGCTTTGGTCTTTTGGAGCTGATTTTCAAGAGGAATGTGAAAAGGATTGAATCCTTGGCCTAAGAGACACCTTGAAATGCTGTAAGTACAGTTTGATGGATTATTCTTGTCAGAGTTGCAGTAAGAACTATAGACTGTGAGGTTTGGTTTATGAGGGTGAAAAAGAGCTTTTCTTGGATTGGGCTAGAAGCAGTTTGTGTGAGAGGTTTGCTGTTATGCCCATGTCCTGAGAACTTGTGTAAGTTTGCTTTGCATAGAAATGGACTGGTGTGAACAGAGGCATATAGCACAGAAAAAAATGAAATCTTTGGGCTGAAACTGTTGCCTGTTCATCTGCAATTGTGTGAGAATTACAATCTTTGATATTGGGCCAGCTAACCTGCATCAGGACAACAGAAAGAATACAGCCTTTTGGAGGTGCCTGAATGCTGAAGGAGTGTCCTATTCTTAATAGCCTACTTTATTTTCTCCTGGATTAAAAAATTAACACCCTACCTGGTATTATGGAGTATGAGAAATATAGGAAAGACATTGTCTTTAATTTGCAACAAGGTCTTGTGTTTTGGAAATGGCCATGGGCAATGTGAGGCAGGCTTGCTGGATGCCCACATGGAGACCTGATGGAGCCCTGAGGATGGACCATGGGTTTCAGTGGAGACCCATTGAATAAAATAAATGCTGGCGATGATGTGGAGAAGTAGGAACACTCATCCACTGTCGGTGGGAATGCAGGATGGTACAACCACTTTGGAAAGCAGTATGGAGACTTCTGAAAAAGCTGAGTATAGAGATACCAACAGACCCAGTTATTCCCTTACTGGGCATCTACCCTAAAACCTTCAAACCACAGACTAAAGAGATTTGCTCAACCATGTTTATAGCGGCTCAATTTGTAATAGCTAAGAGCTGGAATCAACCCTGATGTCCATCACTAGAAGAATGGATAACTAAGATGTGGTATATCTATACAATGGAATTCTATACAGCAGTAAGAAAAAATGACACAATGAAATTTGAGGAAAAATGGTTGAACCATGAAATGATTTCTAAGGAGAGCTGCTGGCCCTGATGAAGTTTTCCAGGACTGTGAGTAGCATAGATGGAGGAATGGAATTGGAACTCCAGAGACTTGTTGTTGGTTAGAATTATCAGACATGGAGATTTGTCACTGACTAGAGCTGTTGGACTTGGAGCTACAGAGTTAGATGTTTTTCCTAGTTATTATAAATCTTGTATTCCTTGAATATTTCTTTGCTATGCTCAATGCCATCTTTTGCAGTGTGAACATTTATTATGTGCCATTATGAGCCTTGGGGGGATTTTTTGGTATTATGGCTCAGTTAAAAGATCTCAGAACATGGGAATGTATGAACATCATTAGGATTGATAAAAATATAGGGATTTTTAAAGATGGACTGGATGCTTTGCATTTTACATCATGGATGGTTATCAGTTTATGGGGGCCAGGGACAGAATGTAACGGTTTGATTCAGGTATCCTCCATAAACTTATATGTTCTGATTGCTAGGTTCCCAGCTGATGGATATGTTGGAATTAATGTCTTCTGGACACAGTGTATTGTTGGGGGCAGGCTTATTGGTATGATAGCTAGTTTCCCCTTGCAAGTGTTTGCCACACTCTCTCATTCCTGTTGTCTGCCTGAAGTAGGCTAGGAGGGGGATGCCCACCCTCTGTTTGTGCCATCATTTTCTCCTGCCATCATGGGGCTTCCCCTCAGGCCTGTAAGCCAAAATAAACCCTTTTTTTATCCCACAAGCTGCTCTTGGTCAGGTGATTTCTGCCAGTAATGGGAACCTGACTATGACATTATCTGTCTATTTTGTGGAGCACTGGGGATCTTTACCCTGTAAAATGGTAGCACATAAGGCACTGTAGGAAATGCAAAAGGAAACCACTCTTTCTATATTTTTGAACACTAAATAAATATGTTTACATTTGTTGATTTTGTTTTTTATTTTTCTTGTTTTGTTTCTGATGCTGCCTGGGTATAAACCTGAGGCTTTCTCAGGGTTACAGAATTATAATTGTGGCTGATTTATTTCTCTCAACTCTCACAGAATTTCTGGATGTTGAGTACACTCAACAGTACTGTAAAATAAACAGTAATGTCTCTGTATAGTTATTAAGTAGATGTAAGTACTGTTTTATGAAATTCAAATTATATGAAATTTTCCCAATTCAAATTCTGAGGAACATTCCTTTAGGCCAGTTGCTGTATGTGTGCATTGCAGGTATTTTAAACAGAGGGAGTTTCTTCTAAGTACTTGCCAAGAAAACACTCATGTACTTGAAATCACCTGCTAGAGACCTTTTCTTTCCTAGTAACTGTATGGTGCCTGTGAAAGGTTGCTACTTTAGACACAGATTTCACTACAGTAGTCCAATCGTTAAAATAAATAGGGTGGAGTGTTCTCAGAAACATGAGAGATAAAGCTAAGTACTTATGCTGATTTAAGAGATAAAGCAATTGGTTTTGAAATGTAGTGATTAAGAATGAGTAAACTTTAGGATGTAATATCTTATATGTAAATTTTATGTTAGAAATAGTACAAGCGTATATACATTTATGTAAGTTTTAAAATACTTTAATTAAATGTTTGTGGAATGCACAAAGTGCATTTCCTGGCTAAGCTGAGCACAAATATTCATCATTCTTGCAAAATAGTAAGCAATGGGAATCAGACACAGGCAACCAGGTGTAGGGGAAGAAGCAGCTTAACAGTTACTTGGATTTTGAGTTCTACTAACTGAGCTATTCAGTCTTTCCATCTTGAAAGGCTTGTGCAGAAAGCATACCGAGATCCAGCATTGACGATGGAGTGATCAGAAGCTGAGCAACATCTGGAGAGGTGGCAGGAACTCCACGGGTATACAGGGAAGCTCATAACTCACAGCAGCTTGCCAGGATGCCACAAGGAACACTGTAAGCTGGCTTTACTTCAAGCTGAAAGATCCAGTGCATCCTGAGCAACACTGTAGCCTCCCTGATGGTGACTGTCCTGTCTAGAACTATGAGTTACTGAATTCTGCATTGATTTTTCATACAGTTATTACTATCAGTTCATATTATTGTTTCTTATAACAGCTTTAATAATGATATTCTATTATAACCTGATATTATATGAAAGTAAAAATTATTTGATGAGATGAATGCTTAAAAGATTTATAGTTGGCCCTTTATATTCATGAGCTCAGTCCCTGTGAATTCTTCCACCTTCAGAATAATAAAAAAAATATTAGGGGGAACAGTAAATTTGTACCAAACATTTACAGATTTTTTTGTCATTATATTATTCCTTAAAATACATAGTGCAGCAAATATTTAAATAGCAACTGACAATATGTTAGGTATTATAAGTAATCTAGAGATGAATGAATGTACAATGGAATTGGTCAGTATGTCTCAGTCAATGACAGACCATACTGAGGATATTGAGTCTATAAGATTATAATATAGCTAAACCAACTGTTCCTGCCTTTACTACACCACACATTATATGATCATTTTAGAGTGAAGTACTTCTATGTATAAAATATACCTGCAAAATTATCTTTAGGGACATCTGACCAAGATGGCGACTGTCTAACTGCACCGCACATCCCCGGGAAAAAAAGGCAAGACATTAAGGGTTCACTGGGACTTTTAGGGGAGAGAAATCTCCAATAGATTGCTAGTGGGAGAGCACAAAGGGGAAAAAAACAGGGATTCACTGATTCCCTCACGTGAGGATAGTACACCCCTTCCCCCAAGCAGCCACAGTGCCCACAGTCCCAGCATAAGGAAACTCCCACACTTACTGTAGGAAAAGGGTCCCAGGCCAACGTAGTTCCACTTGCATCACTGCACAGGGGCAATCGCTTCTCAGCTGAATTCTATCAAACCTTCATGGAAGAACTCAAACCAATCTTCCTCAAACTGTGCCACACAATTGGGGAACAGAGTAAGTTATCCAACTCCTTTTATGAAGCTAGTATCACCCTAATTCCAAAACCAGGAAGAGATGCCACAAGAAAAGAAAACTACCGGCCTACTTCCCTGATGAACTTAGATGCAAAGATCCTGAACCAAATCCTCACAAACCAAATTCAACAACACATCAAAAGTATTATCCACCTTGACCAAGTGAGATTCATCCCAGGAACTCAGGGGTGGTTCAACATATGGAAATCTGTCAATGCAATACACCACATAAACAAGGTTAAACACAAAAACCACATGATCATTTCGATAGATGCAGAAAAGGCCTTTACAAGATAAAACATCACTTCATGATCGAAACATTGGAGAGAATTGGCATGGTTGGTTCATATCTTAACATAATAAAGGCAATATACAAAGCTCCTAAGGCCCAAATAATACTTAATGGAGAGAGACTGGAGGAATTCCCATTGAGACCAGGAACAAGACAGGGTTGTCCATGATCACCTCTGCTCTTCAATATAGTACTGGAAGTCCTACCTCAAGCAATAAGACAGGAGAAGGAAATAAAAGGATACAATTTGGAAAGGAAGAAGTTAAGTTAGCTCTATTCACTGATGACATGATTGTATATGTAAGAGACCCGAGAGACTGCATCCCAAAATTCCTGAAGGTGATTAACTCCTATAGCAAAGTAGCAGGAGACAAAATCAATGCACAAAATCAGTAGCATTTCTATATGCAAATGACAAAGATACAGAGAAAGAAATAAGGGACATGGTCCCATTTTCAATAGCAACAAAAATAAAATAAAATATCTTGGCATAACGTTAACCAAGGAAGTGGAAGATCTATACAACAAAAAACATGAAAACACTGAAAAAAGAAATTGAGGAGGACTTGAGAAAATGGAAAGACCTCCCATGCTCCTGGATAGGCAGAATTGACATTGTGAAGATGGCAATCCTACCAAAGGCAATACACAGAATTAGTGCAATTCCAATTAAAATCCCTACACTGTTCTTCACAGAGATAGAAAAAATGATCTCAAATTTCATATGGAAAGGCAGAAGGCCTCACATATCCAAACATATCCTCAGCAAAAGAAATACTTCCGGAGGCATCACCATACCTGATCTAAAGCTATATTACAAAGCCACATTAATAAAAACAGCATGGTACTGGCATAAAAACAGGAGTATAGACCAGTGGAATAGACTTGAGGTCCCAGACTTTGGGTCAAGTAATTATAGCTACTTGATATTTGACAAAGGCACTAACAATATAGGCTGGAAAAAAGATAGCATCTTCAACAAATGGTGCTGGACAAACTGGATAACCATATTCAGGAATTTGAAACTTGATTCACACATTTTGCCATGCACTACATTCAAGCACAAATGGATCAAAGACCTCAATATATGATGAGAAACTCGACTACTACTGGAATAAAATATAGGAAGTACTTTCCATGATATACGAATTGAAAAAGACTTCCTGAACAAAACCCCAGTAGCTGAGGATCTTAAACAGTCACTCAACCAATGGGATCACATGAAGCTGAAGATTTTCTTTACAGGCAAGCATACAATAAGCAAACAAATAGATTACCCACAGAATGGGAGAAAATATTTGCTGGTTATCCAACTGACAGAGGTCTAATCTCTAGAATCTATAAAGAACTCAAAAATCTGAACAGTAAGAAGTCAAACACCCCACTCACAAAATGGGGCAAAGAGCTCAACCAGCAGTTCACAGAGGAAGAAATACAAATGGCAAATACACACTAAAGAAAATGTTCATCATCCATAAACATCAGGGAAATGCAACTTAAAACAACAATGAGATTCCACCTTAATCCAATAAGGAGAGCAAACTTCAAAAAATCAAATGAAAATAAATGCTGGTGAGGATGTGGAGAAGTAGGAACACTCATCCACTGTTGGTGGGAATGTAAGATGGTAAAAACACATTGGAAAGCAATCTGGAGACTCCTGAAAAAGCTGACCATAGAGATAACAACAGACCCAGTTATTCCTTTACTGGGAATCTACCCTAAAACCTTCAAACCACAGGCCACAGAGATTTGCTCAACCATGTTTGTAGCAGTTCAATTTGTAATAGCTAAGAGCTGGAATCAACCCAGATGACCATCACTAGAAGAATGGATAACTAAGGTGTGGTATATCTACACTATGGAAATATATACGGCAGTAAGAAAAAAAAATGACACAATGAAATTTGAGGAAAAATGGTTGAAACTGGAACAGATCATTCTCAGTGAACTTACACAATCACAGAAAAAAAAATCATCACATAGTCTCACTCATCTTACAACACCTAACCTGAATGTACCAAAGATGCCTTACATACCCAGCAAGCATATTGAGGACTAACAATAGCATGGGTGGGGAGGCAGGGGAGGGAAATGGAGGGGTGGGAAACACAAATCTAGACCCAAACAGCACTGGTACCATAAAATTCTACATCCTAAAAGGCAGACCAAATGACTGAACCTTCACCAGGCCCTGAGAGAGAACACCTGATCCACAAGACACTGGAGAGGGTATGATGAAGACTGACCTTAATCTTCTATAGCCTCTCTCTCTCTCTCTCTCTCTCTCTCTTCTCTCTAACTCTTCTATATTATTTATCTTTTCTTCCTTTTCTTAGTGGGCAATGACCTGTAACTTCCAGTACCAGCATGTGGCTATCATGCACAATGAGCTTTTGATCAGAGAGACCTACAAGGTTTCATAAAAGAAAGACAAATTTCTTTCAGAGTACTTGATGACCTACCAACATTTAGTGGTAAGACCCTACTGCTGAAGACACCTTATGTGTTTGACACATAAAATGGAATCGCTCGCTGGAAGCTGGAAGAGAGTCAGTCCCCAGACAGTCAGCGTGTCTAGTGCCAGAAGGTGTTACATAGGTGACTGGGGGAAAATGACCAATATCTGTCCAAGCAACTCATGGTCTAACCTACTTAGCAGCAAATAACTTGTTGTGATGCCCACACAAGTGCAACAGTGGCACACAGCCATGGTGGGGAACCAACTGCTCTTCATTCAGCTAACTGATCCCCTCAGTGGTACGGGACCCATAGCTGGAGCTGGGAAACAAGTCAGAACCAGATCCAAACATAAGCCCACTCTCTATTATCAAGCTACCACCAATTGTGGACTACAAGAGGGCCTATACCTATTAAATCTCTCTAAAAAATATAAGGGTTATCTCATTTGTCTCGTGCTAACTTACTCTCCATTGAAGAATCTGCTTCTCTTTTTCAGATAGATGTAGATCCTAAGGAGAGAGCCACTCCATCATACCTCAAAAGGGCCCCAGGTGAAACTAAAAACAATTGGCAAAACCAGCAAGGGTGCTGTTTTCTTGGTGAACTGGGTACCAGCACAAGGGTGAAGGAGATCAACGCAGAGAAAAATCAACTCCTCCCAAATCAGATAGCCAGAGACCCAGAGGCCCCCAACACCACATCACTGAAGCAGACCAAAAATGAACTCAACATGGCTCAGGGAAATTTTGTGGAAGAGAGGGCAGAAAGAATGTCAGAGCCACATGCGGGGTCATGATTTGCAGAGACATTTATCCCACCCATAATGTGGGCTAACTCCAGAATGCATGACGCATATACCTCAAAAATGAGGGGCCAGGGGGAGGGGGAAGGACATGGATGAGCCTAACAATGGTACCAAATTGACTGTATTTGCTGAGAACAAAACTAATCAATAAAAAAAGAAAAAAAATATATCTTTAGGTTCCTTGGGTGGTATTTTAGGAGACATTTACCATGAGTTCTATGCATGTCTTTGTGCCATACAGTGAAACAACATGCAGATGTGGAAAACAATACTTAGGTGCTGCTGATTCTATCCAGGTACAAACTAATGTGTGAATGTATCTTAGTTTTCTAAACAAAATAAGCATAAAAATAAAAATACATAAGTTGATGAACTGGATACCAGCAGAAGGGGGAAGGCGATCAACACAGAGAAAAATCAACTCCTACCAAATCAGAGAGCCAGAGCCTCAGAGGTCCCCAACACCTCATCACTGAAGCAGACAAAAAAATGAACCCAACATGGCTCAGTGAAATTTTGTGGAAGAGGGGGCGGAAAGAATGTCAGAGCCACATGTTGGGTCATGATATGCAGAGACATTTAGCTTACACATAACTGTGGGCTAACTCCACAATGCATGGCCCATATACCTCAACAAGGAGGGGCCAAGGGGAGGGGGTAGGTCATGGATGAGCCTAATAATGGTACCAAACTGACTGTATGTGCTGAATACAAAACTAACTAATAAAGAAAAAAATAAAAAAAATACATAAGTTAAAAATTAAGCTACACTCTCTAATATAGGTATGTAACAGACTATATTTAGATATGAGTAAATAAGGTACAATGTGTGATATTTTTGCATGATGAATTTGCTCAGTGGTGCCTTTATTGATTTTGTTGCACTGACCAAACTGTGATGAAACTCTTATACTTAGGTGAAATGATGTGATGCTGCAGTCCCATTGATAGTTGTAAAATAAAACATTCAGGACAGGGGATGTAGATAGTGAGGAACATTATGCCTGCTGGAACAGAGGTATTGCAGTTTCTTAATTTTGCTATGAAAATAAAACTATTTGAAAACACAGTATATGTTTAAAAAAAGATGCAAGAACTATGAAGGGAAACAAGTTTGGTTTGTCTGCAAAAAAAAAAAAAAATGTGTACCTCTAAAAAAGTTTATTCATTTGTTTACTGTTTCAAAGTTAGGGTTCAAGAAAAATTCCAGTATTAAATTAGCATAAAGGTTACTTTGCTTTTTTCTTATTTATTGTTTTTTCTGGTGAATCTAGATAAATAAATTTTAATAACTGATAGGTTCTCTCTGTAAATTGTATTTATAGTACCATTACTTTCCCACATAGCAATTGAGGCTACGTCTGTGACTATGTTCCTGGCTGAACTTCCCTTCCACACTGCTGATGTTCTCATCCAGGTTTCTGAGCTTCTCTTCACAGTATCCTGGACTGACTTCATTACTTCATACATCTGCTTGCTTGAATGCTGTTTGAGCCCACTGATACATTTTTCACTAGTATATTTTTTGAAATCTTTGTCTGGGATTTTTTTTCTTATGCTTTACAGCCCTTGGACTCAGCCTTGAACCTCATTGCATAGCTGGCTAAGACGTTGACCTGACTGAGCCACTGACTCAGGCTCAGGATTATCTAACTCCGGAATTACTCTCAGTGGATGAGATCAGCTTCCACTACTTTTCCCTGTACACTCTACCGACTGGCTCAAGCCTCCTGCTACTTGGACTTTGCAGCTTGTCAACATTTAGCCCTCCACTCTACACAACTATCACCCAATGTTTTATCCCATTCTGGGCTTGTAACAGGTTAAATTCAGGCTAACTTGTGATTCTTCTTTGTCCACTTGTGATTGTTCCTTGTCAGGTTCCAGGGTAGTTCAGTTTTAGAAATATAAGTACTTTCTCAAGATATTAGCAGGCCATATCTCTCCAAGTGGGGAAATGCATCTCCACTTCTAACAGAGCCTATTAGAGAAGTCATTGTCTCAGCAAGACCTGTAGCTGGATTTGAAGCTTGTGAGACCCTTGGGCTTGTCCTGTGCTTAGCAATGCATTTCTTTTCCACAAAACTGTCTGGATGAGGTGACTTCTACCCCTCTCATGCCCAGGGAACCACAGTGGAGATACATTCTACATGCCTTTCTTCTCTTCCCAGCACTTTGCTTCTCTTTCTCAATGCTTTGAAACTGTCTTGCTGCTCTTATAAGAATGCCTGAAGTCCTTCCTCTTTTCTCTCTTTGGAAAGGACAATTTTTTTCTTATCTCTGAACTCTTCCCTCATTTGATCATAAAGGATCTAGTAGTCAATGTTCTTTCTGAAAGTCCCCTCAATTCTTGAAACTACAAACACTGTTAATTTAAAAGTTAACCAAAAAGCAATACAGATATTTCCCTTTTTGTTGTTGAATCTGTTGTTTTACATAGCTTGTACTTTGTCTCATACTCCAATATTTAACATGTTTTAAAGTTATTGGATTTTACAATTCAATCTGTTTACATTCAGGTATTTATATTTTCTGTAATCTGAAATGTCTATGGAAACAATGTAACTTAAAGAAACAAGACAATTATAGAAAGTTGGAAAAGAAATTTGAAAACATCTGTATAAGAAAATTCATTTAGCAAAGTAAAATATTATATCAACATTTTTTACAGCAGCAAAATTCCTTATTTATTTCATTATATTGCATTTTCTTGTTTTTAGTATTTAAATTTTCCTCAATCCATGTTTATTGAAGAAATTAATATATTTAACTTGTATCTCTCTCTCTCTCTCTCTCTCTCTCTCTCTATGATCCAGCTATAATAATTTATTATAGCTCTATTTGCTCTATTTGTTTTTGAGTTCCATTGTAGATCATATGTACTTAACAGACTTTAAGATCTTTCTTGAAATTAATTAATTAGTACTATCATTTCCCTCCTCTTTGTCCCCATTCCACTGAAGGCCATCCTCATTGGGATTTCTAGTTTTTACCACAAGGCAGTGGGTTATGAATTGTGAGAGCAGCAGCCAGTGAGCATGACAATGTGGAGAAATGCCTCTGGATATTCCTTATCACCCTGTGGCTCTTAAAATCTTTCTGCCTCCTCTTCTACAAAATTTCCTGTGCTTGGTGGGTGTGTCTACTACAGTGTTGAGCTCTCAGTAGCTTCTGGATTTTTGCCTTGGTACATTTTGAGTATCCTCGAGGTCTGTCATCATTACCCTGCAGCAGTGGGTCAGGCTCTCCCTAGAAGAAGCATTGTTGCTCATCTCACAAATTCCTCAAAATATGGATGCAAAATGTATTTTATAGGCAGATTAGTGGAGAAAGAGACTGTCACATACAGTTATTCAGCCATAATGAAGCATAAAAATGTTATTTTCATTAAAATTCATGGAACTACAGAACATGTTAAAGAAAATAAGAGAGAATCAGACTGTTTGCATGTTTCCTTTTATAAACAGAATCTTGATAATAATTAAGACATCATCAGATTTTTTATATTATGATAAAACAAGAAAATATATTTATTAAAATAGTCCAATTAAACAGTTAATTTTACTAGGCATGTCATTTAAAATATTCTCAAATTTATATAAAGCAAATGTTTAAAATATTAAATAAGCCTTGTTCCTCTTTATGAAAAAGTAGACCTAGATAATCTCTTTTAAGAATTGCTATCTGGTGCTGGAGACATTGCTTAGTGGTTAAGGCACTTGCCTACAAATCCAAAGGACCCAGGTTTGATTCCCCAGGACCCATGTAAGCCAGATGCACATGATGATACATGGGTCTGGATTTCGTTTGCAGTGGCAGTAGACTCTGGCGCATCCATTCCCTAAATCTCTATCACTCTATAGATTTATCTACCCCTCTCTCTCATATAAATAATAATAAAGTATTTTAAAAGAGTTGCTATCTAACTAGCATATTTTTCCTTAGAAAACTAATCATAAATTTATGGAGGTCATCTAAGTTTTCTACAAAGCAAATTACAAAAGGCCTTCCAAGAAAGCTGAAAACATTCACAATTTACTTTAACAACTTTTTTACATTTTATGTTTTATTCAATTATGTTGTGTTTCATTTGATTATGTTGCCTAGATTATGCTGTGTGGGTATGTAAGAAGTATTATAACCAACTGAAAAGGACCAATGAATAATTTCCATCGAGCACAGAGCATATTACTAGATATCAGACATTCCCAGACACAGAAAGTGTTTCTTTTACAGCAGAAACAAAATTAAATAAAGCCAGATAAAGGCTGAACTGCTTCCTTTCTCCCTCTAATATTTTATTTCAACAATTATCTGAACAGTAAGTTCAAAGGGAAAAGCATAGCAAAAATGACAAAAGAAATGGTTGAGTTTAATTCAAACCCCACAGGAGACTGTACTGTCCAGTAAGGGGGACTAATCTGAGCATACACTGGCTCTAGAAAGCTGATTTTTATCCTGTGGGAAAGTTGCTGGTACTTGAAGAGGCCTCATCAGGACAATGTCAAAGGAAATTTCTTATTGCTGTCATTATTGTTGGAACTAAAATCAAAGCAGAACATAAACAACCTGTGCCCAAGCTCTGTGTTGTTTTTTTTTTTAATTTGATGAGCAAGGGCACCCTTAACAATGAAGAAAACAACTGAACAGTTTGCTGAGCAATATACTTGAGCATTCTCATGAAAGAGTGAATGTGATCAGAATAAATCCATTATATTGTATGATAATCATATTCTAATAAACACTAAAAATATTCAAGAGCTAGAGAGATGGCTTAGTGGTTAAGGCATTTGCCTACAAATCCAAAGGACCCAAGTTTGATTCCTCAGGACACACATAAGCCAGATGCACAAGATGGCACATGCATGTGGAGTTCATTTGCAGTGGCTACGAACCCTGGAGTGCCCATTCTATCTCTCTCTTTCTTTTTCCTCTTTCTCTCTCTCAAATAAATAAATAAAATATTTAAAAAATTCTATACAGCAGTAAGAAAAAATGACACAATGAAATTTGAGGAAAAATGGTTGAACCTGGAACAGATCATTCTCAGTGAACTTACCCAATCACAGAAAAAAAATTGCCACATAGTCTCACTCATCTACAGCACCTAACCTGAATCTACCCAAGATACCTAACATACCCAGCAAGCATCTCCTAGACTAAACACTAGGATGGAAGGGGAGGGCAGGGAGGGCGGGGAGGGCATCAAAGGGGTGGGAAACACAAATCTACACCCAAACGGCAATGGTACCATAATTTTCTACTTACTAAAAGACAGACCAAATGGCTGATCCTTCACCAGGCCCTTACAGGGAACACCTGAACCACAAGACACTGGAGAGGGTAAGATCAAGACTAACCTTAATCTTCTACATCTTCCCTCCCTCACTTCCCCTCTCCCTCCCTCTCTCTCTCTTATCTCTAACTCTTGTATATTAGTTATCTTTTTCCTCATTTTCTTAGTGGGCACTGACCTGTAACTCCCAGAACCAGCATGGGGCTATCATGCACAATGAGCTTTTGATCAGAGAGACCTACAAGGTTTCCTAAAAGACAGACAGATTTCTGTCAGAGTACTTGATGACCCATCAAAGGCTAGTGGTAAGGCCCGACTGCTGAAGACACCTTATGTGATTGACATGCAAATTAGAATGGTGTGGCTGGAAGTTGGAAGACAGTCAGTCCCCAGACAGTCAGCACGACTAGTGCCAGAAGGTGCTACATGGGCGACTGGGGGAAATTGACCAATATCTATTGAAGCAACGTTAGCAGCAAATAACTTGTTGTGATGCCCACACAAGTGCAGTGGTGGCACACAGCCATGGTGGGGAACCAACTGCTCTCAATTTGGCTAACTGATCCCCTCACTGGTATGGGACCCATAGCTGGAGCTGGGAAACAAGTCAGAACCATATCTAAACATAAGCCCACTCTCCAATATCAAGCTACCATCAATTGTGGGCTACAAGAGGGCCTACACCTATTAAATTCTCTATTAAAAAAAAAAGGGTTATCTCATTTGTCCTGGTGCTAACTTACTCTCCGTTGGAGAATCTGCTTCTCTTTTTCAGATACATATAGGTCCTAAGGAGAGAGCCACCCCATCATACCTCAAAAGGGCCCCGGCTGAAACTAAGAAAAATTGGAGAAACAAGCAAGGGGGCTGTTTTCCTGATGAACTGGATACTAGCACAAGGGGGAAGGAGATCAGCACAGAGAAAAATCAACTCCTAACAAATCAGAGAGACAGAGCCTCAGAGGCCCCCAACACCTCATCACTGAAGCAGACCAAAAATGAACCCAACATGGCTCAGGGAAATTTTGTGGAAGAGGGGGCGGAAAGAATGTCAGAGCCACACGTTGGGTCATGATATGCAGAGACATTTAGCTTCCCATAACTGTGGGCTAACTCCACAATGCACGACCCATATACTTCAACAAGGAGGGGCCAAGGGGAGGGGGTAGGTCACGGATGAGCCTAATAATGGTACCAAACTGACTGTGTTTGCTGAATACAAAACTAACTAGTAAAGAAAAAAAAAATCAGTAAAAGCTACACTTAGAAAAGAAATACTGAATGAAAGAACGAAAATTCCATATTTGTTAAACTTATTACAGTTTAAAATAGGTCAGGACCTTATTTACTAGAATCAATCTTAATGCTTATTGTTTGAAAAGAATCTCTACATATGTCCTCTAAGAGTGCAGAACAATAGGACCATTCAAAATGAATTTATGACTTTATATGTAAAAAATTATAGTTATAAGAAAACATTCCATTTAGATTTGATATCTACTATGAATTCCATGAAATATGAAATGTTCTTTCTGCAACAGATATAGATAGGAACAGAACAAAATAAAGAACTACATTAATAATGTCATTTCAATCCCAAAGTATTTATGGGTGGTTTCAATGAGTCCTCACCAGAAGTTATGTTTTGTAATGATTTATTATTATTATTATTATTATTATTATTATTATTTAATATTGTATAATTTAGAAATGACATCATAAGGTCAAATTTGAAGTTGCACAGTATCTTAAATTTCATGTATACCAGGAACATCCTGTTATATTAACCTCCCATGGTAAGACATGTATCACTAGCCCAGTGTGAGTTAACCTGTGAATGAGAAAAGTCATCATAATTATTTAGAAGACACTGGGCCCTTGATTTTTCATTGCATTCCCTGGCTAGATTTGCTTGGTAAATTTTTAAAAATCCATTTTTTCTTAAATTACCAAACAGATATTATATAAAATTTGCAAAATAAAAATATAATCCAATTTATTACCAATTTAACCTACTATATAGTGGGATTATTTATAAAATAAAATGAAAAGATTCCAGATTTCCATCAAATAAATATATCCTTTGTGTATTGGAATTTTCCCTTTTTCATAGTAATTAAGAGTAAGACTGCAAGGTTACTTTTTCCTTAGGATTTATTGTCCAACAGTAGTCACTATTCATATCATCATTAAAATTATGATTTTTCTATTTAGCTTAAAATAAAACTATTTGAAAGGATGCATGTCATCCCTATGGTTTTATATATGTATGTGTATATCTATGTGTGTGTGTGTGTGTGTTTGTATATGTATCTCCAGAGCACTGGGTATTTTTTCTGGGTATTTTTTTTTTTCTTTTTGGTTTTCCAAGGTAGGGCTTAACTCTAGCCCAGGCTGACCTCAAACTCACTATATAATCTCACGGTGGCCTCGAATTCATGGTGATCCTCCTACCTCTGCCTCCCAAGTGCTGGGATTAAAGGCGTGTGCCACCACACTTGGCACACTGGGTCTTTTAATGTCCAATCACTATTGTAAATTCTACCTGACCTTTTTAGAAACAGTTTGAGTTGATAAATAGGAAAATATGGGTTTATAGTGGCAATCATAAACAAAATAAGGCATCCAGAGAATCAATGAGAGACTGTTTGTGAGTGTTACTTTCATCCAGCTTTCAACCTGAGTTGCTGCAATATTGTAGAAGGACATGGTTTATCTCTAAACAAATCTCCGACGGTACCTTTCACAAATGAAAATGCTCATGATGATGTCCTGGGTGCTCAGATTTGATTACCAGCTGAAGAACTTCTGCTTCTCCCCCTTCCCTCTCTCTTCACAATAAACACTACTTATACCTACTATTTCCATAAGATCAATGATTTTTATTTTATCTTAGTTTTGTTTTGTTTTACTTTAAGGAAGATGGTGGGTATAGCATGTTGCTAAGCTTTTCAATCTTTAGCATTCACTTTTATTCACAATGTAATTATTTGCTATTCTTAGACTAGAGGATGGAGAAAACTAACATAAACCTCAATTATTAAAAATATACATTTTAATTACCTTACATTGATATAATGTACACATTTCTGATAAAATAATTTTCTTAACAGTAAGACTCATCATAATAAATAACAAGACAGGAATAAAATCAACTTCAAGCACCTAGAAGATTGAAACACAAATTTTTTCCTCTGTTGATTCTCCAAAGTTGCTTATAAATTCTGTTAAATTTTATGTTCCAAGAGTGATCACAGAATTCCCTTTTGGGCAGGTCCTTGACCTTTAAGACCAGCAATGATCCTACACATTGCCACTCTTCTTCCTGAAAGTTTAATCAATATGAGTTCAGGGTGCCCATCAATCTGTTTCAGTTGCAATTAAGTTAAATTTATCCCTATTTTGAATATGAAACAAGACTTTACATAGATTAAGTGCTATTTTCTTTATCATTAAACCTTTATAGGATTATTCAAATAATTTATCATTCATTACATAAGCATGCTTGTACCCTAAAAGTTCCAGAAGAACTTTAATTGAAAAAAATATATACATATATATATATATACATCATACTCAGTTTAAAATGTGTGTGCGTGCATGTTTGATTAAACTTACCTTACAGTTTTAATATGGTATAATGAAATGTATAAATTAGTAAATTTAGCAGCCTATTAATACAGATAAGGAGCAAGTTAACTGTAGCTTTTTTTTTTTTTCCTGGCAGATCGGTAGTTAGTGCGGGACTGAACCATAGAAGCAAGTCACTTGTAGGACTAGAACCTGAATCTGATACAACCAGTCTCTTCCAAGATGGCTACAGACAACTTCTCAGCAGCAGCTCACTGCTTCTTGCTCACTTTAGCGCACCTGTGCGCAGGCCTTTCTTGAGTCAGCCCTCTGGAGCTCACTAACCAATTGGGTATCTCCCTCACGTGTGAGTCTGATAGTGAGGCTCATGCTGATTGCATCTTTCATTCATCTAACTGGGCCTGGCCTATGTGGATAAGCCTTTTGGCCCTTGGCTCTCTGTCTCTTGGACCTCTTTTGACTCTTGGCTTCTTTTGTAAACTCCTGGCTCCTCTGACCCTCTGGCTTAACTCCTTGGTGAGGGGAATCTTCTCGCTTTCCTCTCCCTGTTCCCAGCTTGGAAAGTGAAAGGATTTCTTTTTGTCCAGGTGTTTTCCCGCTTTGTTTTGAGTTATTTCCTGCTTTTCTACAAGCGTGATCTCTCTTTAAGCTCTGAGCCCCACCCCTATCTCTTAGTCCTCTCTGACACCCTACTTGAGGGGAATCTTTTTACTTGGACTCTGCTGAACCGCTTTGTGATATATCTGTGTATGCTCCCCTTTGCCAGAGCCTTCCTCCTGGAGATCCGGGGGCTAAGAATAGGAAGAACTTTTGGCTTGGGCTTGCCAGTTGGCCTTCCCTCTAACTCTCCCTAAAATAAATCATAACTCATAATTTACCCTTCTTTGAGTGTGGATTTTCCATTCTTTGATAAGTTGGAGAAGAACCTGAAGTTGAGGTTCACTGGCCTGGAGATTCCTGCAACTTCTGAAGATCTAATTTCCCTGCCTCAGAACTCCAGTCTCCTGCATCAGTATCTTGACTGCTTTATTCAAATTTAATTAGCCCAAAACTAGAAGCTATTCTTTACTTTTAAATTTAAATTGTTAACTAGCATGCAAAATAATGAGAGTCATGATGGTCTTTTCATAATTTGCTCTTCCCACTCCCTTATGTTCCTCCACCCTTCCTTTACTGGTCCTCTTCCTCCACCAATCGTTCAGCTTCTGCTTTTCTGTCACATATGTGTCAGTAGATAGACCCAACTAGAAATTATTGATGACCAATTTGAGATAAGTATTTCTCTCATCATTGTTTCAGCTAAACTCATTAATAGCTCTCATTGCAAAATAAATGTCTTTTTCATGCAAAGTAATTTTCATCATATCATCTTTTTAATATTTTGTCAATAATTTTAGTATTTAGTCATGTAATAGTTTTTTTTTGAATTGTAGCATACGAAGTATCTGTCTTAGTGATTGATTAGCTTAACACTAATGTAAAATGGTCTCAATGTTTTTAAATTTTATTTTAAAATATTGCCTTTATTTGAGGGGGGAGAGAGAGATAATGGGTATGCTAGTGTCTGTAGCCACTGCATATGAACACCAGATACATGCACTACTTTGTGCATCTAGCTTTACATGGGTACTGGGGAATCAAACCTGAGTCTCTTGGCTTTGCCAGCAAGTGCCTTAACTGCTAAGCAATCTCTCCAGCCAGTCTCAATATTTTAGACTACAATGTCAACGTGATTAATTTATATAAATATTCTCAAACTAGTTTAAATATAGGGTAATATGGGTTTCAAGAAAAAAGCATACTGCGTTCGGTTTTTATGTTTCAGAAAGAAATACATAAGAAAATAAACCATTGTTATCTCATAGGCTTTGAAGGAACAATGAGTCAATGTTTCAGGATCCAATCTAAAAAGGCCAAAAATCAAACTTGTGAAAAGTGCAAAAGTATTAATTTCAATTTGCAGAATTTTATGTTCCAGTACATTTTAAATAAAAATGATTATTTACATCCCTTAAGAGTTCTTAGAATTGATAAAATTCTATTTATACTAAACAATATTGTTGCTTAAATAGCTATTCAGTCAATTCTCATGGTCTCATCATTCATGTTAACATCTTCTTGCGGGTGAAGAAATGGACTTGGTGAAAGATTAAGTGGAAGATATACTTGAATGAAGGAAAATGATAAAACCATCCATTTCTTTCTTATTTAAGCACTTAAGTCTCTCAGAAAGCATGTATACTCACAACCAGGGAAACATCTACTTGAATATATTTTGAGATTTTGGACAAAAATTAATATTAAAAAATGAGGACTCAGAGGAGTAGGGATTATGGATATGTGACTAAGATTTATAATTTGGAGAAACTGGAAATCAGATAGTATCATGGGTACTAGATATAAATCTGACACAGATCATAAATTTTATATGCTAGTATCCATAATATTTTATTTTTAAATTTGTTTACTTATTTTTCCCTGATTCTTTAATAATTTGCATTAAAAGAGTTACCATATAAAGCAGTTACTTTTTGGGTCAAGGCATAAATAGAATACATTGTCAAATGATCTTGTACTTGAAGTACTCTCCTAAAAGCCATTATATCTGAAAACTCAGAAGAGAAAATGGAAAATAGTCAGTTATATGAGTTAGCAACGAAGATATGGGGAGTAAGGCAGCAAGATAATGTAGAGAAGTGTCAACAGGGCCTTCATTGGGAGGCAGGTTAACTGATCTCTTCAGTATTTTATTTATTTACAGAAAAGTTTCTGTATTGATTCTTGCCTAATTTCTAATAGGTCATTTCTGAAACAGAGGTTAAAAGTTACTACATTCTGACTGTGGGACTGTTGTAAGGCAATATAAATCAAAAAGCAAAAACAAAAAAAAAATTGTTTAGAGAGGGAATTACCATCCACAAATTGTTCTTGATTTTTACTGAAATATAATATTTGTCCAAGGGAATTTTCCATTAAATATAAGTTCTTTTGTCAAACATATTTTTGTGTGACATAACATTAAGTGTTCACATGGAATGATATAACACATATTTCATCTTCCAAATATCATCTTCTAGAACTTAGAAAGAGAATGAGAGAAAAGGGTTACTCTAATAACAATCAGTATCCATTATCAAATAAAAGTGGTAAGAGTGATCACAAACTGTTGCTGGTGTGACAATTTTAACTCACTTGAGCATTGAATGCCTATTTTTTTGTATGAAGATACATAGACAGACATGAGAGATACAACAGGAAACAAGATGAACACTTGTTGTGACATCCTGGACCAAATTGTCTTCATGCTTTTGTTGGAAGTAAACATCTGTGCAAGTGAAAAGATGATATATTTGAATTCCGTGACATCTCTTTTCTGCCAGAAACTACTGTTTTCAATGTGAAATAATTTGAAGCTCATGTGCAAACTTAAATAAAAATGAAATCTGGAAGTCAGTTATAATGAAGAGGTGGAGGGTGAAGGAGGAAAACAGTGAGCCAGTAAAGGTTAAATCAGGTTTGTGATTTTGCTCACCCCTTGGGGTTGATCAAAAACATGTCTAAATTTAAAGAGTAAATTATTTATTTCAGGTATTTATTGTATTGAATATTTAGAGATTTAACCCAGAAATCAGCGGCTATCCTATGAATTGATGAAAATGTCATTATCAGAAAGATAAGAAAAATTCATTCTTAGGTGACTATGAAAATGAATATGCACCCACGGTTTTGCTTGGCCTATTCCTTAAGAAGGCTGAAGGCAGTTTAACAAGCTCAGCTTACAATAATCACACTGATTCTGCAGGCACGACTGAAAGAGATGGATCCAAAATTCTCAGATATCTCAAAATATCTCCTTTCCCACTGCACCTGTCCCATGGAAGATGGGTGATTGGTGTATAGTCATCCCTCATTATTGTGGTACCATGTGGGCAGATTCACACAGAGCCTTGGAAAATTGAAAATTCTAAAAAAAGATAGAAAATTGACCTTCATGTAAACAAAACAGTGTATCAAATATTGTCTTTAACCAATTAGTTACTAAAGGAAAATTGAGTTGTTATCTGATGCAAAAAGCCTTCAAGACACTAGATTATTTATAAGTAGCAACAAAGAAATATTAGGGAAAGATTGCTGGGGCAGATATAAAACTGGTTAATGCAGACAAGCTATAAATCATTGTAACAAGCTGTTCCACTGGAAATAAATTCTTTCTGTCTCTACCATATACAATTCTATAAGCTAAGAAAAAATAATTAATCAGCATTTATCATCAAATAATCTAAGTGCATTGCTCTAAAACATTATAGGATATTTTTCGTTTATTTTAATATCAAAGTAGCTGCTTCCAAAATAATACTCTTATTTTTCCAGCTTTGGATAGTTATTTTTCTAATATCTTTTGCTATCAGTCATCCCCACATGGACATTTTCCATTTGCCAGATATCCTGATACAAATACCTGTTTTAATGATTTCATAAGCCCGTTTCTTTTGCCTTAAGGTGATAAAGAAAATACTGTTCTTTCTTGTCCAGTGACTATGAAAAATATATATATTATGTTGAAAATTCTCCCTGATGAAATCTTTTCTTACAAAGTTCAATTCCAAACATTTCATACCCTGGAAATGGATGATAATTAACTTAGATATAAATGATTGGATACAAAACATCATGAACTTTGGTTTTGGAAAACTGGTTATCTTTAACTTTTAATTTATTTCTGAACCTCTAGAGCTCGGCCAAAACACTTAAAAAGAATCCACACTAGCATCCTACGATAGCACTACAAATAGCCCTACATTATATTACATTTCACTTTCCTTATTATCCTGAAATACACCTATGACTAATAAGTCAACTTTGTAGTGAATTGTAGTGGAAAAGCCCCCTAACTACCTTAAAAAAAATCTTCCTTAATGCAAAATTCGGGGTATAATGGGAATTTTTTAATTTTAAAAAATGTTTCAATGTCTAACACCCCTATTTGATTTTTGAATATTTCCTGAAAAGACATTCTTGAGCTGTGTATCTCAAATAATTATACATGGTATATTAATATCATCTGATACCAATCTGATACTAACCTGCATTATCAATCATAATCTTAGGGATTTGAATTAGGAATTTGTATCTGTGGCAATTTCCATAGTCAACTACAGTTCCCAAATCAGTTTTGGAAGGATGACATTTTGGCTTAATGATCATATTTTTGATTTTGTGTATCTATTTAAGCATTCCCCTCCAGAAGTAGTTATCATTTACTGTTTACCAAGTTCACACAATCATCAATTTGCCACTGTTTTTTCCCTTGTAATTTACCACTTTTATAATATAGAGTACCCTTGGCAAAATTCAAAATTTAGCAGTTGATTATAAAAAAATTCCCAAAGATGCCTTGTATTAATTTAATTTACTATTTTGGTATAATTTTAGTTACAATACTGCATTCTCAATTTTACTTTGGACACATAGCTAAACAGAATGCACATTTCTCGATGGAAAAGGGCACATAAAACAACCAAGGAGACAAGAAAACAGTCTAATTACTGTATGTGCAAATATTAAAGTTCTCAGTAAAAAATACAAAATATAAAAAGACATTACATATTTCCTCTGTTACTTCCATATAGATTTGTGATGAGATCATGGTTGACAGCTGTAGTCATGCTAAACATCTGTTAAAAGAAGCTTCCCACTGGAATGTACCAGAAGTTCTTTAATGTCCAAAGACCAATAAGAATGCTCACATAATGGTCTGGGTGGTTTGGTAGGACTGTCAGTTGTGTGTTGTGCCCTCTGGTTCGTGTCAGTAGGATATGATTTTTTTAAATATTTTTTGTTTATTTTATTTATTTGAGAGTGACAGACAGAGAGAGAAAGAGGCAGATAGAGAGGGAGAGGGAGAATGGGTGCGCCAGGGCCTCCAGCCACTGCAAACGAACCCCAGATGCGTGCACCCCCTTGTGCATCTGATGTGATTTTTACCCTTATATCTTCATGTATTTTTAAGGGCAGCTGTTCATAGGCTGATGGACTAAATGAAATTCTGTCCAATCAGTCCATATGACTACCAGTTCTACACATCTGACTAACTAATGTTTATCCAAGAAAAAAAAAAACATAATATTTTTTTACGGTAAGTAACAAATTGATGGTCCTGAACTATGACTGTAAGCATGGTCTCTGCAAACTTGAACATGATGTTTGTTTCAGAATTTGAGTCTATTCTTTTTACAATGTCTGTTTTTATAATGTCCTCCTGGACATTATTTCCTAGTCATGCCACAACTTTTATTCTTTAGACTTTGCCCGTGTCTTGTGTCCCTGTGGTATATTGTGCATTGACCATCAGTGGAACCAGGAGTGCTTTCACATAATGAATTTTCATTTAACCTTGAGGTTTGTTTTGGATGAGAAGTCATTTCAGATGGATTTAATCATCATTTATTTATTTTTGTGAAAAGTATACTCTCCAAGTATTTTATAATCTGTAGATGCATCTGCCATGCAATTCACAAAATTATACTGAAATTATTCTGTTATCTCTCCCTGCATTTGTACAACTGGATCTATTATCTTTCAATAGAAGAGTCTGGTATAAAGCTTGGTACAAAGTGGTGCTTCAAATAAGGGCTTATGATTCAGTTAGTTATTCTGCAGTTCTATACTCAATCCATTTGATAATAGTTATGCCTTTGCAGGAGAGAAACAAAATATGTGATAAAAACTTTTTCCAGTGGGAACTTTGTAAAATTGTTCATTATTGAATCAAACATTTCAAGTTCTGAGATTGCTGAAATTAAATTATATTATTTTCCATTGCCAGAACACAATACCGAAGGCTGAGTAATGTGTAGAAAAAGAGCCAGCCCCACTTATTATCTGACATTTGTCATCCATCTTTATTTTCAAACATTTTTTAATGAGTTACATTTTATTTCAACAAAACCTTGGACAACTATATAAAAAAATCTCATCCCAGAAAAACGTTATCAAAAACATAGAGAAAATGAAATGTAACTGGCTCTTCTTGAGGAAGACAAAAATTATCTTCAAATATTTATATAAATGAAGAAAACAACTCTTTCCCTAAAGAAAGGATAAAATGATTCAACTCTTTGATTGTCTGGGATAGGATACCTAGTATTCTATCATATAAATTGATAAAAATATTCAAGTACAAGTGATTTTTAAAATTGATAAAAATAGTTGGTAGCCAAATAAGACTATGCCTTTAACTTTTCTAAAAGATATACAAGGAATAATCCCAGTTATACATTCAGTGCATACAAAATACAATTCAATGGCAGCAATTGCAAAAGAGCTATAAGAATAAGTTTGGTATTATAAAATTTTTATACTCTACATAATTAGTGTAACATTTGCAATCCAAAGAGTGACCCTTGGAATGGTGTCTAGAAAAAAAAAAGAATAAAAATCAAGCAGTAGAATAAAAATCAAGCAGTATGCTAGAACTTACTCTAGCCATTTCTCTATTTTATTTTTTAAAATTAGTTTTGTATTCAGTGAATACAGTCCAGTTGGTACCATTGTTAGGCTCCTTCCTGTTCTCCCCCCTCCACAGCGACCCTTCTTGTTGAGGTATATGGGTCATGCATTGTGGGGTTAGCCATCAGTTATGGGTAAGAGGAAATGTCTCTGTGTATCATGACCCAATGCTTGGCTCTAACATTCTTTCCACCCCCTCTTCCGCAAATTTCTCTGAACCATGTTGGGTTCATTTTAGGTCTGCTTCAGTGATGAGGTCTTGGGAGCCTCTGTATGTTTTGATATCTGATTTGGTAGGAGTTGATTGTTCTCTGTGTCTATCTCCTTCACCCTTGTGCTGGTACCAGGTTCATGAACAATACAGAACACTTGCTTGTTTCCCCAATTATTCTTAGTTTCAGCTGGGGCCCTTTTGAAGTATGGTAGGGTGGTTATCTCCTTAGGATCTGCATGTATCCGAAAAAAAGAATCAGATTCTCCTATGGAGAATAAAGTTAGCACAAGAGAAATGGGATAACCATTATGTTTTAGAGAGAATTTGATAGAGGTAGGCCCTCTTGTATCCCATGATTAGTGGAAGCTTGATAATGGAGAACAGGCTCATTTTTAGATATGGTTCTGACTTGTTTCCCAGCTCCAGCTATGTGTTCCATTCCACTGAGCAAATCAGTCAGCCAAATGGAGAGCAGTTGGTTTCCTACCGTGGCTGTGCACCACTATGGCACTTGTGTGAGCATCACATTAACTTGTTGGCTGCAAAGTAGGTTAGACCATCAGTTACTTGGACAGATACTGGTCATTTTCCCCCAGTTGCTCATGAAACACCTTCTGGCAGTAGACATGCTAATTATCTGAGGACTGACTCTTCCTGCTTCCAGCCATATCACTCATAGTTATGTGCCAGCAGCATATGGTGTCTTCAGCAGTAGGGTCTTACCGCTAACCTTTGGTGGGTCATCAAGTACTCTGACAGAAATCGGTCTTCTTTTGGGAAACAATGTAGGTCTCTTTGATGAAGACCTCAATGTGGATAATAGCTACCTGCTGGTACTGGGAGTTACAGGTCAGCACCTAAGAAGAAAGGGAAGAAAAAAATAAGTATTATAAAAGAGTAGATGAGAGAGAGAGGGACAGAGAGAGAGACAGAGAGAAAGAGAGAAACAAGAGAAGATTAAGGTCAGAATTCATCATATCCTCTTCAGGTCCTTGTGTCTCAGGTGTTACCTCTAAGGGCCTGATGAAGGTTCAACCATTTGGTCTGTCTTTTAGGATGTGGAATTTTATGGTACCATTGCCTTTTGTGTCCTGAACTCCACTAGTTAGAAGAGAATTTTATATTACCTGTTAAAAATAGTCCAATTATATTTTTTCTACAAAAAATTTAATGCATATAAAACATTGGTGATTTAAGGTAAAATAATGGACAATGATAACCTCCACCATCACTGAACAAAATAGACATATGTTAATGATATAGTTTTTTTAGTCTATATTAACTTATGCCTTACTTTTTTATTAGTTATAGATACACTCAGTATGTAAACAGCACATGTTAGTACCATCCTTTCCCTCATCCCTGCTCCCCAAAGGGACCCTCCTCATTGGGGATGCTTGTCATCCCCATAGGGATTGTGGGTCATGCATTGTGGGAGCACCTGTCAGTTATGTGGAAGAGGCAATGTCTCTGTGAATAATTTCCCAACTTGTGGCTCTTACAATCTTTCTACCTCCTCTTCCACAAAATTCCCTGAGCTATGTTTGGTTTGCTTTAAGTTTACTTCGGTGATGGGCACTTAAGAGCCTCTGGGTCTCTGGTTTGGTGGGTGTTGAGTGTCCTCAGTGTCTTATCTCCTTCACCCTTGTGCTGATATCAGGTTCACTGAGAAAGCAGCACTCTTGCACATCTCCCCAATTCCTCTATGCTTTCAGATGGGGCCAGGGTGGAGTGAACTGGGTCATTTATCTCCTCAGGTCTAGCCTTCATATGAAAAAGAGAAGTAGATTCTCCAATGGAGAGTGAAGTCAGCACAGTTTAAATGGGAAAACCATTATTAGTTTACAGGGAATTGAATGGATGTAGACCCTCTTGTAGCCCAAGATTCATGGGCACTTGATATTGCAAAGCAAACTCATTACCTGGATATGATTATGACTTGTTTCTCAGTTCCAGATATGGGTTCCTTTCCACTGATCAGATCTGTTAGCCAATCCAAGAGCAGTTGGTTGCCCACCAAAGCTATGTGCCACTATTGCACTTGTGTGAGCATCATGTCAGGTTGTTTGCTTTGAGTAGCTTAGACCTCAATTTTATAGGACAGATGTTGGCCACTTTCCTCTGGTAGCTCATGTAACACTAGACAAACTAACTTCCTGGGGACTAGCTCTCTTTCAGATTCCAGCCAGGTCTCTCCATATTCCCTGTGGACAGCACATGGTGTCTTCAGCAGTAGGGTTTTCACATTAACCTCTGGTGGGTAATCAAGTGTTCTGACTGAAGTCTGTCTTCTTTTTGGAAACCGTGTAGATCTCTCTGGTCAACATGTCATTGTGGGTGTTAACTGTATCCTGGTACATGAAGTTACAGGCCAGTGTCAAGGGAATAGAAAGAAGAAAAAGAAAGAAAATAGACAAAAGAAAGAAAAAAAAAAAGGGAGAAATTTAAGGTTGTCTCACCTCACCTTCTCCAGAGCCATTCAATTCAGGTGCTCTCCTAAGGTCCTATTGAGAGTTTAACCTTTTAGTCTGTCTTCCAGGATATAGGATTCTATGGTAGCAGTTCCATTTGGATTCACTTTTATGTTCCTTTCCCCACCCTTAACCCCCCTCAATCCCTGCCCTCCATATTGTTCAGGCCTTGAGATGCTTGTTAGGTATGTCAGAATCTCAGGAAGATCCAGGTTAGGTGTCACAAATGAGTGAGACCATGCGACGATTGTCTTTCTGTGATTGTGTGAGTTTGCTGAGTATGATCTGTTCCAAATTCAATAATTTTTCAACAAATTTCATTGTGTCATTTTTTTTTTCTAACTGCTGAGTAGAATTCCATCCTGTAGCTATACCACTTCTCGGTTATCCATTCGTCCAATGATGGGCACTTGGGTTGATACCAGTTCTTAGCTATTATGACTTAAGCAGCTATAAATATGGTTGAGCAAATACCTCTGAACTGAGATGTGGAGCTTTTATGGTAAATGATGATCAAGAGAATAACTGCATCTGTTGGTAACTTTATGGTCAACCTTTTTAGGAGTCTCCATATTACTTTCCATAGTGGTTGTACCACCTTACATTCCCACCAACAGTGAATGAGGGTTCCTATTTCCCCACATCCTCTCCAACATTTGTTTCAATTGATTTTTTTAAATTATGTTTTCTATCCTTATTGGGGAAATGTTGAATCTCACAATTGTTTTAAATTGCATTTCCCTGATAGTTAGGAATGTTGAATATTTTCTTAAGTGTGTAATTTCCATTTATCTTTCTTCCTCTAAGAACTTCCTATTCAGTTCTCTGCCCCATTGACAGATTTCCATATGTTGAACCAATCCTGTGTCCCTGGGATAAAGCCTAGTTGATCAAGGTGGATAATGCTTTTGATGTGTTGTTGAATTTGGTTTACCAGGATTTTGTTCAGGACCGTTGGGTCTAAGTTCATCAGAAATATAGTCCTATAGTTTTCTTTTCTTGTATTTCTGCCTTATTTTGGTATTAGTTTGATACTATCTTCATAAAAGGAGTTGGGTAGCATTCCCTTTTCTCCAATTATGAGAAAAACTTTGAGAAAAACTGGTTTCAGTTCTTCCATGAAAGTTTGATATAATTTGGCTGCGAAGACCATCTGGTCCAGGATTCTTTTGGGGGAGGTTTTTGATTACCTTTTCTATCTCGATGTGTGTGATAGGTTTGTTTAGGAAATTAATCTGCTCAGAGGTTAGTTTTGGTAGGTGGTATATGTCCAGGAATTTAACCATTTCTTTCAGATTATCTAGTTTTGTGGAGAACAGGTTTTGAAAGTAGTCATTCTAATCATTCTTCTAATTTAACTTAGGTCTGTTGTGATAGCTTCTTTTTCATTTCTAATTTTGTTAATTTGAAGTTCCTGTTTGTTTCCCTTGACCAAATTGACCAGTGGTTTATCAATCTTGTTTATTTTTTTTCAAAGAACCAGCCTTTTCATCAATTTTCTTAATTGTTTTCCTAGTTTCCAATTCATTAATTTCTTCTCTGGTCTTGATTATTTATTTACATCTGGACCTTTTTGGGTTGTGGGTTGTATTCTTCATGTTTTTCCAATGCCTTTAGAGGAATGGTTACATTATTGATTTGGGATCTCTCTATCTTTGTGGTGAAGGCATTTAGTCCCTTTTTGTTGTTGTTGTTTTGTTTTGTTTTCTGAGGCAGGATCTAATGTTAGCTAAGGCTGACCTGGAATTCACTATGTAGTCTCAGGGTTGCCTCAAACTCTTGGTGATCCTCCTACATCTGCCTCTCAAGTGCTGGAATTAAAGGCTTGCACCATCACACCAGCCCATCAGGTCCTCTTTTTGGCTCTCCTTCAGATCACTTAAGTCTCTTTGGAAGTCTCTCCATTTTTTTGTTGTTGTTGTTTGTTTCACACAATTCTTCATCTTTTGTTGATTTTCTGCAAGTTCTGCCAATTGCTTGGTCAGGGTCAAATACCTGTGTCTTCATTTTTGAATTCTAGTCCTTTAGTCTCTTCTATGTTTTGATTAGAGACTTCCATTGTGGGACTAAGCAACCCTGTTGGGGTTCTTTCCCTTTGATGTTTCATGCTGTTCCTTTTGCTCTATGGTCTACCCATGACAACATGGGAATCTTATTTAATTCAGGAGGAAGCTGTATTTTACCCTTTAAGTGTCTTCAGTTATTGTTTTCTTTTATGTTTAACTAGATTATGCTTTTGATGGCAAGGGCACCTGTCTGCTCAGGAAGGAAAAGTAAGTGCAGCCCTTGTGGGGGCCCAGAGATATGGTGGTGGGGTGCGGAAAGGAGCCTGGAGACTGGGCAGTCTTAGAGGCAGACTGTGGTGTAGGGAGGGGATATAATGGCACTGAAATGTTGGCAGGTGGTGGAGCAGGGGGATAGGATGGCACAGACTTGGTGGCAGGGAAAGGGAGGAGGAAGGGAGCAAAGCCACAGGAGGGAGGGAGGAATAAGAACTGGTTGGTATGGGAAAAGTTGAGAGGCATCTGGCCTAGATCCATAGAGCCTGCAGATAGCACAGGAGCAAACCTCATCTGTGGTGTGGTGGCTGGGATGGCTGCTTGAAGGGTCTGGGGGGACTAATGGAGTACCCAAGAATGTGGGAATCAGTGGATACCCTACTGTGCTCCTCCTCACCCTCCCACTGGAGGTTTTCTAGGACCTTATGACCTTGGTACCCCACAGATCTTGCCTTCCATTACCCCAGGAGCTGAAGCATGGTTAGGCAGACACCATCTTCACCCAGCTTCCATGATATAGATTTTAGGCAAATTGTACCTCCAAACAAGAAAGATTTTTCACATAAAGAAAAATCACACAATGATAAATGTTGTAAAACTTCCAAAAGACTTAAGAATCCCTAGTATGTATGCAACTAACCTGAATACATGGAGAAAAACCCAAGTCTGAAATCCCACATAGAGAGATTTGTATATCACTCTCAATAATTGACAGAAAGAAGAATACTAACTAAACAGATGACCTAAAAACAGTATTGACACTGGACGGTTTTAGAATGCTCTAGCCATGTACACCACAATTACACATTCATCTCAAAAACTCCATAAATAAGCCCCAAGACAGGCTTCATCCTGAATATAAAACAAAGCCTGGCACAAGTAAAAGAGCAGGAGTAATGCATTGTGTGTTCTCAGATGGAGGCAGAGTGAAGTAATAGAAAAGCATCTGAAAAGTCTCTAGCCATTTACAAGTTACAAAATTAAAAACAAACAATCAAAAAACTACATGTTTGTAACCTATGTATCAAAGAAAATATCTCAAAGACACAGCTTTAAATTGGGTATTTTCTTTTGCAACCCTTGATCATAGCTTTAGAATACAGATTACATTACATAGCAGTGTGGCATTTGATGGTAAAATAAAATATTTTTGCTAGTGGAGTGTTAGGTCCTTTGCTAAAGGATCCTTGGCTACCTTCTCAGGGTAGGTCTTCCATAATAATTTCAAAAGATCACATTTGCTTGTAATTAGTATGATTTGCAGAACTGACAAGCCAGGTGATGCACACTGTTGTAAATGGAATTGAAGGGAGGTACCTATTGTTTAATGTAGCTTCTTCTCTTATTCCTGTTAAGTAATAAAAGCATGTGTTTTCACTAGTGTCTTATCTCCTATGTTAGAAAGATCTGAACAATGGAACTTTTATTATTCAGCTTTGATCTCCATTTAAACTCAGATTTTTTTTCAAAAATGTACATTTCTTTATTTTATGAGTTCTTTATTTTATTGTGTCCTCTTTTGTTTACACAGAAAGGTTATAGCATTTTGGAAAAGATCTTAACCTCATTAATTTGATTAATATCTTCAGGGGCCACAGTCGGAAGATGAGCTGGCAATTTGAAAGGGAACTTTGCTGAGAAAACCATTTACTATTAAATGAGAAGTCATGTTCAGAAATGCACATGCTTTCTAAACTCATTATGTAATTTTTTAAACATAATCACAGAATAACATTTCTGAGACATATTTCACAATGTGTTCCCTGAGGAGACAGTAGATGGATTTTCAAAGGCACTGTGATGGATGTGATACCTGATATTAACAGCAATTTATTAATTTGATGCATTATATTTCCCCTTATCACATTTCATCTCATTTCTTTGAAACCTTTTAAATAATGTTTTAGCTTGCAAGGAACCTTTGATGATGAAGCTTTTGATACATATTTTAGAGTACATTCTTGGCACATAATAACTGTGCCCAAAGTTCCTTAAAGTTTCTAGTATAAGTTGCTATTATCATTTTCTCCTATAATCACTAGTTATTTCACAAGACATAAATATTTTTAATTAGTGAACAAATACACAAATGATTTATCATCTTGGTAGTCCTGTACTTTCTAGTGTTTCTTCTTCTAAATATTTGGTGTAATTGATTGAACTAAGGGTGTATGTCCATAGAGTCACCTTCTAAAATATCTGATAGCTTTTGATTTCTCTCATTTTTCCTTTTATGAAGGAAAGTTGGAAATTATTAGACATCAGTTATAACATAAATTTTTTCATTAGTACTTCAAATACACCAGATACTAATTAAAACTTTAAAAAGTTATTTTATTTAGATTTTTAGATCTAAACTTAGTAGAAATATTTATATGAATGAAAAGACAAAACATCTAAATTGACCAATTATATATAATACAATGGAATCAATAACAAAAAGTCTCTCACCAAAAAATTACCCAATATTAGATTCCTTTACTGCTGAATTCTACAAAACTCAGAAACAATGTATGGAATTAATATACAATGCAGCAAGGGAAAACAGACCAAACAGAATAAAGTTTGTCTTAAGTCAATGATATTACTTTGTTATTAAAATTTCAACTTCTTTTCAGAAATATTTTATTTGTTTATTTGAGAGTAAGAAAAAGAGAGAGAAAAATAAAATGGGTGTGCCAGGGCCTTAGTGCACTACAAACAAACTCCAGACATATGTGTCACCTTGTGCATCTGATTTTAAGTGGGTATTGGGGAATTGAACTCTGGTCCTTAGGCATTTTAGGAAAGTGCCTTAACTGCTGAGTCATTCCCCCAGCCCAATAATGTGACTTTTAAAATGTACCAGAAGGGCTGGAGAGATGGCTTAGTGGTTAAGCACTTGCCTGTGAAGCCTGAGGACCCTGGTTCGAGGCTCGGCTCCCCAGGACCCATGTTAGCCAGATGCACAAGGGGGCGCACGTGTCTGGAGTTCGTTTGCAGTGGCCAGAGGCCCTGGTGCACCCATTCTCTCTCTGTCTATATCTGCCTCTCTCTCTCTGTGTTGCTTTCAAATAAATAAATAAAAATTAAAAATAAATAAATAAATAAAATGTACCAGAAACAAGGAATGGCTGGGGAGGTTGATCAGCAATTACAGGCACTTGGTTTCAAAGCCTTCTTATCCAGGTTCAATTCACCAACACCCACATAAATCTAGATGCAAAAAAGAAAATGTCACTTTCCAGTCTGGGTCCCCTGCACAGATATTGTGAAGGTGGGCATGGTGCTCTGGAGTGAGAAGACCATAACCCTGACTCTGGGCTCCTCTTACATCCCTGGTCTGGGTTCCTTGCACAGAGAGTGTGTGGGATGGCATGGCAGTGTAGAGAGTAGGAGGCCCCTGTTACCTGGCTCCTCCCAGTCCCCTGGTACTGGTAGGTCCCATTGTGCCTTCTTTGGGGAGGCCTGGTGTCTGTGTAAGCTGTGGAATCAGGCCTGTGCTCTGATATCTTGACTGGCCACTGGATACCAACATCCCTGTTCATCTGAGTCAGAGGGCACATGGGGCAACATACATAAACTTATTTCCTCCTAAGTAAAATAAAGACTCTTCCTCAAATGGGTAGACAACAATGCAAAAAGCCCAACAAAAGTCAGAAAACTCAGAGATCTCCATCAAGGATGCCGAGTCCTACAATGGAAACCTCCAATGAAGTCACACAGAAATCAACAGAAATTCATTGCCAAAATGAAAATAGACACAACAACCAATGAGACCATAATAATAATAATAAAAAATCATTGAACTGGAAGCAAACCATCAAAGAACCAACAATCATATGAAGGAAATTGAAGAGAATCATTTCCTAGAGTGTTCAGCTTTTACTGTAGGCTCTAGTTGATTGAAGAAAATGTTAGAACTCTCCAAATAAATATGAATAAATTGAAGGTAAGTCAAGAAGTGGAAGATCTCAACAACCAGTTGATTAAGCTTAATGAAGACTTGATCAAATGCAAGAATGAGCTCATGGAAGCATCAAGAAAATTAGAACTTAAAATGAAATTGTACCTCAAAACAGTGATGGACATAATAAAAAAACACAACAGAAAACAAATCAAAGAGATATTATATAAACCTCTCTAGAATTCCTCACCAACAGTTAGTCATGTGGAAAATAGAACCTCTGAGCTGGAAGACAAGACAGGAGAAACTGCTTGGGAGTCCAAAAACTTTTCTAAGTTCAAAACAAGTGAACAGAAGATGAAGGAACTGTGCAACACCATTAAATGATCAAACATCCATATCATGGGTATACCAGGAGAGGAAATCCAGGCCAGAGACATGTGATCCATATTCAACAAAATTATTGAAGAAAATTTTCTGAATCTCTCAAGAGAGGCCCATGCAGACACAAGAAGCCTACAGAACACCAGACAGGACCAAAGAAGAAACTTTCGAAGAGACATCATAGTTAATACTCTTAACAATGTAAACAAAGAGTGTAAAATATTTCTTAAGGAAAAAACAAAAAAAAAAAATAAAACAAAAAACAGAGGGGCCAGAGTTAAGTGATTGCCTTGCAAGCATGAGGACCCGAGTTTAATTCCCAGAATCCACATAAAAATGCCAATCACGGTAGTACACACGTGTGAGCCCAGGCCGGGGGAGATGAGCAGGACAATCCTGGAGATATCTTGCCAGCCAGTCTAAGCTCGAGGCCAAAGAGAGAGTCTCAAAGGAGATGGATGGTGTGCCTGGGGAATGATACCCAAGACTGTCCTCTAGCTTCTCTGTGCATGAATGCACACTGCACGGGTACTCACACACATATGCACTAAAAAAAGTAAATAAATGAAAACAGAAATAAAAAAAAAAAGCAGTAAAAGAGGAACAACTCACAACATACAAAGGCAATTCCATCACAATTACATCAGATTTTTCAATGGAAACCCTGAAAGCCAGAAGTAACTGGAATGGAATACTTCAAAGTCTTCAAAACTATGGCTTCCAGCCCAAGCAATTTATCCAGCAAAAGTATCCCTCATAGTAGGTGGTGAAACAAAAAACTTTTCATGGAAAAGTTAACTATATGGTTATATGAATCCAAAGCCTAACCTATAGACAATACTGGTGGTAATACTCCATGGAGAACAGTCAAACAAGCAATCTTAAGTGCCAGCAAAAAGAAGAACACAGTAACAAAAACAGACTATGCTCAAAATAGTACAAAACGCAAGGAAGCACCAAATCCCATAAAACAACTCATCATGGCAGGGATCAATTCAAACCTCACAGTAATAACCTTAAATTTTAATGATCTTACTTCACCCATCAAAAGATACAGGTTATCAGGATGGATTAAAAAACTGGACCCTTCTATCTGTTGTCTTCAAGAAGCCCATCTCACCACTAAAAATAGACAACTATTCAGGGTGAAAGATTGGAAAACAATATGCCAAGCAAATTGAAACAAAAAAAACAAGTGGGTGTTACTATATTAATATCTGATACAATAGACCTCAAATCAAAAGCAATCAAAAAGGACAAAATGGCTACTTCTTACTCATCAAGGGATCCAACATGAGCACATCACAATCATAAATATATATACACAAACACATATGTACCACTGTTTATTAAACAAAATCTATTTGAAAATAACACTGAAATAAACACCAACACTATCATAGTTGGACACATTATTTCTCCACTATCATCAATAGACAGATCATCCAAGCAGAAAATCAACAGGGAAATAATAGATCTCAACAACATCATAGATCAACTAGGCCTAACAGATAACAACAGAACTTTCCACCCCAACTCTACAGAATACAGATTCTTCGTAGCATCCCATGAAACCTTCTCCAAAACTGGCCATATATTATGCCATAAAGCATGCCTTCATAATGTCAAGAAAATTGAAGTAGCCTCCTGCATCATGTCAGATCATAATGCTTTAAAGCTAGAAATTAACAAGAGACACATCAAGAAATCCACCAGGTCATGGAGACTAAACAACACACTTAAACAATGAATGGGTCATGGAAGGAATTGAAAAAGAAATTGTAAAATTCCTAGAATTAAATGATAATGAAAACACAACCTTCCAAAACTTATGGGATATAATGAAGGAAGTCATAAGGGGAAAATTCATAGCCCTAAATGCCTACATTATTACAAAGACAGAGAGATCCTGAATTAATAAACTGTCCACCTAAAATGACTGTAGAAACAAGTGGAAATAAACCCAAAGAGCTCCATATGGAAAGAAATAATCAAGATTATGGCAGAAACTAATGAACTGAAAACTAAGAAAACAATCTTAAAAATCAATGAAACGAAGAGCTAGTTCTTTGAAAAAATAAACAAGATTAACAAACCTCTGGCCAAATGCATCAAGCAAAAAAAGAAGTCTAAAATTAACAAAATCAGAAATCTAAAATGAGGGATCACGACAAACATCAATGAAATTGGAAGAATTATCAAGACATACTTCCAAACCTCTACTCCACAAAATCAAATATTCTGGACGAAATGGATGAATTTCTACACACATACAAACTACCAAAACTAAACTCAGAGCAGATGAATCTCCTAAACAAACCTATCACATTGATGGAGATTACAAATGTAATCAAAAGCCTCCCACAAAAAAAAATAAAAAATAAAAAAAAAAAAAAAGTCCAGGACTGGATAGCTTCTAAGCTGAATTCTACCAAATGTTCATTGAAGAACTGAAACCAATTTTCTCAAACTGTTCCACATAATCAGAGACCAGGGAATCCTCCTGGACTCCTTTTATGAAGCTAGTATCGCTCTAATACCTAAATCAGACAGAGATGCAACAAGGAAAAAAAAATAGCTATAGGCTTGTATTCCTTATGAACTTAGATGCATAAATCTTGAACAAAATCCTCACAAACCAGATTCAGCAAAAAATCAAATGCATTATCCACGTTGATCAAGTAGGCTTCATCATGGGGATGCAGGGATATTTGAATATACAGAAATTGGTCAACATAATAACCAAATAAATAAACTTAACCATAAGAAATACATGATCATCTCAATTGATGCCAGAAAGGCCTTTGGCAAAATATAACACCATTTCATGATTAAATCACTGGAACGAGCCGGATGTTGTGGTTCACACCTTTAATCCCTGCACTCAGGAGGCAGATCTAGGTGGATTGCTGTGAGTTCAAGGCCACCTTGAGACTACAGAGTGAATTCCAGGTCAGCGTGAGCTAGAGTGAGACCCTACCAAGAAAAACAAAAGCAAGCAAGCAAACAAACAAAAAACACTGGAAAGAATGGGTATGGAGGGTTTATATCTCAACACAATAAAGGCTATATATAAAGCTAAATAATACATACTACAGATAAAAAACTCAATAAGTTCCCACTGAGCTCAGGAACATGACAGGGGTTCTCACTCTCACCAGTGCTCTTCAACATAGTACTGGAAGTACTAGCCCAAGCAATAAGATAGGAGAATGAAATAAAAAGGCATTCAAATTGGAAAGGAAGAAGTCAAATTATATGTATCCTGAAAGACTTCATCTCAAAACTTCTGAAGGTGATAAATCCCTTCAGCAAGGTGGCAGGATACAAAATCAATGCACAAAGATCAGTAGCTTTTCAATATGTGAAGGACAAATGTACAGAGAAAGACATCAGTGAGGCTGTGCCACTTTCAACAGAAACAAAAATATTTAAATGTTTTGGAATAACACTAACTAAGGATGTGAAAGACCTATAAAATGAAAACATAAAGACACTCAAGAAAGAAATAAAAGAGGACTTGAGAAGATGGGAAGTCCTCCCATGCTCATAGATAGGTAGGATTAATATTTTGACAATGACAGTTTACCAAAAGCAATATACAGACTTAGTACAAGTGCAATAAAAGTACCAGCATCATTATTCACAGTGATTGGAAAAAAATAAGCTCAAAATTCATATGGAATGTCAGAAGGCCTCAGGTATCCAAACATATCCTCAGCAAAATATAAATTAATTGATTATTTAATTAAATTAAATGAAAAAGAAAGAAAAAGCACACATGGCAGTAGGTATCACCATATCAGATCTAAAGCTGTATTACAAAGCCATAGTGACAAAAACAACATACTTCTGGAATAAAAGTAGAAACATAGATGAATAGAACCGAATTGAAGACTCAGTCCCTAGGTCAAGTGACTACAGCTTCTTGGTATTTGACAAATGTGCCAATAATGTAAACTAGAGAAAAGACAACATCTTCAACAAATTGTGTTAGATAAATAGGATGACCATATGTAGAAAAATTAAATCAGACACACTTATTTTGCCATGCACAAAAATCAAGTCCAAATGGATTAAAAACCTCAATATAAGACCTGAAACTCTTCAACTACTAGATGAAAAAGTATGGGGCACTGTCCATGACATAGGACTGGGAAAAGACTTCTGGAACAAAACCCTAGTAGCCCAGGACATTAAACAAGCACTCCACCAATGGTATCTCATGAAGCTAAAATTCTTTTGCACAGACAAACATACCCCAAACAGAGTCAATAGATTGATTACACACAGAATGGGAGAAAATGTTTGGCAGCTATAGTACTGATAGAAGCCTAATATCTAGAATCAACAAATAACTCAAAAATCTAAACAATAAAAAAATCAGGGCTGGAGGGATGGCTTAGCAGTTAAGGTTTCTGCATGAAAAGTCAAAGTACCCATGTTCAATTTCCAAGGACCTATGGCAGCCAGATGCACAAGGGCGCTCACATGTCTGGAATTCATTTGCAGTGGCTAGAGGCCCTGGCATGCCCATTCTCTCTCTCTTCCTCTTTTTCCTGTCAAATAAATAAATAAACAAAAATAAAATATTTTTAAAACATCAACCCACTTCAAAAGTGTGTCAGAGAATTGAATATGGAGTTTTCAGAGGTAGAACTGCAAATGTTTAACACACACTTAAGAAAATGTTCAATATCCCTAACCATTAGGGAAATGAAAATTTAAACAACTATGAGATTCCACTTTACCTTAGTCAGGATAGCAAACATTGAAAAATCAAATGAAAACAAAACAAACAAACAAAAAAAAAAAAACACACACACACACAAACAAACAGACAAAAAACAGGTGCCCATCATTGGATGAATGGATTACCAAGATGTGGTATATCTACACAACAGAATTCTACTCAGCACTAAGAAAAAAAAAAAGGGCACAATGAAATTTGTAAAAATATGGTCAAACTTGGAAGAGATCATTCTGAGTGATCTCACACAATCACAGAAAAACAACTGCCACATAATCTCACATATCTTTAGTTCCTAGTCTGGATAAGTCCGAGTGGCTGACATAGATGAATATTATCTCGAAGTTTGGACAATAAGGAGGGTAGGACTTGTAAGAAGACAAAGGGTAGAGGGGGGGACACAAAACTGAACCTAAATTGAACTGGTACCATAGAATCCTGTATCCTGGTCGTCAGACTAAACGGTGGAACCATCAGGAGAACCTTAGGGGTACCACCTGAATTGAAGGGCCCTGGAGAGGAAGAGATGAAACCTAAACTTAAATTTCTCCTGTTCCTATTTCTTCTATATCTTTCTGTCTCTGTGTCTCTTTTTCTTTTTCCCCTTGTTGCAGGCCTATAATTCCCTGTATCATGATGTGGTTTACATCCACAATGACCTGTTGACCAAATAGACCTACTAGATCTCCCAAAACAAACAAGACATACTTCTGTCAGAGCAGTTGATTACCAACCAGAGGTTAATGGTAAGACCCTACTACTGAAGACACCTTACTCCACTGGCACGGACCATGGAGACCTGGTTAGAATCTGGAAGAGAGCCAGTTCCCAGACAATTAGCCCATCTAGTGCTGGAAGGTGCTACATGAGCTACCCGGGGAATATGGCCAACATCTGCACAAGCAACTCAAAATCTAAGTGACTCAGAAGCAAACAACCTGGTGTGATGCTCATACAAGTGCAATAGTGGCACACAGTCTTGGTGGGTAACCAACTGCTCTTGGATTGGCTAACAGATCCACTCAGTGGAAATGAAACCATATCTTGAACTGTTAGACAAGTCAGAATCTATCCTTTCTGATTTCTGTTGTCAAGCTCCCACTAACTTTGGGCTAATAAGAGGCTCTACACACTTTAAATTCTCTCTAAATTAATAATGGTTATCCCATGTAACCAGTGCTGACTTCACTCTCTGTTGGAGAATATACTTCTCTGTTTTGAATGGGAGCGCTAGATGTGAGGCGATAAATGACCTAATTCCCTCCACTCAGGTCCCAGCTGAAACCACAGAGGAATTGGGGAAATGGGCAAGAGTGCTGCTTTCTTATGAATCTGATATCAGCACATCACTGAAGTAGACTTAAAATGCTCCCAGCATGGCTCAGGGAATTTTGCGGAAGAGGGTGCAGAAAGATTGTTAGAGCCAAAAGTTGGAACACTTTGCACAGAGACATTGCCTCTCCCCCCGCCATAATGCATGACCCACAATCCCCACGGTGTTGACCTGAGTCTCCAACAACAAAGGCCTATTCAGAAAAGGGGCATGGAGGAGGGGAAGGATGGTACCAACTTGTGTTACTTAAATACTAAATATATCCATATCTAGTAAAAAAAAAAATAAAGAAAACAACATGATGTATAGTTATATCAATATGCCTGCACCATGTTAAAGCACAGACAGAGCAGTAATAAGTGATAAATTTATAAATTTAATAAATGGTTTTTAAACAATCAAAATAAACAGCAAAGAATGAAAAGTTTTCAAGAATTTCGGGATATCCTGAAGAAGATGTATGTTTGCATTATGGTGATTCCTAAAATGAAAGAAAATGGCAAAGATGAAGAAAAACATACAAGACATATTAAATAAAATAGTGGAACAAAACTTCTAATTTCAAGGTGAGCAGAAACCAATAGGACTCCAAATACACATGATCCAGCAAGAAAAATTATTAATATCTTTACCCTGACATAGAACCTGACAGCAAAACTGCGAAAAGTAGAAAACTGAAATAAAATTCTGGAATCAATAAGAGGAAATCAAGGTTAATTTAGGGGAATAGTTACCAGGCTCTGATATTTCTCATCAGAATCTTTCTTGGTAAAGCAAACAAACCTATCAATGTCTAAGATCAAAACAAAACAAATAAAAAACTGACAGCTATGTGCACAGTACATGAAAGCTATGAGTCCATAAATTCATTCACTTCTTCCAGATTTCCAAGGTTTTTTTTTTTTTGTTGTTTTGCTCATGATAGTCTCTAGAATTTCTTTGTATTTTTGTGAAGGAAGGTTTTATAAAGTTATGATATTGGTAGTCTATACAGAAATGGAGTTTTAAAGTTCTTGTATACCATTAATGACTGCCCTGTCTGAAAAACCATGATCATTTTGAAAAGTATCTTTAATGAAGCTTAATACAGTTAAGCCCAGGAAAAATTCCTGAAACATAGGAAAATGGAGCAACAGGATACAAGAAATGCAGTCCTCAGATGAAAGCCTATAGCAATACATGTCTGTGTTAAACAGAATAATTTAATATAAACAACCTAAGTGTAAATGACCTACAGCAAAATCTAAATGAATTTTTTTTTTTTTTTGAGGTTGGGTCTTGCTGTAGCCCAAGGTGACCTGGAATTCACTATGGAATTACTATGTAATCTCAGGATGGCCTTGACCTCACAGTGATTCTCTACCTCTACCTCTGAGGTACTGGGATTAAAGGTATGTGCCCCTAAACCCAGCTTGAACCATTATTAAAAGGCACAAAGTAACAATGAACATGGCAGGTATAAAACAAATCGACACCAAAAATATAGAAGAGTAACTAAATCATTCATAAATTTACTGAACTTCCTTATAATCATGGTCTTAGATTCCTTTTCAGGTATTGATTTAATTAGTGTAACTTTCTTTGGGATCTCTTGCTGGAGATATATGTTTTCTTTGAGGCAATGGATTCCCTCCTGTTGCATAATTCTTGTGGTACTCCATTTAGGTGCGTGCATCTGGAAATGCTTCATCTCTACCACTGCAATTATGTTTTATAGTAAATGACATTTTCTTGAGGTGCTGTGGCTGTCAATTTGGTAGCCCTTTGAGGTTTGCTTCAAGCTGGCACCACAGTGTAATCTCCCTGTGCCAGTTACTTTTTGTTATTTTTTTTTCTGTAACATTTCCTGCTACAATTGATTGTGTATGTGGGGTTAAAGAGACCCACCATAGTTGGGGACCATGTTGGATAAGGACATGGTAGTGGTCCAGAAGGATGTACACATCACCATATTTAGGATCAACACTGTGGCTGTTCTGATAAACGGGAGTTGCTACATGCACTGCTGGGGTAATAACTGCTATCAGCAAAGACGTCTGATATTGGTAACTTCAGTATAAGGATTCCATAGCATCTGTCCCCAGGCTGTGGTTGCATAGTGCAGAGGAGGAAGTGACAGGCATCCATGGTACACTCTCCAGTGAGTCCCTAAACAGGCCTATACATACCTAGGCTGCCTATTCTGCAGCAATGACTCTCAGCTTCAATAGTGTTGAGGGACCATAAAAGATGCCCACAGAGAAGGCAGTGCTAAAGACCTGGATGGGTGCTCACTCTTTGACTTGGTGAAAGCATGCTTCTACATGCCTATAGCCATACCCTAGGCTTAGGTGTCTCGCCTCGGTGCCTCACTGCTTCAGAGTGTCATATTACATCTCTCCCTGTGCTGAAGCAGTACTGTTCTGTTGTATGGGGCATTGTCACCTTATGTGCTGGTGTCACATGCATTCAGTCAAGTTGGTTTCATGAAGTAGCAGCTCCCTTTGTTAGTGCCCTAGAATGTTGAAGGACTTGTTGATGGGATGTGAAAAAAGTTCTTGCCTCTCTGGCAGCATAAATTTGGATAATTACCATATTTTAGAAAAGCCAGTACTTGCCTAGCCTCTGGGGTGGTTGGGGAGAGAACTACTAACTAATCTGATTGTCCTAGATTATGGTGACACTTTGCTGTAGCTAGGTTTTTGTTTTGTTTTGTTTTGTTTTGCTTCTCCTTCCTGTTGCCTGCATGGATAGTGTTTGGCTGGGACTCTCCCATTTACCATTTCTCCTGAAAAACAGTTCCCCTCAGCTGTGGAGATAGCTGGGAACAGAGTTTCTGGGCCTCTTTGTTTATCTTCCTATTCGAAAGGCTAAGTCTTCACTTCTTGAAAATTTCTCACCTATCCTTTGTTGAGTTCCAGCATTATCCACATCGCTTACTTCAAGATGCAGATACCCACCTGTGCTTTGACTCATCATCCTGGAAGAGGGTGTGCTTGATATGTTATTTACTCATCTTTGAATCTTCTCTCTTTACACAATATTTTTCAAATAATGAAGAAATGAGGCAGATAGGCAAGTAATTTACCATAGATATGACTACTGAAAATTTATATATCTATATTAATATTCTCAAATTTAGTTAAATTTCCTTAATGTGAATTAGAGCTTCTAATTTGTTATAATTGTGGGATATAGTTATATTTACTATCTTCTCATAAATACTCTAAAAATATATCTTTCCAACTAGCATGTTTCATAACAAGTTTGGCAGGTGACACTGTAACACATAATCTTTATTTTTATTTTCTTGGTTTTTCAAGGTAGCGAAGTAGGGTCTCACTCTGGTCCAGGCTGACCTGGAATTAACTATGTATTCTCAGGTTGGCCTCGAACTCATGGCGATCCTCCTACTTCTGCCTCCAGAGTGCTGGGATTAAAGGCATGCGCCACCATGGCCGGCACATAGCAATCTTTTGCACATAGTTTCTTTATATTATGTGCTTCCTATCATGCAAGAACAACAACACCAAAAAAAAAAACAAAAAACCTAATTTATTCTCAACTCTAGAAAACATTTAAAAATACAAATAGCCTTCTTTATTAAGGAATTGCTCAATGCAAGATTGTAACAGTAAGAAACAAAATAAATGAAATCATAAAAAATGTTCTTAGCATTAAAGCTTTCCTCACATAGGAAAATGAACACTAGCTTGTTTATTCTGAAAAGAGTATTTCAGTTTCTTAAGTAATTTAAAATTTAATAGTATTAACTATGTTGGTATGATCCATTTAATTTTGTGTAAAATTATACAAAATGAACACTAAACTAGAGTAAACATATTTAGTATACTATGGATGTATTGTTTGGTGCTTGCATCATTTTATGTCAGTTTTTTATGTTCTTTGTCTTTTCACACAGAATGTAATATTTTTGTGCATTTGAGAGACAGAGGTAGTCAGGAATGTAGCACCTTTCACTGAATCATTTTATGATAGGCTCATTTACTTTCCTAAGCGTGACATCATAAAATATCAAGAAACGAATTGTATTTTAACTTGTCTCGTCATCCTAGCTGAAGCAAGCACATGTCAAATACTTCTGATGCTGCCTTCTTCTCAATGTCCAAATCATTCCTTATGCCTGGGATGTCATCACTCTACCACTGGTAAAGCTGAAGTAGGAGGATCAGGAGTTTGAAGCTATTTTGGTCTATATAGCAAGTTTGAATTCAGTCTGTGCCACACAGTGATATTTTATCTTAAAACAACAAAAACTACAAAATCCTTTAGCTTTATTTTAATTAGAAATAACTCTTTTCATCTATATAGATTAGTTTGCACACATTACACATTTCAAAATGCAATTACATATTCATCCCATAATCAAAAGTAATATTTTATTAGTTCTATATAGATTACAAATGCAGCTCAGGAAAAGTGATCACAAATGTCTTACTTATGATTTTAGATATGGATATCAATAACTTTAGCACTGGTCTTATGAATTATAACATTATTTTATTAAGATTCCCATCTGGTTCATCTTTGTAGTGATTGACTTGATATGCATATTGTACCTTTGCTCTATATAGATAAGAAATATTACACAAATATAATTTCATGTGCAGTGCTTCTATTATCTCTTATTTTTTCATTTGCTTATTTAAACTTTAAGATGTATTACTATGTAGAGAACACTGGCTGAAGCAGTGAACATAAAGGTAAACAAACTACAAACATATTTGCTTCCTGTGAACTAGCGATATAACAAGCACCATGACATTTTTCATGTCCTGCTAGATCCTTATAAAGGTCTTATGAAGCTTAAGATTTTTACCATAATCACACACAAATTTCCTTGCTATAACAACAAATGCTAATTTGCACATGTTCCAAGTAATGTCTACTATCTGAATTTTTGTGCATTGAATTGGAGCATTTTATTGTACCAATTATTAAATTTTGCTACATTTGTTAAATATTGTAGCTGGGATCACTATGCTTACTGAAACCATAGGATTGCTAGAAGCCTGACAAAAGCTAAGGGTGAAATCCAAGTAAAATTAAGTTCTTCATTTGAACAGACAGCATTATAGTAGTAATAGTATCAAAAATGGAAATAGGTGACAGGTGTTGTAGAGCTTGCCTTTAATCACGGCACTCAGGAGGCAGAGGTAGAAGGATTGCTATGAGTTTGAGGCCAGCCTGGGACAACAGAGTGAGCTCCAGGCCAGCATGGGCTAGGACAAGAAGCTACCTTGAACTCCTCCTGCCAAAAAAAAAGTGGAAAGAGAATTTGAAAATAGTAATGGCAAAATGCAGGATTTCAGTATGATCATTTTGTTTAATTGGTAATTTAAATAACTGCATTATTTAAGAAATTAAGCCGCCCGGTGTGATGGCACACACCTTTAATCCCAGCACTCTGGAGGCAGAGGCAGGAGGATCGCCATGAGTTCGAGGCTACCCTGAGACTACATAGTGAGTTCCAGGTCAGCCTGTAGCAAAACCCTACCTCAAAAAATCAAAAACAAAAAGAAGAAAAAAAAAAGAAATTAAGCCAATGCCTAAAACATTTTTGCTGTTACAAATTGTCATCCTGGGCTGGAGAGATGGCTTAGTGCTTAAGGTGCTTGCCTACAAAGCAGAAGGACCCAGGTATGATTCTCCAGGACCCATGTAAGCCATATTCACAAAGTGGCACTTGCATTTGTAGTTCATTTGTAGCATCTAGAGGCCCTGAAGTGCCAATTCTCATTCTCTCTCTGTCTCCCTCTCAAATAAATAAATAAATATAAAAAAATAAAACTGTCATCATTTTTTTTTTTTTTTTGCAGTGCTGTGGATGGAACCAAGGGCCTTGCTCTACTTGGGCAAGTGCTCTAGGTCTGAGGTACACCCCTGCTAGATCATTTTTCTTTCATTCAAACAAATTAGAAGGAGTTTTGTAGTTCCACTTTAACATATTTCCATTTCAATCTTTTAATATTTTTTGGCAGGAGAAGATGATCATTGTTGTAAGTAGCAGATTAGTAGTATCTGTAGAAATTAAAACTGTAATGACTACAAACTAATGTTCTGCATGTGAGAATGGATCCTATTTTATTTTGAGGAAATTAAATTTTAAAAAAATAATCCCATTTTAATATAAATATTATATTTTTGTTTTATTGGTTATATCTAGAATATAAACTGTGAGCTCCACTGAGATGGAAATTTTCATGACTCTTGATTGTGTGAAGTTTTAGAGTGAAACTTGATCCCTGTCTCACATGTACAAAAGTCCATGCCAAATGAACCAAAGGTCTGGATATGAGACCCAGAACTCTGGAGCTTATAGATGAAAACTTAAAGTAGAGGTAAAATTATGGTTAATATTTCAAAATAGAGGTATAGGCAAGTACTTTCAGAAAAGGAAGTGGATAGCTCAGAACAAATTCTAATAATTGAAAAAATGTGCTCATATAAAATTAAGAAAAGCTTCCACACTAAAGGGAGGAAATGAGTGAGGAAACATCTTTTAAAAAGTGTAAGAAAATCTATGTTAATAATTTCTTTTCAGGATGAATCTCTAGAGTATATGAAGAACTCAAAAACTAAATACTGGGCTGGGGAAATGGCTTTGCATTTGAGGTGTTTGTCTGTGAAGCCTAAGGACCCTGATTCAGTTCCCCAGGACCCATGTAAGCTAGATGCACAAGGGGACACATGTGTTTGGAGTTCCTTTGCAATGGCTGGAAGCCGTGGTGCACCCATTCTCTCTTTCTCTCTGCCTCTTCCTCTCTATCAAATACATACATAAATAAAATATTTAAAAAACTAAATACCAAAAAAAGACTAATCAGCAGATATGCTAAAGAAATGAACAGACTATTCTTAAAAATCCAGTATAAGGGCTGTAGGGATGGCTTAGCCATTAAGGCATTTGCCTACAAAGCCTAAGGACCCAAGTTCGATCCTCCAGGACCCATGTTAGCCAGATGCACAAGGGAGCGCACACATCTAATGTTCATTTGCACTGGCTGGAGGCCCTGGTGTGCCCATTCTCTCTCTCTCTCTCCCTCTTTCTCTGTCAAATATATAAATAAATATAAATAAAGTATTACAAAATCAAATACAAATGGTCAGTAAATATTACTAACCAATCAAGGAAACATAAAACAACATTGAGAGTCTCTGCCAGCATACTCAAGATAGTAATTATTAAGAAGACAAATAAAAGCAAGTACTAGTGAGGATGTTGGGAAAAGAAAATCATTATATGTTGCTGAGAATAAAAATTAATTCAGCTACTATGGAAATCAATATATTGACTGCTCAAAAAATTTGTCTATCACATAGCCTAGCTTTAGCATATGTGTGCATTAACACAAATGTTTCTAAGTGAACATATCAGAGGTATTTGTGCATTGATGTTTATTGTATTACTGTTCACAATAGTAAAATAAAGGCCTCAACTTAAATGCACATCAACAAGATAATAGAATAAGAAAATGTGAGGTATATACAATGGAATTTGATCCAGCCATTTAAAAAAATGGGGCTGTAGAGATGACTTAGCAGTTAAGGCACTTGCCTACAAAACCAAAGGACCCAGATTTGTTTCAGTAGGGCTCAGGTAAATGAGATCCACAAAGTGGTGCATGCATCTGGAGTTCATTAGCAGAAGCTGAAGGCCCTGGAGTGTGCTCTCTCTCCCTCTCTCTGCCTCTCTCTCTCAAATACATTTTAAAAAAATAAAGAACAAAATTATGTCATTTGTAGGAGAATAGGTTCAACTTGAGATAGACATATTAAACAAATTAAGCTACTCACAGAAAGATATATGATCTCTCCCGATTGTGGATCATAGGTTTTATCTAGTGATGTAACATTTATAAATACATGTATGACATTAAAGAAATGAAACTGTCTAGAAGAATAAAGGGCATTAACAGAAGAGATAAGCAAAGGCTTTGGCATTAGGGAAAAGCATGGCCAAATTACATTATATCTTTGTATGACAATGTCTTTGTGAAACCTTGCACTATGTACATATGACATTGGAACCTCAAATTTCACAATCAAAAGATGATGACTGACAATTACAACTTTATAAGTATTTCAGATGCATATTTCAATGTATGAATTGTACTCACTGCTTTTTCAGGGCAAAACAAGTAATGTAGTGCATGTATGACACATAAAGTAAGAGTCATAGAAAATTTAAATGAATTAGAGGTCTTACTTCAGGAAAGAACATGAAGAAATGTTGAACCAAGTGACATGTTAGGTACCAAAAAAAAAAAAAAAATGGAGAGCAGAGAAGAGAAAATTAACAAAGAAGTGCTACTTTGAGCTGAAATGCATTCACAAAAAATGGAGAAACCCAGATTATCTTTGCAAGTACAGTAGATAAATAGAAAGAAACCAGAAATTTTACAGAAAATATGTTACGGAGTAATTGCTTTTAAAGAGCTTACTTTTCTACAGGGAGAGATGAAATTCACTGTTCTAAAATCATCAGAGGAATACAAATCCAATAGTATCAACAAAATACACACATAAAGTTAGATGAGTTTAGCTCTCTCTAGCAAACATAGGTCTTGAGTTCCACAGACAAAGGGTTTAGAAGAAAAATTTAATAGGATTTTATTTGTGTGGAGAGAAAAAGGAGAGTTGAAGAAAACAAGTTAGGGATTATATATTACCAGAAGAGAAAAGTATGAGATAATTTTTTAACTTCTCATGAAGGCTTTTAAATCTTCTTCTTCACGCATACTTTGAAAGAAAGCTGGACTTATCTCACCAAAAACCAAGGTAAACTCTGGTATCAAGAACTTCCTTATTTTGATTTCAAAATGAGGCAGTTGACAAGTCACGTACCATGCTATGTTGGAATAAACAAGGACACCAAAAAGCTATTGCAAAGAAAGAAAGTTTGTAATCAAAAACTAGTATATTAGGCATTAGTTACTGGATGCATGGAAATGTTAACATAATAAACTTACTGACAGCATCTGCATATAATTATAAAAATAAATGTATCACAAGTGTAGAAATCAGTGCTAGATTTTTGAGTGCCTTGCTTTATAATCCTCTGTATATCAGCTCTCAAAAGCCCACTGGAAGACAGCTAGATTATCTTACTATGTTTTAAACTTTTCTTCCACCTAAAATTAGTCACGTTTCCATTGATTTCACATATGCTTAATGTTGTATTCATTTTTAAAGATTTTTCTCTTAAGTAACATAGAGGACATTTTTATACTGACATCCCCACAAGATAAATTATCAAATCCTTCAAGGCACAGTAAGTTGAGACTCATTATTTCCCACAGGGTAAGTAAGGTCATAGAAGAAAAGTGCAATGAACAGTTAATACTGCAAGAAAGACTCAGAAATGAAATAATATTTGAGATTTAGAAGGTATATTATTCCCACAGCTCCATCAAGCTCAGTGTCTACACAAATTACTATCTTTCCTTAATGTGACAGTCATGTAGGATATAATTCTCTAAGGAAAAATCTTATCTGGTTTCTGATGCTTAAAAATTACCTCTATTTTAGCACTCTTGACCAAAATTACTTGAATTCTTATATAATGTCATTCCTTTTTATTTCAGCATTATATGCCATGATTTAGAATTTCCAGTTGAATATGACTGTTCATTTTACCTCTAGAAAACATACATGGCCAATACTACATCTTGTATAAGTTCTTGACAGCATGTAACATTTCAATTGCAAATGGATACTAATATTCTTCATATCAAATTTTAGCAGGTAGTTTCTCAGAAGTAACCAAGTTTGCTGAATATAAGATGCATGTGCATTCTCCAGTCACTCAGGTTAACTAATGCCACCTAGATTAAGAAATTTTATTTCTAAGGATGAATGAAATAGAAATGTGATTTCTGTTATTAATAATTTTACTGTATTAGGGTTGGAGAGATGACTCAGCAGTTATAGGCACTGTCTTGCAAAGCCTAATGGTCTGGGTTTGATTCTTCAGTACTCACCTAAAGCCAGATCTACAGAGTGGCTTTTGTATTTGGAGTTCATTTGTAGTGACATAAGGATCTGGTGCACCCATACTCACTCTCTCTCTCTCTCTCTCTCTCTCTCTTCTCTCTCGCTCTCTGTGTGTTTGTGTGTGTGTGTGTGTGTGTATGTCATTCTCTTTTTATCTTTCCAATTAATGAAAATATTAAAAATAATTTTACTATATTATTCATGATATTAATATCAGCATTGTAGTACATGTATATAGATAATTTACTTAGTGATTCAGGTTGTTCAAAATAGTAAAATGATTGGCATTGATAAGAACAATTAAACTGTCAACACTCCTGTAATGTACTTCCTTATGTTTTCATAACAGATATGGGAGGAAGAAATTTTCCGTGAAACACATTTCCAGTGTGCTCTCTAAAATTGTGGACAAAATGAAAAATTACATAGTCTTGTATATTCACAGAGTGTCAGGAGAGAGATGTGAAGGCCGAGGTAGGAGGCAGAGCTGCTTTCAAATTTTGAGCAAAAGGAACTGAGCTAATAAACCCATGCTATGTATTTAAGTGCTAAATATGGAATTTGTTGATTTTCTGTGATATATAAACAATATGATTATCTTCTCTGAAATCCCCAGCTCTGAATCTCAAGTAATTTTTTTTAAAATTTTCTATTAGTTTCATAATATAAAAGCTGGTATAGAAATTCATGGTGAAAAAAATTGTGTTGGTCTGAGGAAATACCTCAGTGGTAGAGAGCCTGTCCTCCACAAGGAAGGTCCTTTTATCCATCCTCAGTGCAACACACACAATAAAAGTTTTATGTACTCAAGTTATTTTATTTTATTTTAATTACCCTTAATACCTAAAATAAAATTTAAGAAACTATTACCCATATGACCTTATAATACTAGTATAGTTTTATTTTATTTTTTACATTTTATCTATAATCTGTGAGATTTATTTTTTTGTTATTGAACACAATGTTGTATACAGATTATTACCTATTAAATTTATTACCATAGTGTCCAAACATTTTAATTACAATTATTCTCTGGTACCTGCACAGGGTGATAAACTAATACAGTGTTGCTCTGAGTCTTACAGTGAAAAAGGAAAACTACATTTCTGAACTCTAAGAGTTTCAGAGCAACAGAGAAAGTGACCAAATATTAAATCAAATGCTTACAGGAAGAGACTAAACAGAAAGAATGGTTTACGAGACTGCTGAACAGGAAGATTTTTTATCAAGGTTTGCATACCACAAAACTTTAGAAATGTCATTGTAGCAGACAGCTTCAGGTTCGCTGAGATGAACTTCCAGACCAGGCACAGTTATGGAGGAAGGGGTTTATTGAAGCTTATGGATCCAGGGGAAGTTCCACAAATGGCAGAGGAAGCTGGCTTGCCTTCACAGGACCAAGCAGAGAGAGAGAAGCAAAAGCCTAAAAGCCAAAAGTCACACAGCACATCACACTTCAGAAACTTCAGCTAGGCACACTTTGCATATCTTTAGGTTGAAATCTGAAACCCATCACCATACCTTAAAATCCACCCAGTGACACTACCTCCAGCCAGGTGGCTGCAGATGCAAACTACAAACAATAAAGAACTGTATATATTGGGGGCCATCTATTCAAACCACCACAGTCATATTGAGAGAAGGATAGCCCTCTTGTGTCTATAGAAGTTGAATGGATCTATCTAGTCATACTCCACTCCATCAACCCCATTAACTGATCATAGAAGTTACTGGAGAGATGATTCAATGGTTAAAGGTGCTTGTTGGAAAAGCCTGAGATCCCAGGGTTCAATTCCTTAGCATCCACCTAAAGCCAGATGCAAATTGGTGTGATTTCAATGCACGTAGGAAAATAGTAGGCAAAGCCATGATAATGGGAGGTTGTGTCTGTTTGCAGTCTGGCAACGTTTTTGCAGCATCAAGAGACCTTGACTCAGTATTGATGGAGCACATACACCTTGAAATTGTCCTCTGACATCTATACATGTATTATGGTATACAAGTATGACATACACAGAAATAAATTAAAATATAAATTACTGAATTCTGGATATGAAACTGTGCTTGTGACACTGATCTACAGAATATCAGCTATGGTAGAAAGGATGTTCATTCCCAGTTGTACTTTTCTCCACTCTCCCTCCCCTATGGGCATGTTATATCTAAATAGCAGATATAATAGCAAATGCTGTCACCATTCCTGTGCTGAAGTAAGCATACTGTTACCCAAAGAAGGAAACACAACAAACAACTGTCCTGGAAGAAAGATAAAAATACAGAGTGTGTAGAGAAAACTGTCTACCAAGCATCAGGAGCATTGACAGAAGAGCCAATTGATACTTGGGTACTTGGTGCTTGTTTATGACTAAGGTTAAATGAGAGCAAAGTGAATGCTCTACTCAGCAAGGCCAGTAAGAATTGAATATGCTAGGTATTGGTCATGGTTCTCCAAAGAAACTACCAACAGGATGAGGACACACATAAAGGAAGATTTATTTGAGGGAATTGACTTATACAATAAATAGAGGTGGGCAAATGTCAAATCTGCAGTCCAAGACTCCAAAGTGCCAGGCTGGCTACATCCTGTGGAGTGAAGGTGACAGAGCTTCTCCTTCAGGGTCAGACAGCCTTGTTCTATGGAGCTTTTAAGGTCAGTGGATGGAACCAGTGTTGTAGAGTACATTCTTCTTCTTGTACACTCCAACTTACATATCATGTGTATCTACATACCTTCATAGCATATCCAGAATAATGTTTGGTTGTACTGGAACTCAGCCACATTGACATGTAAAATTAACTGTTGCTTATATTAACATAAATGACAAAAGTAAAGTGTTGCCAAAAGATGAACAGTAAATATAAGTTAAAATATATAAGCATATATGAAAAAGCTGTAATGGTAAATGAAAACACTCTAAACAAATAAAACCATTAGAAAAACCTTGACCTCGGGGGCACTGGTATAACCGTAAAAAGCCAATTTCAATCCATTCAAACCTCAACACTGAAAGAGCAGAGTAGTCACTTGTAGGTACAAAAAGTGAACACAGAAGTGTGTGTTTCTTTTGCTGAGGATATGCTTGGATATCCGCGGCCTTCTCCCATTCCATATGAATTTGGAGATCAATTTTTCTATCTCTGTGAAGAAAAATGTTGGGATTTTTATTGGCATTGCATTAAATCTATGTATTACCTTTGTTAAAATTGCCATTTCACAATGTAAATTCTGCCTATCCAGGAATATGGAAGGTCTTTCCATTTTCTCAAATCCTCCTCAATTTCTTTCTTGAGTGTTTTCATATTTTCATTGTATAGGTCTTTCACATCCATGGTTAATGTTATTCCAAGGCATTTTATTTATTTTTTGTTGCTATTGAAAATGGTACAATGTCACTTATTTATTTCTCTGTATCTTTATATTCTGCATATAAAAGGCTACTGATTCTTGTGCATTGATTTTGTATCCTGCTACTTTGCTGAAGGAGTTCATCACCTTTAAGAGTTTTGAGATGGAGTTTCTCAGGTGTCTTATGTATAAAACCATGCCATCTTTAAATAGGGATAACTTAACTTCTTCCTTTCCAAATTGCATCCCTTTTATTCCTTTATCCTGTCTTATTGTTTGAGCTAGGACTTCCAGTACTATATTGAAGAGCAAAGTGTATGCCACTATCTTGTTCCTGATCTCAATTGGAATCCCTTCAGTGTCTCCCCATTAAGTATTATTTGGGCTTTAAGACCTTTATATATAACCTTTATTATGTTGAAATATAAATCATCCATGCCTATTCTCTCCAGTGTTTTGATCATGAAGTGATGTTGTATTTTGTCAAAGGCCTTTTCTGCATCTATCAAAATGATCATGTGGTTTTTGTGTTTAAGCTTATTTATATTGTGTATTGCACTGACAGATTTCCATATGTTGAACCATCCCTGCTTTCCTGGGGTGAAGTCTACTTGATCGAGGTGTATAATGCTTTTGATGTGTTGTTGAATTCAGTTTGTGAGGATTTTTTTCAGGATCTTTGTGTCTATGTCCATTAGAGAAATAGGTCTATAGTTTTATTTTCTTGTGGCATCTCTGCCTGGTTTTGGTATTAGGGTGATAATATTTCATAGAAGGAGTTGGGGAGCTGTCCCTGTTATCTGGTTGTATGGCAGTTTGAGAAAGGTTTTTTCAGTTCTTCCATGAAGGTTTGATAGAATTCAGCTGAGAAGCAATCTTGTCCTGGACTCTTCTTTTAGGGGAGGTTTTTGATTACCTTTTCAATCTTGATGGGTGTGATAGTTTTGTTTTTATGGGATTAATCTGCTCTGAATTTATCTTTGGTAGGTGGTATGTGTCTAGAAGTTTATCCATTTCCTCCATATTATCCAGTTTTGTGGAGTAGATGTTTTTGAAATAAGTCCTAATGATTCTACCAATTTCACTTATGTCTGTTGTGATCTCTCCTATTTCATTTGTAATTTTGTTAATTGGAAGTGTCTCTTTTTTTGCCTGATCAAATTGGCTAGGGGTTTATCAATCTTGTTTATCTTTTCAAAGAACCAGCTCTTTGTTTCATCAAGTTTCTTAATTTACAATTCATTAATTTCTGCTCTGATCTTATTTCTTTCTGCCTGGGGCTTTTTAGGTTGGGTTCTTCTTGCTTTTCCAGTGCCTTTAGGTGGGTGATTATGTTATTAATTTGGGGATCTCTCTGTCTTTGTTATGAAGGCACTTACTGCTGTTTACTTTCCCTTGAGGACCAACTTTATTGTGTCCCATACATTTTGGTATGATGTGTTCTCATTGTCATTCATTTCTAGAAATTTTGCAATTTCATTTTTGTTTTTTCCACTACCCATTTATTGTTTAAAAGTGTGTTGTTCAGTTTTCAGGAGCTGATGGGATTCCTGGCTCATCTTTTGTTGTTAATTTCTAGCAATAGAACATTGTGATTGTGATCTGATATCATGCAATGAATTATATTAATCTTCCTAAACATATGGAGAAAGGATTTATGACCCAGTATATGATCTATTTTACAAAAGGTTCCATGGGCTGCTGAGAAGAATGTTTAGTCTATGGATTTTGGGTAGAATGTTCTGTAGATATCTGTTAGGTATAATTGATCTATCATTTTGTTGAGCTCTCTCACTTCCCTGTTAATTTTCTTGTTTGGATGATCTATCTATTGCTGATAATGGAGCATTGAAGTATAAAATGCCAAACAATCCACTGACCAAATGGGCCAAACAACTGGACAGGGGGTTCTCAGAGGAAGATATACAAATGGCAAACACACAATTAAGAAAATGTTCATCATTCCTAATCATCAGGAAAATGCTAATTAAAACAACTATGAGATTGCACCTTACCCCAGTAAGGTTAGCAAACATTTTAAAAAAATGACAATAAATGCAGGCAAGGATGTGCAGAAATAGGAACCCTCATTTTCTGTTGGTGGGAATGTAATATGGTACAACCAATATGGAGACTCCTAAAAAGGTTGACTATAGAGTTACTAACAGACCCTGTTATTCCCTTACTGGACATTTAGCCTAAAAGCTCTATGCCTCAGTTCAGAGAGATTTTCTCAACCATGTTTATAGCTGTTCAATTCATAATAGCTAAGAGCTGGAATCAATCTAGATGTCCATCATTAGATGAATGGATGATCAAGATGTGGTATATCTGCATGATGGAATTCTACACAGCAGTAAGGAAAAATGACACAATAAAATTTGAAGAAAAATAGTCAAAACTGGAACAGATAATTTTCAGCAAACTCACCCAATCACAGAAAGCTAATTGTCACATGGTCTCACTCATCGGTAGCTCCTAACGTGAATCTGCCTCAGATGCTAACATACCTAGTAAGCATCTTGAGAAATGGACAATAGAGAGGGTGGGGCATGAGGGGAGGGCAATGGGGGGGCGGCACAAAACTGGACCCAAATGGCAATGATTTCATAACATTATACATCCTGAAAGACAGACTAAGTGGTTGAACCTTCATCAGGTCATCAGAGGGAACACCTGAATCAGAGCGCCCTGGAGAAGATATGATGAAGACTATCCTTAATATTCTCCTGTTTCTGTCTCTCCCTCTCCCCCTCTTAGCTTTCTTCTCTCTTTCTCTTATATGATACCTATCTTTCTCTTCCTTATTTTCCTTGGTGCTAGCCTGTAACTCCCTGTACCAGCGTGTGGTTAACATTCACAATGAGCTGTTGTTCAAAGAGAACTACAAGGTTTTCCAAAAGAAGACAGATTTCTTTCAGAGTACTTGATGACCCACCAAAAGTTAGTGGTAAGACCCTACTGCTGAAGACACCATATGCTGTTGATATGGAACACGGAGTGACCTGGCCAGAAACTAAAAGAGAGTCAGTCCCCAGACAGTTATCTCATCTAGTGCCAGCAAGTACTACATAAGCAACTGGGGAAAAATGACCAACACCTGTCAAAGTAACTCATGGTATAAGCTACTCAGCACCAAACAACAAGATATAATGCTCATCCAAGTGCAATAGTGGCATACAGCCATGGTGGGTAACCAACTGCTCTTGATTTGGTTAACTGATCTGCTCAGTGGAATGGAACCCATAGCTGGAGCTGAGAAACATGTTGGGACCATATCCAAAAAATGAGCCTGCTGTCCATTATCTAGCTCCCACCAATCGTGGACTACAATAGGGCCTATACCTATTAAATTTTCTCTAAAATAATAATGGTTATCCCATTTATCTGGTTCTGACTTCACTCTCTGTCAGAGAATTTGTTTCTCTTTTTCAGATGGATGCAGATCCTGAGGAGAAAATCAGCCCATCACACCTCAATAGGTCCCCAGCTGAAACCAAGAGTGACTGGGGAAAAGAACAAGAGTGCTGCTTTCTTGGTGAACCTGGTAAAAGCACAGGGGTGAAGGAGATAGACACAGACAACACCCAAACCAGATATCCAGAGACACAGAGGCTCGCAAGACCTCATCACTGAAGTAGACCTAAAACGAGCCCAACATGGCTTGGGAAATTGGCGGAAGAGGGGGCAGAAAAATTGTTAGAGCCATGTGTTGGGCCACTGTGAACAGAGGCATTGCTACCTCTTACCCATAACTGATGGAGAACCCCAAAATGCACAACCCAAATTCTCCAACTAAGAGGGTCCCTGTGGAGGAGGGAGGACATGGAGGAGTCTGGCAATGGTACCAACACTGCTGTATATACCCTGTGTACATAACTAATAAAACAAAGTGAGCACAGTTGAAGCAACAGCATTTCCAGTCCTATCTCACTGCATGGAGTTATGTTTCTATAATTGCACTAAGTTCCCACTACAAGGAACAAGATGACCATGATTAAGAAGAATTATCTTCACTCATCTTTTGTTTTCTAAGCAGGAAGTACATATTTCAACAGCAAAATATGACAAAGCACTCAGAAAGTGAGACATATAATCACACAGATCCAAGACAAATTCAATTTCTTCCCTTCTGTTCATTTAGACAATGATGTGAGAGGAGTGTACTCATATATTAACCCATAGTGGTGGGATTCCTGACAAGATATATTGAAATACTTCATTCATATTTGAGATCGTATAGAGAATTCACACCCACAAATTAGCCTATGTTCTGAAATTCAGCCTTTTACTGTAAATATGTCCCTTCAATCTTCTGACCAGCTTATATGGCATGTTGCATGTGATGGCTGGCCATAAATGACATCTCTTCTAGGAATGTCCTGCTTACATACTGATTCTCACTGAGACAATTTGTCCATCATTTTTAGCTTAGTTGTTTGTTCAGCCACACTTACTCTACCTCTCTTTGATGAGCTAAAGTAAAGCCCTTCATGGCAAGGTTTCTAGATTTTTCTTGCTAAGTGCAGAGTGGGTTCTTTGCAGTTCTTCCTTTTGAAGTTTAATCATAAATGTCTCACCTACATATAAAAAAAGTGGTTATATATGCAATTTTATATTGATAATTCTTACAGTAAATTAAAGAAATCTTTAATTTTTTGGTTGAAAAGACATGTTAGTTCCTATATCTGAATCCAATGTGCATACATTTTATTACCTGTGAATTATTTTGTATTTTTAAACTAATTTATTTTTACATGTAGAATCTCTGGCTATTTTGAGCTAATTTTATAAATGAAATCATACCTTTCCTAGAAAGAGGATAGATTTGTTACCCTACAAGTACAAAATATAAAAGAACTCCCTTAATCTAATTAAAGTTATCTGTTTATTAAAAATAATCTCTTTAATAAGCTGATTTAAGGTGTCAAAGTTAAACTCTGTTAGAAATGTAAATGAATTAAAAAGTTCAGGAAAAATGGTAATCTTCCTTAGTTGTCAAGGAAATGGAAACAAAACTGTATTGACATTCCATCTCATTAGAGTCAGAATGGCTATCATTAAGAATATAAACCACAACTAATTCTGGTGAGGATGAGAGGGGAGTTGCTGGTATACCGGTGGTAAGGATGTAAACTGATGCAACCACTATAGAAATTCATTATAGACTCCTCCAAGAACCTAAAACAGTACTATTACATGATCTGACTTCAACACTCCTGAATATATACCTGAAGGAAGCTAAGTCAGCATGCAAAAGAGACATTAGCACTTCCATATTTATTGTGGCACTATCCACAATAGCCATGTTAATGGAGTCCACATAGGTGCACTTCAGTGGATGAATGGAATAAAGGTATTTGGTATATATGTGCAACGTGGGGTTTTACATAGCCCTAAAAGGAATGAAATCATACAATTTTCAGGAAAACTGGTGGATTATTATGTTAAGTGAAATAAGCCTAAGAAACAAAAAATATTTCATGTTTTCACTCATATGTAGATACTAAGTTTTAAAATTAAAGGGCATGGGAGTAGAAGGGGGTGATTTAGAGAGGAAGGGAAGGAACTGGAAAGTGACAGAGAGGGTAGTGAAGGTGACCATGATTAATGTATAAAAATGTCATAGTGGTCTGGAGAGATGGCTTAGCCATTAAGGCATTTGTCTATGAAGCCTAAAGACCCAGGTTTGATTCCCCAGGACCCATGTAAGTCATATACAGAAGGTGACATATGTGTCTGGAGTTCATTTGCAGTGGCTAGAGGCCCTGGCATGCCCATTACCCCCCCCATAAATAAATAAACACATGTCATAATAAAACATTATTTCAGCTGGGATTATAGAGATGAGCCGACAACACACAACTCAAGTTGAAGAATCTTGCTGTAGTTGTTTGTTTCTCAAGGTCAGGTCTCATTCTAGACCAGGCTGACCTAGAATTCACCATGCAGTCTCAGGCTGCTGTCAAACTCACAGTGATCCTCCTACCTCTGTCTCCCAAGTCCTGGGATTAAAGGTTTGTTCTCAGGAGGGGGGGAATGGGAAGTTGGGAGGAAATAAACATAAGACTAAACCCAAAATGAACTGGTACCATAGAAATATTTCTTCTTGAAGGTAGACTAAAAGATATAACCCTCAACAGGATTATGAAGAATTATCTAGAAATAAGGGCTCTGGATAGGCCTATCCTTAAAACGTTTGGCTCTGGCCTATAACTCCCAGTATGAGAAATCAGTTGCTATCCACCTTGAGATTTTGATTGGAGAGACCTATGAGGTCCCCCAAATAGGAGAGACACTTGATTACCAATGTGAGGTAAAATGTAAGACCCTATTGCTAAAGACACCACATGCTGCCTACACAGAACACTAACAGACCTGGATGGAATCTGGGAGGAAACCAGTTCCCAACTGTCCATTTAATGCTAGAAAGCCCTACATGAACTACTTGGGGAAAGTGGACAACAAAGTTGTGAACAACTAGGGGTCACAGCTATTCAAAAGCAACCAGTCACATAAGATGTACACACCTGTGCAATGGTGGCTTTATGATCTGCTAAGAGATCTGCTCAGTGAAAAGGAACCCAAAGTTGGAACTGGGAAACAAGTCAGAATCCTATGGAGATGAAGGGTATAGCATCCAAAGACAAGTTTCCAATAGTCTTTGGCCAAAAGGGACTGCATCCATCAAATTATCTCTAAAATAACAATGCTTATTTCATTTAACCTACGCTGACTTTATTGTCCATTGGAGAACCTTTATTTCTTGTTACTTTTTTCTTTTCCAAAAGGTTGCAAGATCAGAGGAGATAAAGCACTCATCACACTTCAGCCTGGGCCCAGGTGAAACCACAGAGGAATTGGCAAGATGATCAAGAGTGCTGCTTCCATACTGAGCCTGACAACCTGAGCCAGGGTGAAGAAGGCAGACACTGAAGATACTCAACACATACCAAAGCAGAAATCCAGAAGCTCCTGAAAACTTATCACTAAATTAGATTTAAAACACACTCACCGTGGCTCAGGGAATTTTGTGGAAGCGGGGGACAGAAAGATTGTGAGAGCCACAGGTTGAGAGGGCATATCCAGAGGCATCCCTCCCCCAATGATGACTGACTGCTGCTCTCACAACACATAAGCCCTAACCCCATTGGAATACCAGCAACCCCACTGTGTGGGTCCTCAGCAGAATGGGGACAGGGAGGAGGGAAATGATTATACCAATATATGATATGTCCAGAAAAAATATATTCTTAATTACAGAAATAATTTACACAATTTTAATGCTAACCAAATATTTTATAAAATATGCTCCATTGAAATCTAAAACAAAATCTAGTGGGTTTATCAGGGAACATTTTTTTTTAGATGTCATGAAATTTCATCTTTTTCAATAGTACTCCAATATTGAAGAATGTTGGGACATGATTTTACAGCACAAGCATCTTGCTCTGCCATCCTCTTGCACCTTGCATATGCTCTTTAGGATCTGTTCAATGCCTTATCACATAATTATAGAATTATTGGGTTCAAAGCATTTCCATTGTTGTTTTCCTTACGATTATTATATTTCATATACTGGAAGTTTTTACTAACTATATTGCTTGCATACCAAGTGAGAATGCAACAGAAACTATTTTACTACATTTCTTTAAATTAAATACTTTATAGCTATCAGGAAATTATCCAATTGAGGATTGATAGCATTGGTGAACCCTCAATGTCTTCCTTCATTCTTCAGTGTTCTTATCTCTGAGTTACAGGATACTAGAATTAATGCTGCTTTTGATGTTTGATACTTTGAGCAGCTCTTTATTTACTTCCAACTTTGTAAACTAGAAGGCATAGTCCTACATTTCACTGAGGGAATTTGTGACATCTATTCTACCATCCTTTCTGTTCTATTTATCACATCTTAGCTCCTAGGTATGAAATGTTGTGCTATTAAAGTTTACCATGTAATGAACTCATTGTATTCATCATTTTTACATATGATGATACTCTTTTCAATACATATTTCACATATTTTAATGAATTTATAGCTTACTGTGTGTAAACACACATATGTATTTACTTATCCTAACTACAAATTGAAACCATTGCTCTTGGCAGAATGAATAAATCTTCTATTGCTATACCAATTGAAACCATTGCTCTTGGCAGAATGAATAAATCTTCTATTGCTATATTTATGCTTAGGGAAGTGTTCAGCATTAGGGATGAATTGATTTACATGAATGACCATGATACATTATTACAGAAATGACTGCTACTAATATAGTCTGAGTAGAACCTCCCTTAAATAAATAAAAAGAAATATAACTCATCTTAAGTCCTACAATTTACTAATATTACCTTGCTTCAAAAAATAAATTTGAGGAGCTGGAGAGATGGCTTAGCCATTAAGGCACTTCCCTGTGGAGCCAAAGGACCTAAGTTCAGTTCTCCAGACCCACATAAAGCAAGATGCACAAAGTGCACACATGTCTAGAGTTTGTTTGCAGTGGCTGGAGGCCCTGGAGCACCCATTCATATTCTCTCTCTCTCAGATCAATAAACAATTAAAAAAAATAAATTTGAAGCTTAAGTTAAGGAGTTTGAGATGAGAAGATCAATTTGAATTACGCTATTTTTATTTGATCTTGTCAGAGAAAGAGAGCGATGAGGATAGATATATGCACAGGAGAAGCTAATGTGAAGACCTAGGCAAGCAATGAAGTGATGTGGCTATAGCTAAGGAATGCCAAAGCATACCCACAGCTCCCACAACCTAGAAGCTCCAAGGACAGCGACTCTTGGACTCTTTTAGGGACTGTGATCTGCCAATATCTTGATTTTGAATTTCTGGCATCCATATGTATAATAAGTATAAGTTTGAGCCATATGGTTAGGGTTAGTTGCTAAGTCATCTGTAGCAAAGTTTCCCTTCTCTTTCTGGAAGTGATCACTTGCAGTTTTTAATATGTGGCAAAAAAGTCATAGTATTTTTCTTAGCATTCTATCAGTTTAAGCACTTTGATATCTTCTGCAATTTTATATAATCTACTTTCCAACTTGCAGAGATGTCTCATGAAATTTTGTTCAATAGGTGATTTTATTATGTAGAGACAGAAGAGTAAGCTGCCTGCACCCTGTATAAGCTGCTGATGAGCCAATTTCCACCATGTGCTCATTACCCTAACTCTAATTCACTTAATTAGCACAGCTAGTATATTAAAGCAAAATTATTTATAAGGAATTTTAATTTTGATTTATAATGTTTGTTCAATTTTACTTTCTTAGTGGATTTTACCTAAGGATGTTTGAATATTTTAAAAGGGCATTTATTACAACAGAAATAAACTGAATACTGCAGCAAATAATTTTGCATTCTATTATATGTCCTTTTTATTTGTAATTTACATTTGTTACTCCTAATTTATGTGAAACAAATAAAAAATGTAGAAACAAAATATTATTATGAATAAAGTTATATATATTAGGCAACCAATTTAGTAATAAATGTGTCTGTGAAGAGATAGCTAACAGAACTGATATGAAAGTACTATATTGCATTAAATTTCATTCAAGTTTCTTTCATTACCTAATCAAAGAAAGGGATAAAAGTTAAAGTACTAAATTATATTCACAAGGTCCAAGGATATTTGTGAGTTTTTTAATCACTTAAAAGTTTTAGCATTTTTCCAGGCTGCCCTTGCTACTTACTGGTGGGTGTATCTATCTGGTTTCTGTGATCCTTTGTAGACACCTGCATCCCGCTTTATCGGCCTTGCAGGGTGGACTGGAGACCAGCAGCTCTTCGGGAACACTACAGTTCTTTTCATGCCATACTGGGACTGCAGAGGGATCCAGCCTCGTCAACTGTTCCATTATCCCATTCTTTAACTTTCCAGCCTACAGAAAACTTTTGTTACATAACCCAACTCATATCCTATTAGCTTATATAATAAATCTGTAGGAGTCTTGACAGATTTGATTTTTAAACACATGATCATCAGGACTTAACCTAAGCTGCAAGAAGGATGTATTGCATGCCACAAGGTTTAGCATCATTTATAACTATGTAACATTACTGGTGATGGTTTAGAGCATGTTCATGAATATCCAATCATAGCTTTGAAGAAGTATTTTTGACTCTTCAACTCAGTGACTTGAAATAGTAAATAACTCACTGAAGGAATAGAAATTTCATGTTACCCTTATAGAATTTAAGAGAAATTATTGGACTTGCGATAGAAAATTAAGTCTTATAATTGGGCTGATAACCTCATGACCTTGATTATTCTATTGATGTTGAACATAGCTGCTGATTCACGACATCCAAATGACATGGTGTAAACAGTGACTATGGAATGGCTGAGAGACTGCACCTGCTTCAGAGTGCTGAGAACACACACTAACATCATGAGTGATTCAAAACTCTTCTCAGTGGGTTAAGATGTGGAAAAATTTACAGGTAATGATCATGATTAGACTCAATAGTTGTTCTCTGGACTCAATTCTCATCTATGGGAATAGACAGAAAAAAATCTGAGTTAATATTCTGCAGCAAAATGTACATACACTTCAGCTAAAATGAAGAACTAAATTTTACTAAATGTATTTGAAATTAAAACTATTTACATTATATCAAGAAGTGAATGGATGTCTTTTTAAAATTATCTTAAATTAACTTGATTTAAAGAAGTACAGGATCAAGAAGCCATAAACCCACCTGTCCAATGTTTTCTCTCTGGAAGAACATATAAATAGCCAGTGATTCAGAAACCTGAAACCCACCATGTATTGTGGCCAGACACTAACAACCAAACCTTGTGGACTGACTCAGTGTTGGATCAATTGAATAGATGACAGATATCCTGGCTAAAAATTAGTGTGGAAGTCTATACAAAAAGAACATTCAAGTTTATGTTTAAATCGACTACAAAAGTAAGGAAATCAAAGGAATGCTTTTCTCAAGAACGCTACAACAACATAGTTAACTTCATACCAGTCCTAAATTTTGGTCACTGTCAATTATTACTCAGATAGGTCACACACGTGATTTTGTTCTCAGTGCTCCAATTTCTTTCTTGGATAGAGGTGATGCACGACAGAAGGTCTGTGATAATGTACCAATAATTCCATAGCAGGGCTGAGAATAAGATCCTAGAAGGTGAGCTATACCACCAAGGCCCTTATGTGCCTCAACCCAACACACAGTTTAGCATCAGTCCTCTCCTCCCTGTGCCAGCTGCTTGTGAATAGCTAATGACATATTTGGATTTCCATAGCAAAATTTCTTCAGACTGTATCTCTCCCTGTTCCCCAAGCTAAGTATTCTCCAAACAACTTCTTTAGTTTTGAACATGTTTTGCAGTTACTAATGGGTTATGGGTTCTTAAAATGAAAGCCAAATGTTACAGAATGTCACAGAATATAACACAGTTTGCACTCATATGCCTTGTTTCAAAGCATGAAAGACTTACTTACAGAGTTGCCACATAGGCAAAAGGCCTTATGTGAGAAAACATGCCTGTTGTGCAATAAAAATTAGTAAATATTGTGTATCATTCCACAGTGACATTAATGTTAAACTATTTAGAGACACATGTACATCACTTGATATGTTTAAAAAGTGAATATAATTATAAAATTGTAAACTGATCAGGATTTAACATTTTTGTGGACTTTAAAGATAATAAAAGATTATGAATCATTGTTGGCATTTTCATATTCATTAAAAATGGGGAAGCTCATTTTATCATAAATTCGTTCAAATACTTGCATTTTAATACTAAAGTAAAATTGCTAAAACGAACATGTTAAGTTAAAAATTCCACCATCAATTTAAAAGCCTCTGTCAGGAAAGCATAGAATGAAGAATAATTCAGCCAAATAAATTTCTTAGGGAAAAATAGACTTATGTCATTATAACTATGGTTGATTACAGCATGAGAAATTATACAGCAGAGACTGAGCTAGAAATTATAGACAAAAACTGGGAAAAACACATAAACCACATTATAAACTTTAATTTCACATACAAAGTCACCTTTGGAATAGGGCTATTTTTGATACATTTCATTGCATAGATACTGTTTCACACTGATCGCCATTGCTTCATCCTTTCTCTTCAACATTCTTTTTGTATTCATTGCATAGACTTTCAAGAAATCCACCTAACCTCTGGTCTCCTCTAACATTGTAATATTATTGAATAAGGTGGAGAAAGAGCTGCAGCTCACGCTATGTTTGCTCTTTAAATTGTGTCTTAAAAAGAACATCTAAGATCTAGTTTCTACATATTGTAATGGACAGGTTTTGCTTCAAAGGCTTATTACTATATTGATTAACAATACAGTTGATTCACGGGACTCTCCTGTGTAGAGAAAGCCTAATTCATTCATGAATAAGGTGAAGCTTGTTTCCTTTTTCTTTAAAAAAAAACAACATTTATTTATTTTACTTAGAGAGAGAGAGAATGAATGGGTACACCAGGGCGTACAGCCACTGTAAATGAACTCCAGACACATGCACCACCCCGTGCACCTGGATTATGTGGGTACTGGGGAATTGAACTTATGTCCTTAGGCTTCACAGGCAAGCACCTTAACCACTAAGCTATCTCTCCCCCCTTTCTTTTCCTTTTTTTGAACAACAAACAAACAAACAAAAACAACAACAACAACAACAACAAACTTTCCAAACTGTGTCCATTAGAGCACAGCAGAGAGGACATTACTTCTCTCTGAGTTAAACAAGACACAATGAATACTTGGAAGTACAAATCAACTTTTCTTGTTCTAGAAATCTTGGATAGAAGTAAAATGAACACTATATAATTATAAAAGATAAATGTGGTGGTGACAGTTCTAGAATCTAAAACATTTTAACATTTAAGGAAGACTGAGAAAATGATCATGTATAAAAATTGCAGTTACTTTTTCTTTTTAGGTTGGCAAATTTGCAGTTTCTAATGTGATTTTTCTAAATTCCTATGTATTTTTAGTCTATATACTTAGGGGAAAAATCTGTGTATAAAGATAATAGCATCCAAAAAAGTCTGTGTTATTTTTCTACTGCATAACTTTTATTTTCAACTATGTAATTACTGAAAAAGAAACTGTATGTCACTATTTAAAATAATTTCAGATATGAAGATAAAAATGCACTTCAGAAGTGGTAAAGCATTCTGGGTAATTACAAAAGCAGTAAAAGAGATGAGTATAACTCCTCTTGCCTATACAGTGCTACTTCCAGCTCAATCAGTTATTGTATAGCTTCAAGAATATCACTTTCAAATACATCAGTGCCCTATCACAGTGCATAGGGAATTGAAAAGTATACTAGTATAAATATTATGTCATATGTAAGGTGATTGTTGTACATACCTTGCAGTCAGGACATTTGTAACCTCTGAGAGATAATTTAAATAATTAGTGAAACAAAAAAATCAATGAATCCTCAAATACGAGTAAAAAGTAGATAATCTCAGTGAGCCTTAACAGATCAAAGAAAACCATAAAAGTAAATGTCAAATAAAAGGGAATTGATAGGGCCATTGATTTGCAAATGAGTTGAAAGATGAAACCTTAGGATCAGGCAAGGTGATACATGAGTAAAAGTCCAGTCCCATAGAGAGATACAGAGAACAGGGAATTGTCTGGACTCAGAAAAATAGCAAGCTCAGGTTTCAGCAAAGGAGTACAACTTAAAATGAGGATGAGCAGAAGAGAGATGGAGCAGGAATCCTGATGTTCTTCTTCAGCCAGTGAGGTGAGCACCCCACTTCCTGTGCCAACAGGAAGGTTCATGCAGCACTACAAGGGCACCTACACTTACATACACTAAACACACACACACACACACACACCATAGCCATTCACATAAGAAGAATCATCATCATAATGATAATAGGAATAATAAAATATTGCCAAAAGATATGAAGAAACATTCATCATCCTTAGTCATCAATGAAATAAAAGCATAATTCCAGCTCCATTCCATCTCATTTCATTTAAAATTGCTATTATGAAGAAAATAAATAATACCTGGCATGCTGGCACATGCCTTTAATATCAACAATTGGGATCACCATGAGTTTGAAGGCAGCCTGGAACTAGAGAGTGACTTCCAAGTCAGCCTGGGCTAGAGTGAGGCCCTACCCTCTACAAAAAAAAAAAAAAAAAAAAAAAAAAAAAGAAAGAAATGACAAATGCTGGCAACAAAATAGTGAACATGGAGCCCTTACATGCCATTGTTGGGAATATAAATTAGTTCAGCCACAATAAAATTCAGTATGAAGTTTTGAAAAAAGAAAACCTAAAATAAAACTACCATATGATGTATTTACATCACTACTAAGTATATTTCCAAGTGATTATTAGTCAACATACCTCAGAGCTCCCTAATCATCCACATCTAATACAACACTAGTCACCATAGTGAAGTAACGGAATGAGACTGTCAGTTGTTTACGGCTAAACAAAACTGAATTCTGTATAGATACCACAACTAAAAAACATGAGCAGAATTGTACATAAATAAAAAGTACATCTTTGGGCAAAGAGACAAAAATTATCTGAAAATAAACAAAAAATAATTTAATCTAGGGTTACATACAGGGACTTATCTAACAGATACACAAGAATAAAAGGTAAAATAAAGAAAAAGCTCTATTTGAAGACTGCATAAAATTCCTAAAACTTAAACAAAACTTGGCAAAGATATCCATCCACAGTTTTTTTTTTAAGTTCCATAAAACCCAATAGGAGAAATCACAGAAAAACACAGTATTATGATTGCATTTAAAGAGAAACTTAAAAAAATATATTATGTTGTACAAAACTGTGATACACATTTACCCGATCTACAAGATAGTTGTTATATTTGCAAGGAAGTCTGGAATCTTCTGAGTATTGAAGAAGATAACAACCTATATATTAATTCATTTCTTGGGAGTATTCTTCAGAACACACATAAAGGAAATACATTGTCAGACACAGTAGGCCTTCTTTTAACTTGGAATTAACAACAAAAAAAACCCTCCCTGAACATTCTAGGATAGCATCCAGGGTTACCTGATGTGAAAGCAGAAATGGCATGTTTTATTTTGATAACCATATAACTAGTAAACATATGATTTGGTATTTATTTTTATATTTTAACTGTATTTTATATGTTCATACTTATTTTCATATTTATAGCTAACTCAAAAACAGACAAATTAAACATTTCTTATTTCATTGCTAGGCTATAGAGGATACAACATGAGTCTGAAACAATTTTTATGATGGAAAATAAAGTTATTGAAATATTGTTACATAGTTACATGCCATGCATTTTTAAGAATGAGTATGTATACACATATACACAACTATATTTAAACATGTACCTGTGTGTACATGTGTTTAATGTCATAAATGAATTATGTCTGAAGCATGGACAAACACATCAGTGTCTTCACAGTGTTGAAATTTACAGAATGACAAATTCACAGGATACTAAGATTTTGTTGACAGCAATTTTCCCAGTAGTTCTCCAGTCCCTTAATAATTGACTAAGGAAAGCACACGTTCTTTCATTCATTATCTGTTATTATTAACTCTTAGATCATACACTATACTTTGTACAGCACATATATCTCCTTTAACTATATCTATCTGTATATATCTGTCTGCACATTGGTTACAATGGATTAAAGAGGCCACAACAGAGTTCATAGAATTTCAAAGAGGAGGTTTAAGGGAGTGGCAGAAGGAGTGAACATGATAGGGGTACCAAAAGCCTTCATGTGAGGCAGATAACTAATGTTGGAGGAGGTGTTCTGGAGACTTATCATAGGTTTGAGCCATGCCTCAGGGTCCCATTGAGCTGGAGTAAAGATTTGCAGGAATGTGTAAGCTATAGAGGTGAAGGGCAGATTCAAGTCCACACAGACAACCAGGCAAACCAATGGACAGCAGGTCCACATGGACAAGCATGCTGAGAGATGGAAGACAATTTGAGCAGGCCATGTCAATAGTGAGAACCAAGCTCAGCTGTATCTCCTGGAATACTGAGGAGTTCTCTGCCTGCCTATCCACTGATGCTCACACTGAACAGTCAGAGGAAAGGTCAGTGGGGCCACTACCTTCAATGAGTTGTTGAATTCTTTAGGGGGTCCAGGTAAATGAGTTGTACTCTTTTTACTCTTTCCTAAGTGTGGTGAGTCTGGTAAGGTCTCTAGTCTGGTTCTCCTGGTATATTTAATGCAGCTATTTCTATCTATAGTACCAATTCATTGTGATGAATATAAGGTGGCATCCTTGCTATTTTCAAGGTTGAGTTTATGTTTTCAGTCTTTGCCTTGTGGGAGATGTTGGACAGAGGGTATTGTTTTTGCACTGCAAATAGAATCAAGTGCTTCTTCTGAAATGGAGTATTTCAGAGCAGGGTGCAACCAGAAAAAGAAAGAAATAAAACACTTTTATATCACATGGAATAACTTTGTGCAGAGTCCATTCTGATCTTAACACTCTTGTTAATGTATACTATTGTGTACATTTTATAATTTGTGACTGTGTCTTCTAAGGAAGAAGAATAAGAATACCAAGAATGAACAAACCGGTCTATAAAATATTGATTTTTAATAATAATCAGCGACAAAGTTCTATAGTTTGCTTTGTTTATTTGGTGATGGCTCTATTGAAGGTTAGGGGCTGAATTCTACAAAATGGCTTGTAGGGTTACATCTTTAATTGGTCATGAGGTTTTTTTTCTATTTTCTGTTAATGCAATTGACTTAAATAAGATGTTTTAGATTAGCCATACATGGTGTTTCTGGCCTTTGATTCTAGCACTCGGAAGGCAGAAGTAAGTGGATCATTGTGAGTTTGAGGCCATCCTGGGACTACAAAATGAGTTCCAGGTCAGACTGGTTTAGAGTGAGACCCTACCTTGAAACAAAAAAAAAAACAGAAATTTTAGATTGAAACAAATTTTCATTTCTTCCACAAATAGAATTTAGTCATGAATCATTCTTTTTCTAAAACAGAGATGCAATCAGTTTTCAGCACTTTATTTAAGAAATTTACATTAATATGTAGATCGATCTGGCTTATAGTAGCTATATTATCCAGTTAACATTAAGAATTTAATATTTTTAATTTCTAGAACATGTTTGCTTATTCATTATGCATCAAAACAGTGCCTGACTCTTAACAAGTTTGAAACACCAAACGCATCAACTACCCACTTGGAGGTTTGTAGATTTGCAATTCTGTTTTTATCAAAATGTATGTGTTGGGGTGTGTGGTATGTGCAGTATGCCCATGTACTCCAGAGAGGCTCATCTGTAATGGCAGGAGGATGACATTGGGTGTTTCTACATTGCTTTTCACAGACAACATGAATTTTTCTGTCTCTGCTCTAAACAGTACTGGATTTATACATGTGCATACCATGCTTCTGGGACTAAACACCAACTAAAAACAGCTGATGAGAAGAAAGGGTTTATTTTGGGTTACAATCTCAAGGGGACACTTCATGATGGCAGGGGAAAGTATGGCTTGAGCAAAGGCTGAACATCACTTCCCATTACATCAAGAAACAACTATAAAAGCACCAAGAAAAAGACCTGAACTCTGACAAGTTCTGGGCTGGGCTATAACATGTCAAAGCTCACCCCGAGCAACACAACTCCACCAAGGCTCCACCTTCCATGCTTCCAGTACCTGGGGAACTTGCATTCAAAACATATGAATTTAAAGGAGGCATATGATTCAGACCCCCAAAATACTTAAGCCCAACTGTTTATGTGGCTTCTCATGATTTAATGCAGATTAATCTCAAGTTCCTTCAGACCATCATGGTTGTTTAGAAAATACACTTTACCATGGATCCATATCTCCACCCCAAAAGATTTTTCAATAAAAACATTGTATTTAGTTTCCTGCTAGAAAAACATTTGGTATTTTATGTATAATTTTCAGTTGTATTGCTTTTTGATGTGGGAGATATATTTCTATTTCATCAACCTTATTGAAGTTCCCTTTCATCTAATGTGTAATCATTTTTAAATGGTGTGCAGAAGGAAAGTAATATCTCCTCTATTATTTTTTTTATTTTTTTTAAAATTTTTTAAAAATTTTTTTGTTTGTTTATTTATTTATTTGAGAGCGACAGAGAGAAGGAGAGAGAGAGAGAGAGAACGGGCGCGCCAGAGCTTCCAGCCTCTGTAAACTAACTCCAGATGAGTGCGCCCCCTTGTGCATCTGGCTAACGTGGGTCCTGGGGAACCCAGCCTCGAACCGGGGTCCTTAGGCTTCACAGGCAAGCGCTTAACCGCTAAGCCATCTCTCCAGCCCATCCTCTATTATTAACATAAATATTATTCTCTTTCTCTCTCTCTCTCTCTCTCTCTCTCTCTCTATATATATATATATATATATATATATATATATATATATATATACACACACACACACATATATATATATTCTCCAAAAATCACCCTATAGATCATTTTACTTATTCTACATCTCTAACTAAATCCCATTGTTTTGTCTTTCCCCCTATAAATAACCACTAATCTACAGTTGAGGCATTCTCTCTTAACTCATAGTTTGTGATTTCCCTAAATAATTGTCTATAATAAACACCCCTGTCTAAACTATAAAGACTAATGAAAGTAATCATAGCTTTTCCAGGTGTATACTGAAAGTACAATGACTAAGATATTAAAATATAAAATTACTAAGAGTTGTAAATTAATATTTATTTGTGTCTTCTTCTATTTTTTAAAAGTATAATGGATGTAGTGCCAGTACCAGCTTGTATTTCTTCTTTCTTTGTTTATTGCTATACTGTTTGGAGTTGTAAAAGAGTGTTGTTGGTTCTTGTCATGCAATCATTTAGCATGTTTATAATTTTGCATTACTTTTGATTATAAGAAATTTCTACACTTAACGAACTTATTGACACATAATTTTTGAGAAATTATATACTACATAACTCACTATACTATATTCTAGAATCACCAGTACATACTGCATATATCTCCATAAATTCCCATCATTATTTATATGTTGATATGTATAACAACTTAATGCTTCACCTTAAAGCCTTGGGAAAAGAAGAACAAGGCAAGCTGAAAATCAGTAGACTGGAAGAACTAATAAAGATTAGGGCATAAAATAATGAGATAGAGACCAAAAAAAAAAAAAAATCCAAAAAATCAATGAAACAAAGAGTTGGTTCTTTGAAAGGATAAACAAGATTGATAAACCCTTAGCAATTCTGACCAAAAGAAAGAGAAGAGACACAAATTAATAAAATTAGAGATGAAAAGGGCAGCGTCACAACAGATACCAGAGAAATTCAAAAAAATCATAGGAACATACTATAAAAACATATACTCCACTGAGTATGAAAATCTGAAAGAAAGGGATGATTTCCTTGATTTATATGACCTACCTAAATTAAATCAAGATGAGATTAATCACTTAAATAGACCTATAACAAGAATGGAGATCCAAACAGTTATTAAAAATCTCCCAACTAAAAAATGTCCAGGCCCAGGTGGATTCACTGGTGAATTTTACCAGACCTTTAGGGAAGAACTAACACTATTGCTTCTTAAAATTTTCCATAAAATAGAAAAAGAAGGAATCCTACCAAATACCTTCTACAAAGCCAGCATCACCCTGATACCAAAACCAGGCAAAGACAGAAGAAAAACAGAAAATTATAGACCAATCTCCCTCATGAACATAGATGCAAAAAAAATTAGTTACCCACCAAAGCTGTGTGTCACTATTATGTGAGCATCACATCAGGTTGTTTGCTTCTGAGTAGCTTAGACCTCAGGTTGCTCAGGCAGATGTTGGCCACTTTCCCCCGGGAGTACATGTAGTGCCTTCCAGAACTAGACAGCACTAAGTGTATTTTTAAATTTGTAATTCAACGACTTGAATATCTTGACCTACTCATGAGTTCAAACTAAATATCAACAAGCCAGTCCTAGCATGTGTGTATCTTTCAAACAGAGAAATTGTGCTTATTGTCAAAATCCTACTGAATCTTCCTTTAAACTAATTTTGATTTTTACTTTTATAAAATATTTTTTATTTATTTTCCTTGTCTTTTTTTCTTTTTGTAGTCAGTGAATACAGTCAAGTTGGTACCATTACTAGCCTCCTCCCTGTCCTCCCCCCTCCACAGGGACCCTCCTTGTTGAAGTACATAGGTCATGCATTGTGGGATTAGCCTTTAGTTTCAGGTAGGAGGAAATGTCTCTGCTTGTCATGACCCAACGTGTGGCTCCGACCCCTCTTCTGCAAATTTCCCTGAGCCATGTTGGGTTCACATCAGGTCTGCTTCCATATTGAGATATTGGATGCCTCTGTGTCTCTGGATATCTGGTTTTGTAGGGGTTGATTGATCTCTGTGTCTATCTCCTTCACTGTTGTGCTTGTTCCCCGTTCACTAAAGAAACAGCATTCTTGCACATTTCCCCAATTATTCTTAGTTTCAGCTAGGACCCTTCTGAGGTATGATGGGGTGGTTCTCTCCTTAGGATCTGCATCTATCTGAAAAAGAGAAGCAAATTCTCCAAAGGAGAGTAAAGTTAGCACCAAATAAATGTGAAAACCATTATTTTTTAGGAACAGTTTAAGGGAGAGCAGTCTCATTTTTGGTTATGGTTCTGACTTGTTTCCCAGCTCCAGCTATGGGTTCCATTCCACTGAGAAGATCAGTTAAAAAAATAGCTTATATTGAGAGACAAATTAAATTATTTTTAACCAGACATGCTGTAATTAATATGAAATGATCAATTTTGATTTAATATAGAAAATAGATCATACTGGGGAAAAAGTTGAAATCAGTGAGAACTCTTCAGGGACTATTTAAATAACTGCAGTTTAGAGGTAATATTGACTTAGAATTTGGTACGGGTAGTAACTTGGGAGAGATGTGGTCATATAGCACATGCATCCACAGAGAGAGTTTAGTGGAGAGCGGGTTCATTTTTGGATATGGTTCTGACTTGTTTCCCAGCTCCAGCTATGGGTTCTGTTCCACTGAGAAGATCAGTTAGCCAAATCAAGAGCAGTTAGTTTCCCACCATGGCTATGCACCACTATTACACTTGTATGAGCATCACATCAGGTTGTTTGCTGCTAAGTAAGTTAGACCATGTGTTGCTTGGGCAGATATTGGTCTGTATCCCCCAGTCAGTCATGTAGCACCTTCCGGCACTAGGCGCTCTAACTGTCTGGGGACTGACTCTTCCAGCTTATAGCCATGTCGCTCCATGATACATACCAACAGTGTATGGCATCTTCAGCAGTAGGGTCTTACCAATAATCTATGGTGGGGTCCTCAAGCACTCTCACAAAAATCTGTCTTCTTTTGGGAAACCTTGTAGGCCTCTGTGATCAAAAGTTCACTGTGGATGATAACCACCTGTTGGTTCCAGGAGTTACACTTCAGCTGCCAAGAAGAGAAGGAAGAACCAGATAACTGATATAAAAGAAAGAAAGAGATGAGAGAGAAGAGTGGGAGAGAGAGGGGGAGGGAGGCAGAGAGAGAGAGAGAGAGAGAGGGAGGAGCAGAAATAGGAGGAGTAATGGACATCTTTTGTAGTACCCTCTCCAGGGCCTTGTCAATCTAGTGTTCCCTCTAAGGGCCTGGTGGAGGTTCAGCCATTTGGTCTGTCTTTTAGGATGTAGAGTTTTATGGTCCCTCTCCACCCCTCCCCTGCATGCCCAGACTTTGGAATCACTCCACTTTGCCTAGCCCACCCCTCTACTTCCACCCCCTCCACTTGGCTCCACCCCAGTTTGTTTTTTTTTTTTTTCTCACTTTCCTTTATATCCTTTAACTGTGTTTTGACCGGTTCTATTTTCTTATCTATTAGGTCTAGTCTATTGATGGCTGTGTTCCCACCAATATCAGTCCTTTGTTGCTTTTATGCAAGTTCTACCAATAGCTTGGTAAGGGTTGCATTGCTCATAACTTCATTTTGGGTTTCTGATCTTATTGTCTTTTCTATGTTTTGATTACAGACTTCCATGGTAGGACTGGGAGATCTTATTGGATTTATTTGTATTTGGTTTTCTTTGTTTGTTTGTTTGTTTTTTTGAGGTAGGGTCTCACTCTAGCCCAGGCTGACCTGGAATTCACTGTGGAGTCTCAGGGTGGAGTCGAACTCTCGGCAATCCTCCTACCTCTGCCTCCTAAATACTGGGATTAAAGGCATGTGCCACCACCCCCAGCTTTGCATTTGATTTTCTACATTATTTCTTTTGCATTGTGGCCTGCCCTTCACAGTGTGGGAGCAGGGAGAATGGGACTGCAGTTGAGATGGGCAAGAGAGGTGGTGCAGCTTTGTGGGGGGCAGAGCCGAGCAGTGGTGGAGCTTGGGGGTGGGTTGCTCAGGGTCTGGACAGATCTTCAGCGTGGAGAGTCAAGACTAGCTTGGGGGTGGGGCAGGGTGGAGCAGAGGAGGTCTGAATTTTCAGGGGGCAGGGGTGGAGGCAAGCAGAGCAAAGCAGAGCAGTTCTGAAGTCCAGTGTGTTGGGAGTGGCGCAGAGCTGAGGGGCTCAGAATACGCCTGGGGGCAGGGCCGAGCAGTTGGATATGACTTCCCCAGGTGGGGCCAAGCAGAATGGGTAGAAGGAAGACATGAGACAGGGTGTGTGGAAGTCTAGGGGTTGGCACCAGGGCAGAGTGCAGCATGGGGGAATGTTGCATCCAGACAGAGTGGGGAGGGTCAAGACTCACCTGGGGGTGGAGCAGAGCAGGTCTGAATTCGCAGGGGGTGGGTTTGTGGGCCGCTGAGCACAGCTGGGCAGAGCAGGTCTGAAGTCCTGTGCTGGGGGCAGAGCAGGGAGGAGGGGTCAGAATTTGTGTGGAGGCACGGCCGAGGGGGTTGGATCTGAAGTCCTGGGGCAGGGGTGGGGCCAAGTGGAGGGCGTGGAAGTCGAGGGGTGAGCTAGCAGAGTGGAGTAATTCCAAAGTCAGGGCAGGCAAGGGCAGGGTGAAGCGGGACTGGAGTGGGGGGGGGGGGGGTGAGGGGAGTCTGAGTACACGCGGAGGGTCAGGGGGAAATCTGTGACCTTGTGGGGGGGGAGTGTGGATTCCAGCAATCACCTGTGCCTGGGGTGCAGGTGGAACTACTAGCCTGGGTCTCCGTGCCTGCAGTGACTGCGGGAGTAGCCTGAGGCTGCGACTCTGGTTATGATGGCCCCTTGGGGTGGTTGGGGGACTGGTGGGTTACCCGAGAGTGGGAATCAGCAGATGCTCTTTTTTTCCCCTCTGCACCCTCCTACTGGCAATGTGTTAGAGATTTCTCTTCCCTAAAAGTCCCAGTGACCCCTTGATTCTCTGCCTCTCCTTCCCTGGAGTTGCGGTGCAGTTAGGAGAATGCCATCTTATGATTTTTCACCTTTTCTTTATTCTTTGGCACATAATGAAGATTTCTATAAATGATATATTGTAAGGAGATTTTTGTCTGCTTTAATTTTCTTGCATTTCCTATGTCTCATTTAAACTCATGGAAAAGGTGAAGGGAAATATAGGAAAATGTAAACTAAAACCTTTTTTCCCTTATTGTTTGTCAAAACATTATTATCTTTTGACTTTTACATTTGGTTTAGATTTTTGTTTTCATTTCGAACATATTTTTATGTTTTAATCATATTATATCCATGTTAGAGTTTTAGGTGTATAAAAGGATTTAATGTTCATGAATAATATCAAAACTTTAGTGTTTTTGATTGTAGAAGTGTGGCTTTTACTCAACGTCAGCAATGATAAACAATGCTGGTAACAATGAAAAAACTACAGAGAAATAATAATGATAATTATATTTTTTTTTGTTTTGGAGCACAGTTTATTTTGAAATTTGGTCTTATAGCATTCACGATGTTTATTTAATTATTTTTCAAAGTTCTCCAAGTCATTATATTCACTTATTTGTAGGAAAAAAAATGCCCTTGAAGGCAAAACCCAACTACTATTTCGTATGAATTAGCATTTTGTTTAACTCTCCTTCAGAAGACCTTTCTTTTTTTATTTCATGATAAAGTGAGAAAGTAGAATAAGCCTAAGGATATTATTTAATTACATGCTTTCTCAGGGAGAAGTCAAATAGGTTACTTTACTCTCAATAAAATCTTAATAATAAAGGAAGAAGGCATCACAAATATAAGAAGTAATCGTGGAAGGTAGATCCTGATACTGAATGAGTCAAAATCATTTCTACATCTCCACTAGTGATGACCACGAGGGAGGCTTGGTGGGCTGACTGCCAGGCCAAACCAAAAATGAAATTTTTGATATTCTATCTATATCTATCCCCATAATCCCTAGGGATGGAACACATGTGGTAGTGTCTCGACAGTCGCTCCCATGCCAATGGTCATAAGTATCATTGCAAACAATGTAATCTAACTCAGGATATCAGAACCCATTCGGCAAGATTTTAAATTGGCTTTAGGAAAATATTTGATGAAAGTTTGTATTTGTAATGTGTGTGATCCTTTCACAAAAATAATTTGAAAATGTGGGCACCATAGTATAAATTGTCTATAAGTCTTGCACAAAATTGTGAATTAATATAAAAGCAGGGCTGGACATGGTGGCATATACTTTTAATCCAAGCACTTATGAGGCAGAAGTAGGAGAATTTCTGTGAGATTGAGGCCAGTCTGAGACTACATAGTGAATTCTAGGACACCCTGGGCTACAGCAAAACCAAATCTTAAAAAAAAAAAAAATAAGATAAAATAAACATAAAAGCAGGCTACAGAAAAGAAATAATAGAGGAATGGAGATATTGCTCAGTGGGTAAAGGTGCTTTGTTTCAAAGTCTGATGGCCAAGTTGGATTTCTCTGTGCCAAATAAATGCATATGTACAAACTGACACATGCATCCGGAGTTTGTTTCCAAAAGTAGGAGGTCCTCATGTGTCCATTCTCTCTCTCTTTCTTTCTCTCTCTCTCTCTCTCTCTCTCTGTCCCTCTCTCAAATTAATAGAAAATATATTTTTCTAAAAAAGTACATTTGAATATTGTCAAACATACAAGGAATATTTTGAGTTCCTGATATACTTTGTTTATTAAATATTGACATATTTAATATGTAAACAACACATGTTGGTACCATCCTTTCCCTCTTCCCTGCCCCTTTTGTGAAGAGGCCTTCCTTGTTGGGGATGCAGGTCAACCCAGTGGGGATTGTGGGTCATGCATTATGAGGAGGACAGGCAATATCTCTGTTCAAAATGCACCAACTTTTGCCTCTAACAATCTTTCTGCCTACTTTTCCATAAATCCCCTGAGCTATGTTGAGTATGTTTTAAATCTACTTCAGTGATGGGCTATTAGGACCCACTGAATCTCTGGTTTGGTAGGTGTTGAGTGTCCTCAGTGTCTATCTCCTTCACCCTTGTGCTGACATCAGATTTACTAAGAAAGCAACACTCTTGCTTATTTCCTCAATTCCTCTGTGGTTTCAGTTGAGGCCTGGGTGGAGTGCAATGGGTTGCTTCTCTCCTCAGGTCTAGCTCTTGTCTGATAAAGAGAAGCAGATTCTACAAAGAATGAAGTTATCACCAGTTAAATAGGATAACCATTATTAATTTATAGATAATTCAAAGGGTGTAGACCCTCTTATACTCCAAGGTTAGTGGCAGCTTGAAAATGCAAAGCAGAATGATTATCCGTACTTGATTCTGACTTGTTTCCCTGTTCCAGATATGGTTTCCTTTCCACTGAGTGGATCTGTTAGCCAATCCAAGAGCAGTTGGTAACCTACCATGGCTATGTACCACTAATGCACTTTTGTGAGCATTATATCAGGTACTTGCTTCTGAGTCACTTAGGCTTTGAGTTGCTTGGAGAGATGTTGGCCACTTTCCCCCAGGAGCTAATGTAGCACCATCCAGCACTAGATAGTTTAATTGTTTGGGGATTGCCTCTCCTCTGGACTCCAACCAGGTCTCTCCATGGTTCATGCCAATAGCATATGGCATCTTCAGCAGTAGGGTCATACCATTAGCCTCTGGTGGGTAATCAAGTGCTCTGACGGAAATCTGTCTTGTTTGTTTTGGGAGATCTAGTAGGTTTCTCTGATCAATAGCTCATTGTGGATATTAACCACAACCTTGTACCGGCAATTGCAGGACAGTACCAAGGGAAAAGAAAACAAAAAAAGCCAGAGAAGAAAGAGAAACAGGAGAAATTTAAGGTTAGGTTTTGTCTCACCCTCTCCAGGGCCCTTCAGTTCAAGTGCTCCCCCTAAGGTCCTCTTGAGGTTTCTACCATTTAGTCAAACTTCCAGGACATAATATTCTATGGTACCAGTTCAATTTTGGTTCACTTTTGTGCCCCCACACTTCCTCTTCTCCCAAGCCCTGCCCTCCCTATTGTCCAAGCCTTGAGATGCTATTTAGGTATGCCAGCAACTTAGGCTGATCCAGTTTAGGAACAGCAGTCTCCATACTAATTTCCATAGTGGTTGTACCAGCTTACATTCCCACCCACAGTGAATGAGGGTTGATATTTCTCCAGATTCTCGGCAACACTTCTTTCCATTTGATTTTTATTAAAGCTTGCTATCCTTACTAGGGTAAGGTTGAATTTCATAGTTGTTTTAATTTTCATTTTCCTTAATGGTTATGGATGTTGAACATTTTCTTAAGTGTGTGTTTACCACTTATAATTCTTCCTCTGAGAACTCCCTATTCAGTTCTCTGCCCCACTTTTGGAGTGGGTTGTTTGATTTTTTATTGTTTAGTTTTTTGAGTTCTTTGCACATTCTAGATATTATGCTTCTGTCAGAGGTATTACTAGCAGAAATTTTCTCCCATTTAGTGGGTAATCTATTTGCTCTGCTTATGGAATGTTTTTTCTGTGCAAAAGCATTTTAGCTTCATAAGATGTCACTGGTTGAGTGCTTATTACATTTCCTGGGATACTGGGGTTTTGTTCTTCCAATTTCACTGATATCTGCAGTGATCTCTCCTTTTCCATTTCTGATTTTGCTAATTTGAGACTTATTTTTTTTTTATTTTATCTATTTTTTTCTTTGCTTGATCATTTTGGCCAGGGGTTATTATTCTTGTTTATTTTTTTTTATTTTAATTGACAACTTCCATAATTGTGAACAATATACCATGGTAATTCCAGCCCTCCCCCACTTGCCCCTTTGAAACTCCACCCTCCATTATAACCCCTCCACCTCTCTATCTGTCTCTCTTTTATTTTGATGTCATGCTCTTGTGTCGGTATCAGTACTGTGAGGTCATGGGTATCTAGGCCATTTTGTGTCTGGAGGAGAACATTATAAGGAGTTCTATTCTTCCTTTGGCTCTTACATTCTTTCTGCTACCTCTTCTACAATGGACGCTGTGCCTTGGAAGATGTATAGAAATATTTCAGTGCTGAGCACTCTTCTGTCACTTCTTAGCACCTTTGTGCCTTTTGAGTCATCCCAAAGTCACTGCCATCTGAAAAGAGAAGATTATCTAACCAAAAGTGAGAGTAGCATTAATATATGAGTATGAACATTAAGAGAAGTGCTTACTGGGCAGTTTTGTAAATATGGTATATATATTTAGCCAGACACCAATATACGTTGCACTTTTAGGGCTCATGACTACCCCTGTTGCAGGTTTTCAGTATCAGGGATGTATTTACACCCATGTAGTAGGCCTCTAGTGCAATTAGAGAGTGGTTGGTTTCCCCCATAACAGACATGCCAATATTGCACCCATTGGCTCATTTGGCCTCACTGGCCAAATTTAAGGCTTGCAAGGTCCACTGTTGAGTTTAGTCACTGGTGATTTCTCTCTCTCCCATTGAACTGCATGTAGCATGCCTTTTTTCAGCTTTCTGTCAGCTAGTGTACATGAAGGAGATTTTCAGCTCAGTTCCAGCAAGATTTCTCAGGGACCTTATAGCCCACGTATGTGGTATCTTCAATGATAGGATCTTACCATCTATTCCTGGTGGGAAACCAATGGCCTCGGCAATGGCCTGTAATGTTCTGGGGATATCAGGAATTTCCTTGGCCAATAACTTACTGAAAGGTATCCCATCTCTGGCACTGAAAATTTTCTAGTAACCATCTATGGCTTTCAAGTCCAAAAAAGTAGGTTTCCGTATGACTTACTTATATCTTCTTAGATTTTTATTTGCCCTCCCTCAACCTTTCCTTTACTGAATCGCTTCCCCTGACCACACTTAGGCCTTTTAATTCCCATTAGTCTGTTTACTTTCTCAAAGAACCAGGTCATTGTTCATAGATTTTTTTTTTTAATGTTTTTTTTTACTTTCCAGTTCCTTAATTCCTGTTCTAATCTTGATTATTTCTTTTCATCTGGAGCTCTTTGGGTTGGATTCTTCTTGCTTTTCCAGTGACTTTAGGTGGACAGCCAGAATATTTGGGCTCTCTCTGTCTTTGTAATGAAGGCCTATTTTATTGTTGAGTAGATTTTGTTTTATAAACTCTGGGGCATCTGTATTTGGTGCATATTTATTTAGGACTATTATGTGCTACTGTTGGATTATTCCCTTGATGAGTAAGAAGTGGCCTTTATCCTTTTTGATTACTTTTGGGTTGAAGTGTATTTTATCAGATATCAATATAGTAAGACCTGATTGTTTTTTATTTCCATTTCTTTGGAATATCATTTGACAACCTCTCAACCTAAGCGGGTGTCTATCTATACTGGTGAGATGGGTTTCTTAAAGACAGCAGAAAGAAAGCACAAGTTTTTTTATCCATCCTGATAACCTGTATCTTTTGATGGGTGAGTTAAGATCATTAGTACTCAAGGTTATTACTGTGAAGTTTTAATTAATCCCTGCCATGGTGAGGTGCTTTGTAGCATTTGGTGCTTTCTTGTGTTTTGTACTATTTTGAGCTTGTTCAATTTGGTTATTGTGATCTTCTTTTTGGGTCTTGAGATTGGTTATTAGACTTTTCTGTGTGAGTATTTCCTCAAATATTCTCAGTAGGCTTGGCTTTGTGTTCATATAATCATAGAGTTGCCTTTTTTCATGGAAAGTTTTTCTTTCACCATCTATTATAAGGAATACTTTGGCTGGGTAGAGGAGCTTGGATTGGAAGTCATAGTTTTGCAGACTGTGAAGTATTCCATTCCAGGCCTTTCTGGCTTTCAGGGTTTCCATTGAGAAATCTGATGTAATTCTCTTGGGATTGTCTTTGTATGTTGTGAATTGTTTCTCTCTTGCTGCTTTTAACACTCTCTCTTTGTTTTCATTGTTAAGAGCTCTAACTGTGATGTGTCTTGGAGAATTTCTCCTTTATTCCTGTCTGGTATTCTATGTTCTTCTTGTATCTGGATGGGCCTCTCTTTTGAGAGATTTGGAAATTTTTCTTCAATAATTTTGTTGAATATGGTCTCTCTGCCTCTAGCCTGGATTTACACTCCTTCTGGTATTCTCTTGTTCTGGATGTTTGATCATTTTAGGATGTGCCGCAGCTTCCTTGTCTTCTGTTCACTTGATTTTTTGAACTTAGCAAAGTTTTTGGCCTCATCATCAATTTCTTCTGTTTTGTTTTCCAGGTCAGAAGTTCTGTCTTCTATGTGTAACTCTATTGGTGATGGATTCTCGAGGGGTTTTTATAATTGCTATTTGATTTTTGTTTCCTGTTGTGTTATTTTGCATTGTGTCCATCTCCTTTTTAAGGTGCAAATTCTGTTCTGATTTTCTTGATGTTTCCTGTACTTCATTGTTGAATTTGATCAAGTCTTCATTAAGCTTAATCAACCATTTGTTGAGATCTTCCATTTCTTGACTTACCTTCAATTTATTAATATCTCTTTGGAGGGTTCTAATATTTTCTTCAATCAAGTTAAGCCTACTATCAAAAGCTGAATGCCCTAGGAGACAATTCTGTTCAATTACACTGATGTAATTGTTGGTTCTTTTATGGTTTGCTTCCAGCTCAATGATTTTTGTTGTTGTTGTTGTTGTTGTTGTTGTTGTTCAGGGTCTCATTGGTTGTTGTGTCTTCATTTTGGGAATGAACTTCTGTTGATTTTTCTTTGATTTCATTAAAGGCGTCCACTGTATAACTAGGCATCCTTGGTGGAGATCTCTCCATTTTCAGATTTTTGTTGGCATTTTTGTGTTTTTGTGTACCCATTTTTGGGGGACTTTTATTTTATTGATGAGGAGGCAAGTTTTGATCCTTTGGCCTTGCACACCATCTGACTCAGGTGAAAAGGTATGTTGGTACTCAGTGGCCAGTCTAGATACCACAGCAAAAGTCCTGATTACACAGCTCAAACAGGCACCAGGCCTCCCCAAGCAAAGCCCAGTTGGATCTACCAGGACCAGGGGACTAGGAGAAGCAAGGGTACAGGGAACTGGCCTATTTACTTCATGCTGTGCCCTCCAGCACACAGACCAGCTCAGAGAACTTTGACCAGGGAGCTGAGAGGAGCTAGGTAGGATAGATCTGGCCTACTCACTCCACATTGCCAGGCCCATCCAGAAACTGTCCATGCAGGGTACCCAGACCAGGTAGGTGGGGGGAGCCTGGAAACTGGGGTATGCCCTACTCACTCCAGACAGCCCACACATGGACTGGTGCATAGAATCCAGATTGTTGGGTGGGTCATATGGAAGGAGCCAGGAACCAGGGCTCTGGCATATACACTCCAGACCAACATGCCTGCCTGCACAGACAGGGTTAGGGAACTCAGACCCAGGATGTGGGAGGAGGATAGAAACTTCTTGAAATATTTCTAATTCTAATTTTACAGTAAGGTTAGGACTGTATGGAATTTCATATTGCATAAGACTAACCACTTGGGATAGGAATAATACTCCCCATTGTACAACTGCAAAAACAGTGTCAAAAATGTTATTCTAATGGAAATAGATATATTAGAACAAGTACCAAGACCTCTATCCTATTAAACCACCTTCACACTACCATGCCATTCCTCTACAGAGACATTAGGGTTGCTGCAAATCACATTGAGATGTAAGTTAGAGGGTACCATCATTCCTCCATGTACCTGTCAATTCCATAGATCGGGATTCAATCTCTGGAACAAGAATATTTAGAAAAAAAAATGTCTCTGTTCAAATTGGCATACCTTTTCTATCATCTTTGAAATGTTACTGTGCTCTGATTTATATACAATTTATATTGCATTTGCTATTATGCCTAATCTAGAGATGATTCAAATAAATGGGAGCATACATAAATGTTATAAGAAAATACTATGTTACTTTATATAGGGACTGGGGCATCCTCCAATTTCAGCATCTACAGTTGTTCTGAATACAGCCCTTAATGTCTTAAAAGCTGATATTAGAATTCATCTATAAATTAATGAATTCCAGAGAGTAGTTAATCGTCTAAAGAATGTTTTAGTTACAATACCTGTCTATTTCATTTTAAAAATCTAAACATTATCCCTTAAGCTGTTAATTTTCAAACATATACTCAAATCAGTAACATTTTTGAGAGTGAATAGTATAAATGTGTACACAAATGAAATAACAAGTATACCCATAGAATAAAGTTATGCTAATCCATGTAGTTGGAATGCATTGGGAAGCAAAATAAATATAAAGTTTTGAAACAGAGTTTCCATAGATAAATCATGCAAAACATTATTTTTGTTTAAAGTTTTAGGAAGGCCTTGCTTTATAATATCAACACACATATTTATATGTAAGGTACACACTCACCAACACACAGAAAAGACAGTAAATAAAAATATATGGACCATAGTGTGAAGTGGCATATTTAAATTTGCCACATTGCCTTTGTCATATCAAGTCATAATTCTGCCTGGTTTCAAGGTGATTCAAAAACAGACTATCTTTCTATGGAGAAAATGAGAAAATGTTCCTATATATTTTAATCCTTATTCTGTAATGAGATGGTATGGATTTAATCATCTGAGAATCTTTATGAGGAGAGGCAGAGTTATGGTAATAGTCAAATAAATGATCCTCTAAGCTACAATAGGATAACATGTTTGAACTCCAGAAAGCCTTTGAGAAAATTAAGGATTTTTGTAGATCTGAAATATGTCTAGTATCATTTATATTTGATATTAATAAAAATAAGATACAACTTACAAAAGGAAGAAATGACAAGTAAAGAAAAATATCCTTAGAATTTAGATTTCTGAAATTCTAAATTGAAATGACATATACCTCATTATGTTTTAATCTTTTGCTTTTTATTTGCAAAAATGCTTTCATTCTAAGATATTATATATATATTTATATATATATATATATATATATATATATATATATATATATATATACATACATACTAACATATAGCAAGAAATGATATGAGAGTTTGAAATAATGTTCCTGTCCTATATGATGAGTAAACAATGAAGTATAATTTTAATTACTTCTTAAGAATCAATGGAAGAAGTAAGAGGTATGAGTGATGGAGCTCAGTGGTTGAACTTTTCTAGCTCATACAAGGCCCTGTCAATCTCTAGCTCCACAAATCAAACAAATAAAAATAATCCATGTGAAAAATATATGTGATGTTTGGATAAGTCCTCTGAAAAAGACAGTATGTCCTTGACACACAGTAATTGCTTTAACGCAAATGGAAATTTATGAAGGTGATGGTACTACTCCAATTTCAATGGGATTGACACAATTACTTTGCATTGATGGTTCAAAATCTGAAAGCTACAGTTTGCACTTACCAGAAAGCTGGCATGAATAATAGATTTTTAGAAACCAGTTTTGGTTAGTGAATTATTTTTCTTCAATGAAAACATCATAAACTTTTAATGTTTCAGAAAACTTAGTTGGAAATTGTTAACAGAGATTTGCTTTCAAATTTCATGAAAACTTTAAAGGTAAACTCTAAGGCCCTCATGCTTTAATTACAGAATGCACTATTTTATGTTCCATGGTAAAAACAGACATAAATAATAAATAAAATCCTCATCTGGTATAAAACCAGCCACAGTGAGAAGTTTACCTTGTCACCAAATGTGACGTTTCTAAAACTAAATTAAAATTTTCTCAGATAAAGCTAATTTGAATTTCAATCATTCAAGCTTAATTATTGTGCAACTTCTCTTTGAACATTCTTTTCTATCTGTTTATATTGCTAACAATCTCTCGCAGGCCCCTGTGCACCACAGGAGGCCTGCAAAATTATACTCACTTTCCTTCTCACTTCCCACTGGATTTGTTGGCTTATGACACCTACTGTTTTTACAAAAATATTTGATCACATTGATTTCATACAGCCTACCTACAAGGTTTCTTGGCCTAAAATGTAATTTCTTTCTGATTTGGACCCCAACATTTCTTATGGTTTTGCATCCTATTATATGTAGAAACTACTAGAGTGAAATAGTCTATTCATATTTTTTCTTATTAATTCTACTGAATTTCATTTCCTTCTTTTTTGTATCACTTTCAAACTCTCTCCCCTTGAGGATCAACTTCCTTATCAGCTAGCTTCCCAGAATAACAATGTAAGTCTACTCACCCTTTAATACTCATTATCTCTATTATCCATCCTCTCTCTTGGTGTCCTCATTCTAACCATCCTTTCCAATCCTCTGAAATCTCCTTTCCATAAATTTTATTGTTTATTTCCATGTGCCTTTCATTAATTTATCACCTCAGGTCCTCTGCCACTTTTCTGGTTAATCCTTTTATGTCTATGGAAAGAAAGAATGCTAAAGAAATGCAAATCTGTTCTGTACCTTTTTGTGTGTCATATTGGCAGAATTTGAAATTGCTTTCTGATTAAAGTGATAAATAGAGTTCAATAGGACACAATGCCGCCTATATATTTAAAAATGGAAAAGGGATGTAGGAACTGTGAAACATGTTTCCTACTGTACATAGGCTTAACTCCAAGCATTATAATACAATAGAATTTAGTTTATAAAAATATCTCTTGTGCCAGAGGGAAAATTAAAAAAAACTGGCTCCTAAGAAAGATAATTGGAAGATTTTTGTCTAACTTATGTGATAATACTAGTTATTACATGCTGCAAAATTGACTAGAAATCCTTTTCAAAATTTCCATCTACATCACATAGACAAAACAGCAAACAAATAAGCAAACTTAGATTAAACAATGAGAAAGGGAATGAAAAGGGCTTCATATAAATGAAAAAAAGGGGAACTATTCCATTTTACAGTATTTTATAGCCAGGGATGTGCAATACAGTGTGAGACATAGAGAAAAGTTAGTCATGACAATTTTAGGATTTCCCTGCTTCTATACATTCAGCTACTTTATTGAAAACCTGGAGTTATATTCATCTCTACAGAAACATAAAATACAATGCAAAACAATTTCACTGACCCATAGTATAGATACAATTACAATATCAACTTACCAAAAAATAAAAATGAAATTTAATGCTTATATCATTACTAATTAATAACATAAAGCAAATATAAATACTCTATACCTCAGAGGAGGATGTCTTGGACAGGGATGCTCATAGATCACAGAAAACAAATTAGAAATACAAACTATAAAAGGCCATACATGGCACAGAAGTTGATTCCTAAGACGGAGTGGAAGAGGAAAATAATTTAGAAAAGTGTGAGGAATATCCCTTACTCATCCCCTAGTATGTATCAGCCAGTACATCTGGCCTAATGAAACAGACATTCCAACAAAACATTAGACTTCCCAAAGAAATGAAAGCATGATTTAAGCATTCAAGTATCAAAATTCCTTTATATTTTCTTACTCTGATATGGTTTCTGTCAGATGTCATGGGTGACCTGGTTCCTGTGTCAGAGATAAAGTTAAATGAACCCAAGTCAGGAGTGAAAAAAGGATGCTTGACAGATGACGGGCACTTGAGCCCGCATAAGCCGTGCATGTACTGACTTGGGAAGCCTGAGTAGTCCCAAGTGCACTGGATTCACCCTGTCAAAACTGTCACAAATAGTTCTGGGATATGTGTTTCCACAGAGATCCTTCAAGTATGACTGAAGATAGATGGTCTGCACTCTGACAGTTACATACTTGCCCTTATCCACATTCCACCCACCATTTATGAATTCCCTTATGCACATATGCAGAACAGACCAACCAGTTCTCCTGTGCACCCTCAAGGGAATGATGCACTTGAAAATGTTAACCATCTGTGATATCATTGATTTTTCTTTCACAGTAGATCAGCTCTAAGGCCAACACAGTGTTTATGACAATTTGTTATACTTGCTATCATACATTATAACATATATTATAGAGCATGTGCTATTTTGGAAATGTCATAAATAAGTGGAAATGTAAATGCATCAGGGCAATAGATGGCTTTAAACTAAGAAACACATAAATATAATCTTATGCCCACAGTCAATCATTGAAAACATATAATTTTTAAAAGAACATTGAAATGTTCAAAGAAACTTTGAAACTGGGGAAAAATCAGACTTATTTTCAAATAAAATGAGGAAGACTGTCAGTCAAAGGCATATCAAACATTGTTAAATATTAGCTTTGGAATTATCTAAATTGAAAACAAAACATGCAAAACACAAAACCTGTGCAAACTCATAACCATAGCAAATAAATAAAATAATATGATTATTTGTCTCTAAAGACTAAAAAATCAACATTCCAATCATAATACCTCCTAGTCAAGACATAAATTGAATCACAAGAGAAACACTCTTACTATGCAACTGTTGTGTTGCTTATTTCCACTGGATTGAAATATTCTCTTCTGTATGGAGGAGAGAAGCTCATAAAATGCAGGAAGCTATTGGAACTCAACAAGGTTTAAAAGATCATAAAAGTTATTACACTCACAAAGCACCTCCCCTCAGTTATAAAAGAGGTAACACTGTTGGAAAGAGGAGACTCTCCAGTGGAGAATCCCACAAGTTGAGCAGGGAGTTCATAGGATATGACTAACTTGACTTGTCTACCACATTGGAATAATCTTTCGGCTGATGCAGCTGCCTTGGGTTACCCATGGTCCTGAGAATATCTTTAATAAGCTCTGGTTCACCAAGATAGATGTGGGGAATCATTTTGTTTCTTGATAGAAGGATGGGTTGTGTCATTGGTGTCCTATCTTAGATGAATAGATATCTGTTCATATCATCCCTGAAAAAAAATCACAAATTCCAACACAGGAGCTAATGTTCCACACAGACAATACTGTCTTCTTGATGCACGCTTTTGTTTGTTTTGTGCTTCCTTTGCTTTCAGTGAAAAAAAACAACAAAATATGCAGATTATATAAGTATAGATCATTTATTAGATATTTTAGGGCCTAATGATATATGCAACAATAGATAAAAGAAATGTTCACAGAATATTGGCTGGTGCACTAGTATCAAAAATTGTGGAGGTTAGTCACTTTAAATTTAGTTATAAAAAATGCTAAAGATTTGAGGACTTGCCATATTTCTTTTTTATTAATTTTTAATTTTTATTTATTTGACAGCGACAGAGAGAAGTAGGCAGAGAGAGACAGAGAGAGAGAGAGAGAGAGAGAGAGAATGGGCGCGCCAGAGTTCCCAGCCACTGCAAACAAACTCCAGACGCATGCGCCCCCTTGTGCATCTGGCTAACGTGGGTCCTGGGGAATTGAGCCTCAAACCGTGGTCCTTAGGCTTCACAGGTAAGCGCTTAACCGCTAAGCCATCTCTCCAGCCCAACTTGCCATATTTCTAAATTGGAAAAATAGAAAACTGGTAGAATATTCCAGACGGTGGCAGATATTCACCAAGAAAAATTATAGCATAGTGAATTTCACATTCCAATCACTATTGTGTGAATAGCACATTTCAGTATGTGAGTTGTTGTTTAATAAATGTTTCTAATTAACATGATGGCTAATATAGGCCTTTTTCATTGAGTTACAGTATCATGTGTCTTCATTCAATTGATATAGTAAAATATCTAGTAATACATTTATGATGAAAACTATTAATTATAAATTTTATAATAAAAACTTAAGAAATGATAGAGATTTTTGTGGATTATTTACAGGCTTTTTATATCATTCAAAAGTTTAAATGAAGAGACAAGGAAAAACAGGGAGAAACCTCTCATATTTCTTTCGAAAGTTTTCGAGAAGATGAAAAAGTAAAACCTTTGTACAAAATTGACTACTTATTTCACATATTATAATTAATATGTTAGAAGAGTCATAATTAATTTAAATTCTACAAATTCTTATATAGGATAACTTGAAAATTTTCTGACAAAGCCCTAGATATTTACTATTTTTCTGGTGTGGTATTTGGGTGTGCCTGCATATATATGTTTTCATGTGTCTGAGTGTAGATATGTGTATGCCTAGCTACATGTAGAGTTCAGAGGACAATTTTTGGCTGTAAGTCCTATTTTTCCACTTCTTCCTGTTTTATCTTTCATTCTCCTTGTTTGGTTCATGAGCTTCTGAGAAACTCTCCATCTCTACCTCCCATCTTGCTGTCAAATGCCTGGTATTACAGAAGCACACCAGCTTTAAGCTGTTTTCTTACATGGGGACTGGGGATCCCAACACCCACGGGGCATGCACTTTGTCCACTATGCCATCCTCCAACCCCCAAGCCTTTGATATTCTTAAATACCTTTCCTCCTTATACTCTTTCTGGACTATATGTTACAACTCATGTGAGCGTGTTTGTCTTAGTGCAAATGACATCTTTATCTTGTTATTTTGTTTTACTTTTAAGACAGGTTCTTGTCCAGTAGCCCAGGCTTGTCTCAAACTCATGATCTGACTACCCATAGCCTCCGGAGGGCTGTGGCTTAACGATATGCACCTTCATGCCTGGCTATGAGAAGAATCTTTAGATAGTTTGTCCTTGCTATTGGCAATTCTGTATCCTTAAACCTTTGCAAAATCTTAGGAAGCAGATACCATTGTAATGGGCAAAAAGTAATTGTAGAAGTGGGGTGGATCACACAGGGGTGAAGCTGAGAGACAAGAAGTCACAGTGAAGACCAGGAAGCTGCAATCAGGAAATTTGCCAGCACAGAGGAAAGGACCAGGGATCACATAGCACTCAGATATTTGCATAACAAGGAAAGCATATTTTATCTAGAAGAACCATTTTTAAGCTTAGCTACTACACTCCATAATCAATCACCTTGGAGGAAGACCTAGAGATGAGAGATTATCTTTACCAGAAAAGACTAGAGAATATTGGCAATCAAATACTCAACAAATATTTAATGATTACCCATTATGTACAGAGAATTATCAAATATTTAGACAAAAACTAAAAATAGTCTACATTTGCTTGGAAAATATTTCAGACAGAAGGAGTGGAAAATGCAAATGCACAGTATGACTATGTATGTCTCATCAGAGATTTTGATTTTTATACTGACAGGGAACAGAGAGAGTTCTGAGGAGCAATGTTGTGGCTAGTTAAAAAGTCATCTTGGATGCTATGCTGAGAAGAGATTGTCAAGATCTTATGTTGGGAAACATGAAACCCAATTTGTATGCTATTGAAATAATTTTGAGACAACAGTAGCTGTGGGGAATAGTACCTTGGTCAGTTCTGGTTATAGTGTAAACAGCCTTCCTGAGGACTTGCATATAAGGGTTAATTAAGCAGACCAAGTCTGAATGCAGTGCGAAAGGTATACTCAGATGCATCAACTGTTCTTTTTTTGAAGGCAGAAGCAATGACCACCCACAGCAGTTATCACAAAAGCATGACAGTCTTCATTCAGAAGAAGCAAACATCATCACTGTGGCACAAAGGGACAGATTGCTAGCAGATTATTTTATATTGATGTCCAGAATTTTACCCTATGGTTCCTTGAATCCCTCATAACCACAGTATTGGCTTCTATTATCTCTAAGGTCAAAGTCTATAGATGTTGGCTAAGTAGTCATTTATGCTTGTAAAAGACAGAAATTTCTGGGAAATAGTTGAGAGAAATGAAGAATTCATGCCCTCCTTCAGCATCTAAAGGAAAAACAAGGCTGAGGAGATGGCTCAGTTGATGAAATCCATGTCATACAATGAAGAATTGAGTTCGGATCCCAGTACTAACATAACCCACAAGGCCTGGTGGTGCATGCCTGTAGCTCCAACTGGGGAAGCTGGTCCCTGCAGTGTATTAACCAGCTAGTTTGACCAAATTGGTGAGCATTGAGTTCAGTTCAAGACCCTGTTTAACAAAAGTAAAATAGAAGTTGTAGTGCATGAATGAGTATACCTCAAATATCGACCTCTGACCTCACATACATAGGCACACACATGAACACTTTTGAACGTGAACACACATATTTCACACAAAAAGTAAGTACATAAATATAAAAGAAATAGGAAATATTAATGAGAAGCCAGTGTCTATTTTCTCTTGTAGTCTCTGTACTTGATGCTAGTCAACTAACCCTTGGGCAACATAAGTTTTGAATTTTTTTCTTTTTCTATGAGTAGAAAACAAGATTTGCACAATATCTTTTTCAGTTATACAATGGAAAAAGAAATAGGCAGAGGCATTGTTTCCATTCAGTGTTCTAGCCTTGGGCATTTCAAAGTGTTACAGTTAAAATCTAATCAAAGACTGAAATGAGCACAATACATATGAACAGATTTTTCTAACCAAAGGACATTATTACTGTGAGCAAAAGGAAGAATGCATTTTCACACACATGTATTTGACCTTTAAAAATACTTTATAAAATATAATGAAACAAAAAACTCCAAATACATGAGTAAGTATAAAATAAAATTAAATAGAAAAGAGAAGCATTGTCTGTTTGATTAGCTGATGATATTGCCAAATTAAGATGGCATTATTCATCTGAGTTAAACATTAACATGCTACTTCCAGTAGTGTTTAATATCAATAGTTATACCAGTGTCCAACGCACAATGACATGTGAAGATGATACTGGGAGAAAATGCGTCCATAGTGCAAGCCTTGGAAAGGAAATCCTCCTGGATACAAAGTACACAATCAGTATCTTCTATGTAATTGATATTAAACAGAATTTGATTATGTATCTTTTTCTGTAATTGTTTTCTCTTTTGTTTCTTCCTATATAGTCATAAAAAGGAAAGGTTGAGGGGTACTCGTGTTGGCTAGCTTTCGTTTGAATGGTAATATTTTCAAATCAATCCCACTAATTTCTGACCTTGCCAGGAATTTTCTGTACACTGTGCTGATTTAAATTAGATGTCCCCAATAAACTCATGTGTTCTGAACGCTTAGTCCCTAGCTGACAGCAGTTTGAGAAATGGAGCCTTGCCCAGAGGAGGTGTGTTGTTGGGGGTGGGTTTATGGGTAGTATAGCCATATTCCCTTTGTCAGTGCTTGGCACATTCTCCTGCTGATGTTGTCCACCTGATGTTGGCCAAGAAGTGATGTTCAGCTCTCTTCATGCCTCGTTTCACCCTGCCATCATGAAGCTTCTCCTCAAGTCTGTAAGCCAAAATAAACCCTGTCCTCCCAGTGCTTCTGATCCAGTGTTCTGTGCCAGCCACACAAAGGTAATTGCATCAACATACTGAAATGTGCTCTTCACTGTAAAAAGAGATGTGTATTGTATAATACAGTGGCAGTCATCCAAACTCTGAAACAAGAAGCATTAAGAGAAAAAAAAATTATCAGGCAGTCAAGTCTCAAATATAATTTCCGCTCTGATTAATTTTTGTATACATTTTCATATTGAGATACATGCATAGAACCCCAATATAAATATTTCCAGTTGTTTCATATATCTTCTAGAAAAAATGTGAATGTTGTATTTACTTGTTTATAGAACTTAAAGTCTAAATTGTGGTGAAATGTGTGCAGACTCCTGTGCTGACTTGTGAGGACTTCCTGCAAAGAAACTTGGTAGGAGTTCTCCCATGCATGTCTTTGAGTAAACTAGCAGATGCATATAGTAATTGGATAGAGAAAATTTATATAATGTAGAATAATCAAAGAAAAGCTTCACTTATTAGGGTTATTCTGCAAACTGGTAGCTTTTTCTATCTTCTTGAGGGGGGAGGATTCTTGCATGTATGATTCTCGAATGCACACTTTTGCCTTTGGTTTTGGTAATACTGCCTGCTCCCACCTAGACTGTCAAGTTCAAGGTGCCAAATAAATTTCAGTCATTAGCAAAGTAACACACAAATGAATGTTAGAAGTCAAATATTTTGAAAATCTGGGAAACAAAAATGACTATGATTAGCTAAGAGTCATGCATAATGGACACACACACACACACACACACACACACAATAAACTATATAGAATCCCTGAAGTTTGATTTCCATTATTTTACAGGGTGTTGAAATTTCAAATTTTACCATGCGTTTTACCGTTTACCAGTAAGTTAATTATGTTATAGTATTTATTGACTAACTTAAATCATGATGCTCTGATTACCCCTCTTGACACACCCACATTCTTTTTGCTTGTGGTTTTCTCTTAAGTGATCTATTATCTCCTTTTCTTTGAAGTATAGCCGAAGCAGAACTGCACAATTTTATAATTATGTATCTCTAGTAGGTCTGTAAGTACCTTCAGGAATGACCCTCTTATACTCATATAAAGCTATCAGTCTAAAATACTATTGGCTGATCTAATATTTGAATCCCTAATATTTTGAAGAGGTTTATAAAATTGGATCATGTATATTGAATAATCCACAATGATTCTTAGCCTTCTAAAAGTTGAGGATCTAGTAAATACACCAAATGAGTGACCTTACTTTTGTATAAATTTCTAATAACCAGAATGTGGAAGATGTTAATATTTTACCCTAATACACTGTTTTTCTCTACTTGGATCTGTGAATGGGATCCAGCCTTTTCTGCCATTGATGAAACTTGTCCCTGGATCTGTAAGCTTGAATACCCTTCTTCCTATAAAATTGTGCCTGGTGTAGATATTCATCCCAGCATTTTGGAACTGACTACTAAAACTGTACTGTTTTCCATAATAGCTATACTAATTTGTGTCCCCACAATGGTTCCTTCCATCCCCTCTACACCTGCCCTGACACTTGTTGTCGTTAGTCTTTTTGACACTTGCCATCCTTACTGATGTGAGGTGATATCTCACTGTTTTGAATTTTCGTTTTCTTGCTTATCATTGATGGTTAATATTTTCCTATACATCCTTTGGTCACTTACAATATCTTCATTTGAGAAACAATGGTTCAGATACCCAGCTCTTTTATAAATGAATCACTATTGTTGTTGTTGTGACATTCTGAGTTGAATACTTCAAAAATTCTGAAGATTAATCCAATATCACATATATATTTTACATATTCTCCATTGCTGTATGCTGTTTCCTCACTCTTATTTCTTTTGCTGTGCAGAAGTAGTTTAGCTGGATGTCATATTTTTGAGCTCTCCTTGCCTTCACTGCCTTGTTTTGTAGGTCTTATTTAAAACATAGTTGTCTAGATCAATGCAATGTGTCATATTTTCATCTTTTCTCTCCAGAATTTCACCATCTTGGACCTTGTATTTAATTCTAATCTATCATGAGTTGATTTTATGTGTGATAAGAAATTAGTACCTAGTTTCATTTTGTGTATATAAATAGTACCTAGTTTTCCCAGAACCATTTATCAAAGAAAATATATTTTCTCCAGTGTATATTCTTTATAAAACAATTATTTTAATCTTTTATTTATTTAAAGAAAGAGAAAGCAGAAGAGAGAGAATGGGCATGCCAAGGCTTCTAGCTACTGCAAATGAACTCCAGATGCATGTGCCACCTTATACATCCAGCTTTATGTGGGTACTGGGGAATCAAAACTGTGTCCTTTGGCTTTTCCAGCAAGAACCTTAACTGATAAGCCATTTCTACGTCCCTCAGTACATATTTTTTAGAACTTAAACAAAGTGCATGAAAATATGCAAAATGGAGTACTATTCAACCATTATAAGGATAAATGATTACAGTTTGAAATGGGACATAGAAATATTAGTTTTAGTGAACTAAGTAGTCCCCCCAAAAAAGAAATACTAATTGATTCCCTTCATATTTATCATCTAAATTAGTTGATATTATAGAAGATTAGAAGACAAAACATGTTATAGAGGTAGGGAGAGTAGAAGAAAGAGGAAATAGAAGTTGATTGGGAAAAAAAAAAGTTACAAGACAAGTATGGTGTAGATATTTCCTCCCACCTGAAACATTCCCTCCCAGAAGGAGGAGGAAGAATCAGAAGATTCAGGCAGCTAATGAAACATAAGGTTCATGAATATCATGAAAATTGCAAGATTCACAGGGCCCTTCCAAAGTATATACAAGCAGGAAATAACTTCTGGACAGAGAAATATCTGGTGGAGCTGTCACCAAGCCACGAATACACAAGCTCCAGGGATACAGCTTAAAAAAATAGAGTTCAGAAGTAAAGCCACAGTTCTGTGATGTACTTTTTGAATAAATACATGAGAAAGTTTAATCTCCACCCCCACATCTCACTTTATATATTCAGGTGGATCCTACAAATGGATTTGAAACAGTAAATTGTTTAGAATAAAATACCAAAGAATATTTTAACACCTTGAACTTAGAAAATATTTCTTAAAAATGATACAAAATCCTTAAGTATAACATTTAAAAGAGGATACCAAGGTGAACTTCAAATTTTAAATTTCTACACATAAAAGCATTGTATGAAGACAAAAAATGCAGATCACAGTATAGATTTTTTTTTTTTTAGAAAGTGAAAGAAAATAGGCATGCCAGGGCCTCAGCCACTGTAATTGAACTCCAGATGCTTGTGCCACCTAGGGTGCAAGTGCAACCTTGTGCTTGTGTCACCTTTGTGAGTCTGGCTTACATGGGATCTGCAGAGAGATTAAACCTGGGTGCTTAGGCTGCACAGGAAAGCACATCAACCACAAAGCCATCTCTCCAGCCCTAGAAAGATTTTTGTATTTCCTGTATTTGACAAAGGACTAGCTATACATAAGAAAATCATACAACTAAAGAAATAAACAAGAAAACACAACCTACTTAAAGGAGGAAATGGCAATATGATACAGTTAGAATGAGAAAAAAGGAATAAGAATAAGCTAATTAAATGTGCTAACACTGCTTGTTATAAAAATACTAATTAAAGTCCCAGTATTACCATTTTTCTATTCATTTATTAGCTAAGGTTTCTGAATGGTAACCCCAGTCGTGGAAACAGTAAGGGGCAGAACAACTGGGGCAATATGTTTTGGTACTAGGTGTATACAATGGAACTACTACCTCAGAAAATTGACAATTTCTCATAAAGTAAAAGATAAAAGACCCTACTAATCCAAAATTCTGAAAGTGGAATTTGCATGTGAACATCTGCTGGCAATGATTTTTGTATAGTATATTCTTTTAGTTGCTGTAAGACTTGAGACATGTCAAATTTCACAAAAAAATGTACAAATGAATTCATTCTTATGTATCAATTTATTCTTAAACATAAAAAGCTAATATGTGGTGGCAGCAATCTGGCTTTACCCTAGCGAGGGAATGGGAGCTGACTGGGAATGCATGAGAAAAATTTTAGGAAAATGTCTGATGTTTTAAACAGATATTTTAAAAATTTATTTAATTTTATGAAAGTTCACCTTAAAATAAAAATGATATCATGAGAATCATAAAATCTTATTATTTTTCTTTTCTTTTCTTTCCTTTTTTTTTTTTTTTTTTTTGGTATTTTGAGGTAGGGTTTCACTCTAGCCCAGGCTGACCTGGAACTCACTATGTAGTCTCAGGGTGGCCTCAAACTCACAGAGATCCTCCTATCTCTGCTTCCCATGGGCTGGGATTAAAGGCATGTATCACCATGCCCAGCTTATTTTTCTTTATTTTTATAAAAGCTGATAAGATTGTTTCTGTTTTATAGAGAAAAATATTTTATTACTGCCCATTACTCCATTTTAAAGCTCCTTGATGCTAAGAATGGGCAGCTGGAATATTTCAATATTTTATATCTTATATTTTATATCATAAATATTTCAATATTTTACAACTTAATATTTGGAATAAGTTAGAAGAAAACTGATATGTTCACTAACATTTGAATTATTTCAACCTTATTAATTTTATTCCAGTTTTATCTTCTTCATCAGATCTTAGACTGAGGTCAAGAATGAAAACTGCATAGATTCCTCTTAGTAGATTAAAAGCAGACACAAGGTGCTCAAGTCAGCAAGTAGCAGTAAATGAGACAAGGGTTCAGACAATAAATGATTGCTGGACAACCTCCCAGCAGTCATGTCTTTGGACAAATATATATCTACCAAGATGCGTTACTTTGATGGAAATTCAAATATCACCCTGACTTCCAGCCACATGAGGTGAGAGCATATGATTCACATACACAATAAGAGTAAAGTGTGCCTACTATGACCCATTTGTCCTTCAAGTAATCCTTGCTGACCCTATCTGAAATAATGTGTAATAAATATATTTTATTGAACAATTTCATTCAAGCTAAAAACTCATGTCAGTCATTCTCTGGTCTCAGGCCCAGAGTACTTGAAAGCATCTACTATATATAAAAAAAAAATCCTTGTTTGATGGTACATGTGGAATCATATGAAAGGGCTCAGCAGGAACACCTTAATATTTATTAAAATAGATATTACAGAAAATAGACAGCAGATCTCTATAGATATTGTAGTATTGACCATTATTAATATGTGATTTATCTAAATACATATATGAAGGTGCTTTTATTGAAGGTTGGAGAACATTTTTGTTGCTGGAAATTTTCTTGAATTGAATTCTTGAATATGTAATATTTTATCATATTAATATTTGTGAAAGGTGAGAAAAAAAGAAAAATGTTAGAGTACTGTCATTATTTGTGAGGATATATGATATATTTTGAGATTTTGAAAACTCAATACAGTAAGACAGATGGTAGGTCAGAATATAAAGAATTGTCAGTCATTATTAATTAATTTATAATTTGGTACTTTACACATTTATAAAAAACATAACAATCTTCTATTTAAATCTTATTTAATCTCCTTATTTAAATAAGGGATTATATATTGAATAGATATTATGATAATACTGATGTATGCACAAATGTAAGCCATTACAACAGGATATTTTATTAAATCTTGGCAGACAAATTCAGGTACTTTAAATTAATCTTTATTTTCACTGTATATTTACCTAAGTAATATGTTTAATCATAAATAAGAAACAGATTGCATTACATTTCCAAAACATAAATTTTTATAGGAAAATGGTACCTGATGCTGCCTAATTATCAGCAATAATTATGCATTAGATAAATATCATCATCTTTGTGCATCTAACAAAGAAGTACCACCTTCATGTATTTAAAATGATAGAGAAGGCAACACTTGTGGTTTTTTTTTTGTTGTTGTTGTTTTTTATAATCATGTCACAGCTATTGGCTCTGACTGTCTAAATAACATTTATGTAAGCATTATCTGTTGTACTTCTATTCAGAAACAGTTCTCTAAAGAAAATACGATCAGGGCTGGAGAGTTTGCTCAGTGGTTGGAGCGCTTGCTTACCAAGCCTAATGACTGGTGTTTGATTCCCCAGTACCCACATAAAGCAAGTTCCACAAAATAACCCATACATCTGGAGTTTGTTTGCAGTAGCGAGGGGCGCTGTCACTCCCATTCTCTTTCTGTAGGTCTCTCTTTCTCTGTCTCATTGTCCCTTGTTTGCAAATAAATAAATCAAAATATTTTTTAAAGTATTATCATAGTGAACAGTGTAATTCCTAGGCTATGGCGAATGTCTAAGAAATAAATGGGTCTTTTTTATCTGCTCTATGCCCAAATAGAACTGGTTTCAGAGGTCTCACATCCTTTACCACATACCAAAGGTGAAATTTCTCTGTTCCTATGCCATCAACTGCAATAAAATCATAATAAAATGCAACCATGTTCATAGATCTGTTTCCTGAGGGAGGATTTGTTTGTTAGCTTTGATTGAAGCAATTGAAAAATTGTGATATTTTAATTATGGTAGTAGCTAGAATTAGCATGAACTAAAACCCAATTTCTTAACAGAAAATGGATGAATTCCAAAGTGCTTTCCTTATTTATTTATTTATTCATTTATTTATTTATTTGGAAGAGAGAGGTAGAGAGAGAGAAAGAGAGAGAGAGAGAAAAAGAGAGAGAGAGAGAATGGGGGCACCAGGGCCTCCAGCCACTGCAAACGAACTTCAGATGCGTGTGCCACCTTGTGCATCTGGCTTATGTGGGTCTTGGGGAATTGAACCAGGGTTCTTTGGCTTTGCAGGCAAATGCCTTAAGTGCTAAGCCATCTTCTCCAGTCCTAAATTGCTTTTCTTACTAGAAAATATGTTGGTTCCCCACAAACTAAATTAGTGACATGACTTTATGACAAATTATGATTAGTGAAGTATTAATATAACTATTTTGTATGGGTCCCATTTCCTGACATATACTCAAGATTTAAAAAAAAATCACCCAAGATATAGGTGTACACACACACATATGTATATATTCATACATATATATGAAGTTTTATGCATAAATACTAGGGACAAGAACAACTATTTCATAAGCAAATTGTGTCTAAGTTTATTTTAGGTAGGTACTTATATACATTTCATTTTGATGGGTGAAGTAAATCTCAGCATTTAGAAAAGGTATTCATGGATAAATCTACTAAAAGGTAAATGTACAATATATGTTTTTGAAGTTATAACTAATAGCCATAAACTAAATCAAAAGGGATAAACTGCATTTATATACAGTTTTGCAGGTTAGAAATCTAACCTGAGTCTCACTGGGGCAATGTTCGTGAATGTCGTGTTTTGGAAGCTGTGAGAGATAATCTGTTTCGTTACTTTCCTCACCTCCCAGTGCTGCCCACCTTTCTTGGTTTAAATCTTCCCTGTCCTCTCTATCTTCACAGCAGTGATTTTGTATTTCTCTGGCTTTTCTTCTGTTGTCACATTTCTCATGTTTTACCTTGCTCTTCCATTTCTACCAACTCTTGTGATTCTATTGGAATACTGGGATCATGCCAAAAATCCCATGATTTTAATGCCACCAAATTCACAACAGTATATTCATCCACAACTGTAATTCCTCTGTATCATGCAACTTAACCCATTCATAAACTCTAAGATTACAACACAGATGTATTTTAGAAGTCATTATTCTGCCTGCCAGGTTTTCTAAATCATACTCTTTCCTATTAAATATGATGCTTATTGGCCCAAACCATAGGTGATCATGTTGATCCATGTAGAATATGGCCAAATGTTTTTCCAAAAAATATGCTGGAAAGTGTGTCTTCTTTATTGTAAGTTTTCCCCAGGCAGGTGTTACCCATTGTCAACACGTTGGAAATTTACACAAGCCCCCTTTTTTTCTGACAGGTTTATAAATAAGTGGGAGGGCAAAGATGTTCATACAGTGAAAATAACTTTCTCATCCACTCTTTGCCCAAATGCTAGCCCTGCTCATGTGACTCAAATTTCTGCCAGATACACAAAGTTGAACATTCTATGTTCCTGTATAATCAATTGCAATATACCCTTTAATAAAATACAAACATGTTCACAGGTGATAGTGAAATTTTCAGCATCAATAAAGTGCCATTTCTGAGAACAGAATCATTAAATTTTATTTTTTCTTACATTTCTTTCTATGCTATTCATGTATACCCTTTGCTAACAAGAAGTTCAAAAACTATAATCCTAACCTGTAGGCAGACATGTACAAATAAAAACAGAAAAAGTCCAATCTATAGACAAATTCATACACATAGAAGTTTTTCTTTTTTTTTTTCTTTTTTGAGGGAGGAGAATGCTTACAGGAACCATATTTGTGAAGACATAGTATGTCATAAAAGAACATCAAGTTTCTTAAGAAAACTAAATGTAATTTTAGAAACATTTTTACAATGTGTGTTACTATACATATAAGAAGATCACTTAGCTGAAAACAGTGCAGAATGAGGCATCTTAGACTATTGAGAGGTGAATATTGAGAAACCATTCAAAGAGGGATATAGAAGTAGATAGAGGTAGATAAAGACAGAGTGATAGAGATACAGTGCCCAAGTAGCTTGTCTGAATTTTGTCACAGACTTTCCATGTTTAACAAATTCTCAGTAATGATGATACTTATCCAGTGCCAGACTTGGAGAATCAAGGAAATAAATCAATAATATTTCTTTTAGTAGGTGATAATGGGAATATGCAGTCATTGCCATGTTGTTGTTTTGTTTTTTTCTTTTCAACTCCTCTTATTGATTCTTGTGGCCCTTCATAAGAATTAATGAATATTGTAATTGTTTTATTGAATAAGTTATTTAAGTGTATATCAACAGATAAAGTATAAGAAGAAAAATATACCCTGAGTGCAAAACAGTCAGAGAGAAGGAAATTCTTACTGTGAGATTTCAATGGTACCAGATACTATGGCAGGTATAAGAAAATTTTAAGAATTAGAAGGATTTTCACATACCATTGAAAACTTTAACAATAGGCAATTGCAGATCATAAAAAGAACAATTGTATGGTAAATGAGGAAAGTAAAGAAAGCTAGATAATTTCACACTAATGAAGAAATCTAGCTTATTCCCCTTCAAAATATACTGCGTAACAAGTACTGGTTATTTGTTGTACTCTGTTCCTAATTGCAACTATAAGCCAGTTGAAAAGAATAGTCAAAGTCACTTAGAAGCAATTTAAGTTGCATTGTGTGGATGGCAATGATCACCAGGATAAGAACACTGCAAATGCACACCCACAGTGTGAATCCCCAAAAAGCTTCACCCTGGTTTCAAACAATACCATCTCTGTAGCAGATCTCTGACAATTTTGTATCTTCAGTGTGTGAACTCTGTGAAGGAAGAATTTCCATGCAGCCAATGATAACCTTCAGAGGCCCTTGAATCTGTGATAGCCTTGCAGTCTGCCAAACATCTAGTGTTGAACAGAGAGTCATAGACTGGAGAAAGGACTCAGTGGTTAAGGTACTTGCATGCAAAGTGTGATGGACTGATTTTTATTCCTGAGTACCCAGGTAAAGCCAGATACATAAAGTGATGTATGCATCTTGAGTTAAATTGTGGCAGCAAGAGGCACTGGCATGTTCATTCGCTCTCTTTCTCTCTTTCTTTCTCTCTCCCTCTCTGTCCCTACCTTCCTCTCCTTGCAAATAAATAAGAAAATTTAAGAGAGAAAATAAATGAGAATCACTAATCCTAAATTTCTATAGCTTGTAAAGTTCATGGACATCAGAACAGCTTCTAATTAATGACCAAGTACAAAAATAATCAATTTTCTGGATTTAAAAAAAATCAAGTTGTTCTTCATATGTAGACAAAAAAAATAAAGGCAATGTTTAAATGATGTTAAGATGAACTTGGTGCACTAATACAGGTCAATGCAGCCCTGCTAAAATTTGTGAGGCCTTTATGGAAGCCATGCAACCGCTGACTGATTATCATTAGTGTCTTTCTGTTAACTGGTAAATGCTAGAAACAAACTATCCCGCTGAATAAGAGAAATTGACGTGATTTTAAAATTACAAGTTCAGAAAATGATTTTATATGGGCCCCAGAACTTGGATGGATCACCACATACTTAGCCACAAGCCATGTTTGAATACATGACTACAAATGGAACAAAACAACGGTGAGTAAAAACTGCTGCTTCTTAAATCTACAGTAGTCTGGATGAAAGAACTGCACATGTCCAAGGGAAGTAAACACAAAATAATATTCTGTAAATCAAATGACTAGTGTTTATAAATATTATTGCATCTTTTATTATTATGTATAATTGTGCAATAATTTTCTAACATATAAGCTATAGTTTTTAATAATGTGTCTGAATTTATTTGAAAGAGGAAATGATTAAAAAATGTCAAGTGACTTCTCAGTGACCTGCAGCTCATACATGTTAACTCTATAGCAATATGGTCTTACCATCTACTTCTGGTGGGAAACCAAGAGCCTTGGCAATGGCCTTAGGAGTCACCCTGGCCAACAACTCCCTGGAAGGCATCACACCCCTGCCATGTCTTTGCAACACGTGGCCTTTTAGGAGACAGAAATCACTTATAGTGTTGACCACCAGTATACCATGCAAGCCTTATGACTGGTTAGGCAGGCCAAATGTGCTAACTGGTGCAATAATGGCATGTGACATAACTGTTATGAGGAAACCAATTGAACTCCAATTGTATATGAGGCCATCTTCACTCCATGGGAGGGAATTCATGCCTGTTACTGAAAACCTAGGCAAATGCCTGTGGCTGGGGAGGTCATAAGCCCTAGGGGACTACTGCTGTTTGGCTCAATGCATATTTTATGCCCACCAAACTTCTCTCAGATACTTGTGTGTATGCCCATATATTAATGCTACTCTCACTTTGGATAAAGAAGCTTCCCTTTCCAGATGGCAGTGTCCACTGGGTGACTCAAAATTACCATAGTGCTAAGAACAATTGGCAGTGGAGTATTCAGCACTACATGAGATATCTCTCTCATACCCTCCAATATTCTATTGAGGAAGAGGTGGTGGAAATATTTTAAAAGCCAAAAGAAAGGGGACTGCTCGTAGTGCTGTCTTCCAAACACAAAATGGCCTTAATACTCATGACCTCATAGTGCCTGACACTGCCTACACAAGATCTACGTAATAGGAGGACAAAAATGATGAGATTAAAATAGAAGTGAGATTAATTGGAAAGAAGAAAGGATACAATGGAGGGTAGATTTATGATGGGGAAAATGGGAATGGTAGGAGGGAATTATCCATGGTTGACTGTCTGTACTTATGGAAGTTGTCAATAATAAAAAAAAAAACTAAATATGAAGCCAGGAATGGTGGCACATGCCTTTAATCTTAGCACTCAAGAGGCAGAGGTAGGAGGATTAATGTGAGTTTGAGGCCATCCTGAGACTACATAGTGATTTCCAGGTCAGCCTGAGCTGTGGTGAGACCCTATCTCAAAAAATAAAATTAAAAATTAATAAATGAAAAAAATCTAGTGTGTTGGAGAGATGGCTTAGCAGTTAAAGATTCTTGGTTTCAAAGTCTGATTGCCCAGGTTTGAGTCCCCAGTACATATGTAAAGCCATATGCACAAAGTGGCACATGTATCTGGAATTATTTTACTTTGAGAGGGGCTTATGGTGTGTCTATACTCATTTTCTGTATCTATCTGTCTCTCCCTGTTGGTCTGTCTCTTGATCTCTCTATATAAATAAATAATAAATAAATAAATATTTTATAAAAACCAAAATATCTAGTGAACTTAGAATATGAGTGAAATGTATTTCATTATTCATTTATTTATTAATTTATTTACATATTTTAATTCTTCCTTTATTTTCTCTCATCCATACCATTCTACAAAGTTTGTTGACTATCACACCAGAAAACTTAACCTACGTTCTTCTGGCAAAAAAAGACAATCAGATTTGTATAGTAAAACTTGTCAACTGAGAATGTTGTAATATGAATGCTTTTTTTATTTCAGTAATCAACTTGTCTGCTTTCCTTTAAAAATATCTCTGGTATCTCAATAATGGTCATATACATGCAAATATACTCACATTTTTCACTCTAGCATTAAAGTGAATGAGAACCAATAGATATAGATCGAACATACCTGTTGTTCTTATGGAAGAAGAAATTAACTGGCTGGAACCTCAAACTGAAAGTGCCACATATCTGCCAGCTGTCAAGGGAGAAGGAGTTGTTACTACAAATACATAGCAATGTTGAGCTTTTCCAGTGTTAATGGGTGTGGTAATTGAATCAGATGTCCACCATCAACTTATGTGTTGTTCTCAATACTTGGTCCCCAGTTGATGGCAATTTTGCAGGTGGAGTCTTGCTGGAGGAGGTGTGTTGTTGGGGGTGAGCTTATTGCCAACTCCCAATTGCAAGAGTTTACCTCACTCTTCTGATGCTGTTTTCCACCTACTGTGGCAGAGGTGATGTTCAGCTTCTGTTCATTTCAAGATTCCCCTCCAGACTGTAGGGCAAAATAAATCCTTTCCTTCCACCCACTGCTTTTGGTCACATGTTTTGTCCTAGCAATGAGAAAATAACTTCAATAGAATATTGGTACCAGTGAAGAGGGTTAATTTCTGAGAGAAACCTAACTATGTGACACAGGCATTTGACCTTTGGAAATTGATTTGTGGGAGGAGAGTGGAAAGATTTGGAACCTTGGCCTAGAAAACACTTTGCATTGCTGTAAGCACAAGTTAATGGAACTTTCTGGTCAGGGTTGAAAAACCTAAATTTAAAAAGAACTGGAGACAGTGAGGCTTGTCTTATCAGGGAAAAAAAACCCAGATGCCCAGATAATGAAGATGTGGTATATACACACAATGGAATGCTACTCATCACTAGGGGAAAATTATATCATGAAACCTGTAGGAAAATGGACAGACTTGGAACAGATCATACCATGCAAACTCACATAAGCACAGAAAGACAAACACCATGTGTTCAGCTCCACCTGCAGTTGCTAATCTAGAATAGCTTGAATTGTTATTATATATTACATGCAACTTGAGAGGCAGTTAACAGCTATGGAAGGCTTTGTGGGGAGGGAACCAAGAAGGTTGAGGGAGATATATACAAAACCAAATACAAAATGAGTTGGTACCATAGAAACCTCCCTCATGGATAGCAGACTAAAAGATTTAACCCTCAATAGGAACATGGAGGGATCACCTGGTAAGATGGGCCCTGGAGAGAGTTGGATGAAGCCTAACCCTAAAATATTTAGCCCTGGCTGGTCAATATCAGTACCAGAAATGGGTCACAATCTACAATGACCTGTTTATTGGAAAGACCTATGAGGTACACAAAACAAGACAGACTTCTGTGAAAAACACTTGATTTGTCACCTGTGGGGAAAGGTAAGATCCCATTGCTGAGGACAACACATGCTGCCAATGCAGAACATTGAGAGATCTGGCTGAATCTGGAGGGTAGTCAGCTCCCAGATGAGAAGCCTGCATAGTGCTGAAAACTGTGACATGAGTTTGGCAAAATGGACACAATGCTAGGAGCAAGCAAGGGACCATAGTGACAAGAGGTACACACCTGTGCAATTGTGGCACCTACCGCTGGCAGGTGACCAATGGCTTTCTCATTGTCTAAGACACCCATTCAGTGGAAAGGCACCTATAGCTGTAACTGGGAACCAAGTCAGAATCCTATGGAGAAGCTAGATTATGGAGTCCAATATGAGGATTTCACTAGCGTTTGGACAAAAGTGAGGTTATACCCACCAAAATCTCTCTAAATTAATAATTCTTATACCTTTAACCTATCCCAATCTCACTCTCTTTGGGGAATCTGCTTTTCTTTTTCAGAAATCAGCAAGATCTGAGAACAACCAAAATCTGTGAGGAACCATTGGACACTAGGAAAGCAAAAGTGCCTCCATCTTAAATAATGACTGCATTTTGTAATAAGTTGTCTGTTCTTGAAAGTCACAAGGCCTGCAGTTGTTTGTTAATTCATGCACCCATAAAGAATGAGAAAGTCATTATCTCATGGCCTTGGGGCTGGGGCCTTATCCTGTAGTTGTGGAACACCTTGTGGCCTTGGGGCCGAGATCTTACCCTATTGAAACAGAACTGTAGCAATACCTAAACTGCTGACAAACTCCTCTGTTCTGCTGTATAAAAGGCACCCTGAGAAAAATAAAATTTGGCAGCTTGATCAGACTCCTGTCTTGCTGTCGGTTCCTTGTGTCTCTTGTCCCTTTCATTCCAGGTTTTCTGGGGTCCGTGCTCCTGTTGAAGCCCCGCTGGCCGGGGCAAAAATCTGTAAACAGGACCAGAATTTCTGACTCAGTGTCAGCAGGTGAACCACTGCTCCTAGTACAGTAACATGGGCCCAAATGAAAGCACAAAGGAATTGGCAAGATGAGCAAAAGTGATGCTTCCACGGCAAGCCTGACAACCTGAGCCAGGGTGATGGAGACAGACATTGAGGAGACTCTAAATGCACCAAAGGAGAAATCCAGAATATCCAGAATCTGCTGAGAGCTCAACACTCAAGTACACATAAAGCACACCCACCAAGGCACAGGGAATTTTGAGGAAGAGAAGACAGGGGTGTTTGGAAATAGCTAGAGTCATTGCCTGCCCCCTCAACCCCCACAATGACTGACAGCTGCTCTCACAACTGCCTTTACAACTTCATGGTGAATACCTGCAATCTCACTAAGGGGGGGAGGGGCAGTTACTGTAGTGGGGACAGGGAGGAGGGGAATGATGGTACCAACACTTGATGTGTCCATACAAAGTTTCAAGTTAATAAAAATAATAATAAAATAAAGCTTTGTCCGGACTGTGATGGGAGCAGTTTGTACGGGAGGCTATCTGTGATTTTCCTGTCCTGAAAACTTAAACAAGATTGAGTTTGGAAGAAATGCCTGATTTGAGCAGAAGGATATACCACAGAAAGAAATAAAAATTTTGAGCAGGAAACAGCAGCCTGATTCAGCTGCAGTTTTTTGAGAGATTATCAACACTATGATTGGGCCAGTTTTCCTACATTGAGACAAACAGGAAGAGTGTGACTCTTTTGAAAATACCGGTCCAGAATGCTGAAGGAGTTTTCCTGTTGTTCAAAGTTGATGTTATTCCTCAGTGGATTAAAAAAAGAAAAGAAAGAAAAAAAGAAATGTAGGCTAGCCAGTACTGTGGGAGTATAACAAGTTCAGAGAGAAAAAAAAAAAAAAAGAGGTCATTGGATTTGCAATGCAGTGCACATTTTGGAAACGGCTGCTGCACGATGTGAGGCAGGGTTGTTGGAGTCCTTCTCTGAAGGTCCAATGGAGCTATGAGGATAAAGTGTGAGTATCAGTGAATATTTCAAGATATTTGGACCTGTGGGAAATGTAGGATGGCTGTGAAGTACAGCAGCTGGCTAGGGTTGGAGACCCCCACCCTCCTGTGGGCAGACCAGTTGAAGATGTGGAAATGGAACCCCAGAGACTTTGCTGTGGGGCTCATGGAACTGCAGAATTTGATGTTTGTCCTTCCTGTTTTAGATCTTGCTTTCTTACATTTCTTTTTCCTTGTTATGCCCAATGCCATCTTTCCACTGTGAATGTTGTTTACTCTGTGCCATTATGTGCTTTCAGTTTTACACACTCACAGTTAAGAGTCATCAGAATATAGAGATGTTTGAACGGTTTTGGGATTATGAAAGCTACAGGGACTTTTAAAGTTGGGCTGAATGCATTTTACATCATGGCTGGCCATCAATTTATGGGAACCAGGGTGGAATGTGAAACATATGTCACCCACAATCTCATGTGATTTGAATGCTTGGTCCCCAGATGATGGCAATGTTAGAGGTGGAGCCTTGCTGCAGGAGTTGTGTTGTTGGGGGTGGAGTTAGGAATGTCATAACCAGCTCCCTATTCTCTGAGTTCAACTCATTCTCTTGCTGAAGTTTTCTACCTGCTGTGGCTGGGGTGATGTCCAGCCTCTGCTCAAGCAATGCTTTTCCCTGCCATCATGAAGATACCCTTTAGACGGTAAGCCCAAACAACTCCTTTCTTCCCATCAACTGCTCTTGGTCAGGTGTTTTGTTCCAGCAACAAGAAGGAAACTACAAAATGGGAGTGGTAAGGAAATCTTACTCCAGATTGAGGATGTAACAGACTGAAAGATTAACAAAGGAGATAATGAAAGATGTTAAAAACATGACTTAACACCTCTTATATAAGGTAAAAGAATGTAACGTATCCATCCATACTTGTGTCCATAAGTTTACTTTACATAAATCCCTCTTTGGAAATTTTAGCTGTATATTTAGTTATTCTTATATGTAAAACACATACATTTCAAGTATAAGTGTCAGTTCTGACAAGTATAAAATATAAGATTTAAAAAATATCTTTGAGAACCATTGTGTAGTAGTATTTAATCACAATAAATTTTTATATAATATTTATAATGAATCAAAATCCAAACAAGCTCCCAGCTAAAGATATTAAGTCAATATGCTTTTGGATCAATATTTGTGTCATATTACTTAATGAGTTTGATGACTTGTGAAAGTTTCAACAGCCTATAAAGAATGAGGAGAAATAAATATGGTGTCTTGTCAATTAGCAATGCAAAGTTCAGAGTATTTTAAAATCACCAAACCAAACTCATGAATATGTCTCTCATCTACATAGTAATTAGACAAGTAGATCACTAAACTGGGGATAAAAGTGTTTTAGTAGGGGGAAAGTGTTTGACAATTTTTAATTATAAAAATTGTAAATTTAAAATTACTTCAGTATTTTCTAAATTTTAGCATAAAACTGTATATTTCATAGTTCATACTAAATTGATTTACAATCAGAAACCAGTTAGACTGATCAATGTAAAGAACAATAATCTTTCAATAAAAAAAAAACTTTCTTCAATTGAATACAGAATGGGCAGAGAATAAAATTTCAGGGGTGACTTCACACCAGAAGCTGCAAGACCAAGCACATAATGAGAAGGGAAATCAGGAGCTACAGATGAGGTCTGAGGCAGAGACAGCAGTGTGTTCCCTAGAAAGAAATGTTCGTTGTGAAACACAAGACACTGAAACTGACAGAGCTGTTTCAAACAATCCTACTTGCTGTATCATTTTATGAATTTCTCCTGCCATATAAGCAGACTTCCTTCTTTGTAATTAAAAAGATAACAAGTGGTATAATTAATGATTATTGATGATCTTACTTTTGAAAATAGAAAAGTTTGTTAAATGTTCTTGTAAAAATACCAAATAGTTAAATTTTGAAAGATCCCTCTATAACTTGTGGATATATAAAGCAAAAATCTCTGTGTGCCTTTGGGGAATTTATTTTACTTTTATGGTTTCCAATTCTAGCCAACAAAAAGAATAATTTCTCCTTACCTGGAGGATGATATGGTTATTTCTATTAAAAGAGATACGATACACCAAGAGCACTGGAATAAAATGTGGCTAACTATGAAATAGGCAGCATGATATATTGTGCATCTGCTTTCATTTTTTATGATGTTTTTGACAAGAAATACCAATCATGAAGACTATTACTTAATTGACTTTATTTTAATTTATTTACTTATTTTTGCCAAATATAAAAGTGCTTTTAAAATTATCAAATATAATTTAACTACTTAATCCCTTTTATTTCAGCAGTTTGAAGGTGATGTTTTCAATTATTTTCCCCCTTACTAGTATATGTACTAGAAATTGGAAAGTCTATATGATGAAGTAGTGAGAGGTTTTCTAAGGACTATGGAAGATAAGATAGACACCATAGGGTAAGTGACAAGGAATGGAAATATGAGCACAGTGGAATCCTACACATGCTCCATGGAAAGAACCAGTCAAGGAACATGTGACACTTGATGAAAAGCAGTGCTACAGGCATCCCATTATCCCTGTAAGGCTCATGCCAGAATCTCACATCCATAGCTGCAGACAACAGATAAGAATAATTTGGTCCACTAAATGAAGATAAAAATGGGTATACTGCAAATGTTGATAATTTGGTTTACCAAAACTCATATGGATTTCTATTTTCACCTATTTTTTATGTTTCGTTTCCTTTTCTCATGAGAAAAAGATAAAAAGAAAAGAAACACATCCTGGTGTATTTGAAAGTCAGTCTATATTTCAAGGGGCAAGGGTGATCTAAGAGTATGTCAGAGTTGCTATTAGTGGTAAGACTTTTGTTCTAGCTCAGTCACCCTCTTTTATATCACCCTCCTGTTCAAGTGCATGGAGTTTATAATGATTATAATGCAGGTATGAATTAAATGATAAGTAAAATACAGGAATTCCTGATTAAATTATCTCCACCTTATAAACTATGGTTTCTTATCTTTAAAATGACAAAATATTAATATCATGGGATGCTGTGGAAATTAATTGTAAAAATGTATCTAGAAAAATAAAACCTTAAGAAATGTCACACTCTTTTACCTAAGATAAAAGACAACAAATTAGACCTCTCTCTTGATCCCAGCAGTAAATATCAATCTGTATGCCATTGAGATAAAGATAAGAGAATGAGCTAAGTGAGAATCCAAATTATTCATGTCACTTCAAATAAAATTTCAAACTTCATTTCTAAAAAATCCAAAATAAGTATATGACTCTAAGAAGAGGGAGAGTTTCACCTCCACAGAGGACTAATCTAATAGCCTCAGAGGTTTTCTCTCGAAACAATGTTTTGGTCAATAACATGAAGAAAAGCAACCTAATGAACAAGCAAGTCTTACCAGGAAACAACTACCCTCACAGGGTCATCCTTACACATGTGAGAATTTGTATTGCATCCTTTCAACTAATCCCAGTACTCAGAGGAAAACTTTTCCACTGTGGAATGCCTGCCCATGTATGAGGGATTTACACATATATTTTCACACATACCTTTGAGTTATTTGTAGAAAATTTGTATTTCAAAAGCAGCAAACATTCTTAGTAGTGATTTATATTTGTGCTTAGCTGCCACCCTTTTCTAGCTATTGTACTGAGTTTCCTAATTTTATCTTTAAGATCCTGATTTCTTCAGTAAACTTTATAGCTAATGCTTCATGTTCATTTTAACAAATTCTGTCTTTTCAAGTAAACAAATGAATATTGATTTTTTTTCAACTCAAGGTGACTCATCTTTTGTAATTTGTCATGCCAGATTTCATCAGCCACTTTCTACTGGCTTGCTGGAAAAGCACAACAAAATGCAATTGATTCAGCACCAAACGATTTATCATAACATGACACATCCTAAATGATGAAGTTCCAGGATCGACAGAGGAAAAGGCATTGTGTTGCTTAAGAAACTCTGTGAAAAGAGAAAATATAAACTCTCTTGGTTAGTCAGTGTTCACAGACATACTGCTAGATCTTCTGTGCACTTTGGTAAGAATCAATATTGTTTAAGTATAGCCTCCTTGATTATATAACATGTTTATACATTTGTGTATCACATATACATGTCAAATTTATATGTATGTATATATTCATTTCTTAAAGACCCAGGAGGCAAGTAGCTTAGTTGAGGACAAATGCATCCGGTATAGTACACTTCGATATTTACTCACCAACTCTACCTTCTTTGCCAAAGATTCAACCTGGTTACTTAGCACCTAATAATTATAAGAGAAATACTTTCAAAGTATTCTGAATAAAACTTCCAAATGTTTCCATGACCACCATATTACAAACAAAAAGACCACAATTCATTATCAAATTGTGATTTCAGTGTCAAATGAGGAATTATTTTGACTGGTTTACAGCGTGTCAGGCTCTTTCCTTGGCAGTCTGTCTGGACTTGTTTTTTTTTTTTTTTTTTTTTTTTTGTTAAACATACATCTTGTTCTTGTTCAGATTTATGTAAAACCCATCTTCCATTTACCACATATATTATGTGCTAAATGAAATATCCCAACACACGCATTTATAAAGAAATCTTTGGGCTGGAGAAATGGCTTAGTAGTTAAGTGCCTGCCTGTGAAGCCTAAGGACCCCAGTTCCAGGCTTGATTCACCGGGACCCATGTGAGCTAGATGCACAAGGCGATGCATGTGTCTGGAGTTCATTTGAAGTGGCTGGAGGCCCTGGCAAGCCCGTTCTCTCCCTCTTTCTCTCTCAAATAAATAAATCAATAAATATGAACAAAAAACTTAAAAAAAAAGAAATCTTTAACTGTATAAGAAATCTATTTGGAGAGCTGTCTTCCCAATATATAAATACTTGAGATACCTTCCAGTGAGTTTTGGTCAGGGAAGTCCCTGATATCGCCAAAACATTACAAGCCATTGCTGAGGCTTTTGGTTTCCCACCAGAAATAGATGGTAAGGCCCTATTGCTGAAGACTCCACATACTTGGGCTTCAAGGTCCTTGAGAATTCCTGCTAGAGCTGGGCTGAAAACCTCCTCCATGTAGACCAGCTGGCAGAAAGCTGTAAAAAGCCACACTGCATTCAGTTTAACAGGACAGAGAGAAGTCACCAGTGAAGATACTCAATAGTGGATGCTATAATCCTTAAATTTGGCCATTCAGGCCAAATGAGCCAATGGGTGCAATAGCGGCATGTCTGTTATTGGGGAAACCAACTGCCCTCTAATTTGACCTGAGGCCTGCTCCATGGGAGGGAATACATCCCTGATACTGAAAGCCTACAACAGGGGTAGTCATGAACCCTAATGGTTTAATGTCTTCTGGTGTTTGGCTAAATGTATATACTATGCTCACCAAACTGCCCAGTAAGCACTTCTCTTAATGTTCATACCCATATATTAATGCTACTCTCACTTTTGGCTAGAGAAGCTTCTCTTTACAGATGGCAGTGACCTTGGGATGACTCAGAAGGCACTATGGTGCTGAGAAGTGACAAAGGGGTGCTCAGCACTGAAATATCTCAATCACACCTTCCAAGGCTCAGGGTCCATTGTAGAAGAGGTGATGGTGGAGAGAATGTAAGAGACAAAGGAAGGGTAGGACTCCTTACAATGTGCTCCTCACAAAATGGCCTGGATATCCATGACCTCACTGTGCCTGACACTACTGACACAAGACCATCATAATAGCAGGAAAAGATCATAACATCAAAATAAAAGAGAGACTGATTGAGAGGGGGAGGGAATATGATGGAGAGTGAAGTTTCAAAGGGGAAAGGGGGGGGGAACTACCATGGGATATTGTTTACAATTATGGAAGTTTTCAATAAAAAACTTAAAATTAAAAACATATATTGACCATAGTCAGTGGCTCCATACACTTCATTTATATCTAAATTGATACCCTGTATGAAATTTACAACTTAGAGTAGTTAGGTAAACTTATACTTCCATCCTTTCTTCCCTCTCCTTTTCACATCCCCACCTCCTACTTTTCTTTTCATCCCTTCATTATCAGTGCTGTAGATCAACCTGGAGCTTTACACATGCTAGGCTACTATTGAGGCATTGTATGCAATTCACGGAACACATAACAGACACTCATAATAGTAAAATTTTCCTTCTATCTCACATAATTTCCTCCATAATACTATAAATACACCTATTTTTATATGTCCATAATATATATGGTGGTGCTGTGTGTATGTATGTGTCTGTGTATGTGCATGTGTGGCGTATGTCTATGGTGTGTGTTTGTGCGGTGTGTGTGTGTGTGTGTGTGTGTGTGTGGTATAAGCCTATGGTGTGTGAGTGTGTGTTTGTGGTGTGTGTGTGTGTGATGTATGGTATATGGACATGTATGTACTGATGTTGCTAATCTAGTGCTCACCTATGGCATATTGTATGCTCCTAACTGAGTCTGGAGGAAAATACCTGTGTCCCCCTCAAACACACACACACACACACACACACACTTTTTTTCCCCTTGATATGGAGTCTGTTACTGATTGTAGAGTTTGCCATTTGAAAGTCCCAACAATTCTCTGGTCTCTGCTCCCCACAATACTGCAGTTACTTATGGTAGAAATGCAGGCAGATGAAATTTAACTTTAAATATTAGGACAAACAACTTAAATATAATTATTAAGGAGAATTACTGTCAACAACAAGGGTGAGAGTGAATAGCAAAGAGAAACTGGCCAACTTTAGAACACCAATAAGAATTTCAATAAATAACAGATTTTATTTAAATTTAAGACTAAAAGTTGAAGTTAAAAGCGCATAAGGGGGCAGGAAGTAATAAAAAAATTGGTTGCAGTGTATGGCAAGGACTATATTTTGGAATGCATGTGAAATATGAGTTATTATTTTTGACAATGAGGCTAATGGTGTGAAGAAAAGTGTATCTAAAGAGAAGAGCATGGTCACATCGTGCAGGAAGTAGTGCACTGTGATAAGAGGGTAGATGCAATGATGGGGTGATTGTCAGGTTGTATTTTAGATCACTTTTGCAACAAAATGGGAACAAATTGGAAAAAAAAAACTATTAACCTTAAGTTCAAGAAGACACGAGGAAAGTTAACATTACAATTTATTGAATGTCACTAGATTTAAATTTTTCTTAGATGAGTTAGGAAGCTAAGATTAAACAAGAGAGTGAAAGAATGCAGGTATACAAATTAGAGACAGAAGCTGTGGTTTTCAAGCCTCTGATTATGTCAAAATCACCCAGAAGGCTCAGTGCCTCACTAATTTCTGGGTCCAGGCTCCAGAACTTTAATCCATAAGGTTTGAGGATTTGACAAAGAATTTGTGAGCCTAACCAGTAGTAGATGATACTGTTTTTGAATAAAACTGCCCTTGAGAACCATGATCAAATCCAGGAAACTAACAATGAAGTAAAGTTCAGCAATTTAATATAGCCAAACCCTGCTGTTCAGCCTGATTGGGTACGGAGAGAACTCTTCACAGAAGGAATCTAAAGTGAATCCTAACTGTTATGTTCCCATCAGTACACAGGGCACACCTTCAGAGAATCCACACACATGGGATCTAATTTCACCTTCTTAAAGTAGGGTTTAGAAATAGCTTTGAGAAGAAATTGTTTTAGGTCCTGTGGTAATTTGAACGGATGGTCCCCAATGTAATCAAGAGTTTATATAAGTTTGTAATTTAAATTTGCAGCCACCTTAGTGGAGGATGTGTCACTGGGTGAATCTTAGGGTCCCAACCTAAGATGTGGTGGTAAATTTTGTATTCCCATCTAAAGATACGCAAAGTTCCTGGAGTACCTGAAGTGTATTTATTTGTGGTGTGGCTTTTAGGATTTTGGCTTATGGCTGTTTTCTCTCTTTCTGCTTTGACCTATGATAGCAGGCCAACTTCTACTATTATGGAACTGCCCCTGAATCTGTAAGCTTCAATAAGTATCCCTTCCTCCATATCTGTGCCTGGTTTGGAAGTTCATCTCAGCAACCTGAAGCTGTCTACTACAGATCCTAAATTCACTCTTGCATATAAATCTCACATGCATAGACCTGAATTATTATTCACTATCCTTGTTTTATAACAAAAATATTGCTTAAAGCTGAGTGTGGTGTTGCACACCTTTAGTCCCAGCACTGGGGAGGCAGAGGTAAGGTAAGAGGATCACTGTGAGTTTGAGGGTACCCTGAGACTACATAGTGAATTCCAGATCAGCCTGGGCTAGAGTAAGACCCTATCTTGAAAAACATATATATATATATATATATATATATATATATATTGCTTAATATAGGACCCATTTCATTTATTAATATTGATTTTAAGAACACAGGCTTTAATCTAAGACACATTGTCATCAACAAAACTCATACTAAAAACATAAGTAGAAATGACACCCAGCCATTTCATAATAATAAAGGAAGGCCTCACATAGGTTAAGGTTCAATACAGAGCCATAAAAACCAGAGTGAAGTACAGTCGCAGTTGTGATGTCTGGTATTTGCTCTGCACACTGTGATAACTGCAAAATTCTGCTTTTGTAATCATGCTTGCTTGCATTGCAAAATAGGATTGTGGGTGGTGGTGCTTGTGGACTTTCCAAACCATTGTAAAAGAATGTGCATTTGTTTCCTGACCATTGTAAAAGAATGTGGTTTATTTTACTGATGTTCAAATGGGGCTACGCTCCTCCTCAGCAGCTTGCTGTGAGGGGCAGTTGCCTTCAGGCTAATAAAATCCTTTTAAAATCCTTATTCAAAACCCAGTCATGGTGGCACATGCCTCTAATCCCAGCACTTGGGAGGTAGAGGTAGGAGAACAGTGGTGTGTTTGAGGCCACCCTGAGACTACATAGTGAATTCCAGGTCAGCCTGGACTAGAGCGAGACCCTACCTCAAAAAAAACAAAAATAAATAAATAAATAAAATAATAAATCCTTATTTGAGTGGTTTTGAACTTGATTTCTGGCCTGGGATTTGCTACATTTTAGAGGTCCAAGCAAGATTTTATATTCTTCTCCTTGAACTGGTCCCGGAATCTGGTCTCAGAGTCTTGATTTCTTGGAATTTCACTCCGAGTACAGGGTGAAGACCCTAGAGGCAGCCATGCAGAGAAGTTCCTCAGACACAGGGACATTCTCCAGGCTCTGGCAGGAAGCAGTGGTAGTCAAGAGACATCAACACATGAGCAGAGAGTCATCTGGTGTGAAAGCCTCTGAAGGTAAGGTGATTTTCTGGAAGCCCCGGATGCAGCACTACTTCCTGAATCCCAGGCAGTGGCAAACGGTTTCCAGATCTCCAGTCTGTCTAGGTCACTTCAGTGTGACCACATGTCTTTGTCCTTTTGTTCTGTGTTTGTTTTGTCACTCTGTGTCTAATGTCTAATTTTTTACTGTATTTTCCCAGGAGGATGCCTAGGGAAATTGACAACTCCACCATGGGGCAGAGAAACTCCATGTCTAGTCCTTTACAATGATTATTAACTAACTTTTCATTTTTCAGAGAGCCTCTGACTTGGGTGCCACCTGTGATGCCTTCTCCCCCAGGAAATTCTGTGAAGTCGATTGGCCCTCCTTTGATGTGGGACGGCTGCTAGAGGGGACATTAAATCTGCCAGCAGCACAGCAGGTGGAGTGGGTCATCCTTGGGTGATCCAGGCACCCTAATCATGTTTCCTGTATTCTAAGTTGGAGCCCTCTTGGCTTCAGAAATGTGCTAAGAAATGTCCTATACCAAAACCTAAATATTTCTTTCTGTTAAACCTAAGAACCAGAAATCTGCCCCCTCCTTGCAGGAGCTCCCCTAAGCCAGTCCTAAAGGAGGATTACCCTAACAATGAACCCCTGTCCTTTTCCTCTTCTCATCTAAGCCATCCCCCTCTGGCCATGATTCACTCTTAAGCTCACCAGGAGTCGGTCCCCTTACCAGCCCCCTAAGATACCCTCAGCCCCAATCCTATCCTTGTGACAGGCTCCTGGAGCTGAAGTCCCCCTTCATAGTCTAGGTCCTATTTTCCACAAGCTATATCTATAATTGGAAACAGCAGAACCCTTCCTTCTCTGAAAAACCTCAAGGCCTTATTTATCTCTTTGAGACTTTTAGACTCATGATACCACTTAGGATGATTATCAACAGCTTTTCTAGGCTCTCTTCATGGCAGAACAGTGAGACCAAATCTGCAGGGGAGCTCTAAAACCTGTCATGGGACTGGATGGAACCCCCACTGAGGACTCCATCCATCTGGAAAGGTCCTCCCCCCTTACCCACCCAAACTGGGACCACAATTCAGATGATGGTAAGGAGGGTCTCAACAATTACCGGCAACTTCTGCTGACAGGAATCTGAGCTGTGGAACAGGAACCTATAAATTTGTCCGAGGTGAGTAAGGTTATGCAGGGACCTGATGAATCCCCTGTGGCGTTCCTAGAATTCCTCCTGGAGGCCTACAGGACATATACTCCTATATATCCTGAAGCTCCTGAAAATAGGAGAGCTGTGAATGTTGCTTTTGTTGTTCAGTCAGCCCCAGACATTAGGGAGAAATTGCAAAAGCGGGAAGGATTTGAGAGAAAGTTATTGTCAGAATTAGTGGAGATAGCTATGTGGGTTTTTAATAAAAGAAGCATGCCTGAGGATAAGCAGGCTAAGAAGATTACCTGGATCATGGTGGCTGCTCTTCAAGAGCCATCCTACAGACAGCCAAGAGTCCAAAAAGTACCAATTCAGAGGCAGGCCTTGCCCTGCAAAAGACTACAATTAGAAAAAGATCAGTGTGCTTACTATAAAGAGAAAGGACACTGGAAGAATGACTGTCCAAAGCAGCAGGAGACACCCTCTAAGCTTTTACATTTAAGCAAACAGGACTAAGAGGCCAGAGGTCCATACCTCCATCCCCTCCGGAGCTCATGGTCACAAGGTAAGTCGGGGACAAACCAGTTATCAAGCCCTGCTTTTAGACCAAGCAAAGATCAGATTCTCACAGATGACTCCTCCCAACACAACCACCCTCCTGTCTGATGCTAAGGACTGATCCTGAGGAACTGATTCCTGACTGCCTTGAAAGCCTCAAATCCATCCAGGGTCTCCAGCATGATCTCACAGACTCTGATGAGGTTATTGTTTGCTAATGGTTCTGATTTTGTTTCTGATGGAGTCAGGTCTGTGGCAGTAGCAGTGGTAATATTGGAAAATACAGTATGGACTCAAGCCCTTGGGCATAGGACCTCTGCTCAAAAGGCTGAACTGATAGCATTGACTCAGTCTTTGAGATATGGAAAAGACATGGTCATAATTGTGTACACCTACAGCCATTATGCCTTTGCCATGGTGCACGTATATGGAGCCCTCTACTGAGAAAGAGGACTGCTTACATCTGAAGGAAAACAAATTCAAAATACTCAAGAGATATTGGCCTTGCTTGATGCCATTTGGCTCCCTAAACAAGTGGCTATTATTCATTGCCAGGGCCACCAAGGAGGGATTCACCCAGAAGCACGGGGGAATCAGGTAGCAGACCAAGTGGCCAGAGCAGCCACCCTAAAACCAGTGGGGCTCCTTAAGTTTCTAGTAGTATCCCTCCTCTTGAGCTGTCCAACCAACCTGGCATGGAAGGAGACATAATATAGGGGGCACACTCTAGGTGGAGACAGCACCCTCTGGGTGGAAGAAGTTGCTGGAAAGGACTCTCCTCCCGTGGGCGTTAAGACATACATTACTTAAGCATCTTTATGGGCTCCACAAAATTTGCTGAATTTCTTAGATGACACTTATGTCCCTGACCTCTGTCCAGTAACCAAAGATGTAGTTGTCCATTGTGTCACCTGTCAACAAGTGTACCAGTGTGAACCCCCACTGATGAAACCTTGAGTAAGACTCAAAGGAGCCTTCCCAGGTGAGCATTGGGAAATTGATTTTACTAAAGTTAAGCCTGGACTTTATGGATATAAGTACCTACTGGTAATGGTGGATGTGTTCTCTGGAATGTAAGCATTTCCTACAAAGACTGAGATTGCTCAGATAACTGTGAAGAAGCTATTAGGTGAGGTAGTCCCCAAGTTTGGCCTTCCCCTAGCCCTGGGATCAAACAATGACATGGCTTTCACAGCCCATGTCACTCAATTAATAGGAAACGCCTTAGGAATAAAGTGGTACCTTCATTGTGCCTATGGGCCACAGAGCTCAGGGAAAGTGGGAAGGATGAATAGAACTCTTAAGGAAATATTAAACTAATTTCAGAGGCCAGCAGGGAATGAGTGAGTCTTCTTCCTGCTGCCCTCCTGAGGGAAAGATGCACCCCTTATAAGAAGGGATTTATGCCCTTTGAAATTCTCTATGATAGACCTCCCCCTGTGTTCCCTAAACTGAGGGAAGAACATGTGTCAGACATTCCTAACCATGACCTTCTCCAGTCCTTTCAAGATCTCCAGTAAATTCTCAAGGACATACATCCCTGGTCCAGGAGGCCCACAAAGGACCTGATGTAAAACTGCCACCATGTTCACTTGAGCCTGGAGACTTGGTCTGGCTGGAGAGACTCAGTCTTGGTAACCTTGAGCCTCATTGGCAAGAACCCTTGACTGTAGACTTGAAAACTTCCACTATGGTAAAGGTAGCTGGGAAGAGGCTGTGGATACACCACATAGAACAAAAGAGGCCTGCCTACTGGACCTAGATGACCCCTGGACCATCCGCAAACCTCAGGCCCTAAAAGATCCTCTTAAGAAAAAACTGTTACATGTACTGTGTGAATGAAATGTTGCCCTTTGCCTCTTTTGGCTTGAACCATGCTTAAGTAAATTCTCTTGTGATTGCTTTTAGCTGATAACTATAACAATTGCCCCTATTGGAACTCATGTATTGATATTATTTCACTCAAGGCCGATGTACAGGATCAACAAGGTTATTTCCTGATACCCCCTGCCTCTTGATTTGCATGTCTTTCTGGAATTAACCCCTGCCTGGACTCCCTCCTCTTTGCTGATGACGGGTGAAAAGAACTTTGTGTATTAGCCCACATAGTCCCCCAGGTTTATTTATATGATGGAGATGTGGGCAGAGAATATTTGGGGATTCTTCCCCCCCCCTTAATTATAGGCAGAAGAGAGAAGCCCCTGTTTTGGTACCCTTAAGTAGTAGGCTTAGTAAAAGCAAAATCAGCTGCCATGGGAACCTCTGCTTTAGTTTTTGAAGATAAAACTTTTAAAACTTTAAGCCAACAGGTTGATGCTGATTTGAAAGAATTAAAATCCTTTGTTAGTTACCTGGAGGCATCCTTAGATTCTCAAGCAGAAATGGTATTACAAGATAGGCAAGACCTATTGTTCCTAAAACAAGGAGGACCTTTTATGGCCCCAGGGGAGGCCTGCTATTTCTATATAAACTACTCTGGAGTGATTTGAGAGAGTATGTCCCTAGTTAGTAAACATTTGAAAGACAGAGAGGGACTTAGGTAATTGGTATGAGAATTTGTTTTCTTGGTCACCATGGCTTACCACTTTGATTACTGCCATTTTGGGTCCCCTAATCTTATTGCTCATGGAATTAATTATAGGTTCCTGTATTTTATTTATTTATTATTATTATTATTTATTTTTTATTTTTTTTTTTTGGTTTTTCGAGGTAGGGTTTCACTGTAGCCCAGGTTGACCTGGAATTCACTATGGAGTCTCAGGGTGGCCTCGAACTCATGGCGATCCTCCTGCCTCTGCCTCCCGAGTGCTGGGATTAAAGGCGTGCACCACCACGCCCGGCTCGGTTCCTGTATTTTAAATGCCCTGATCAAGTTTGTTCAACAGAGAATGTCTTCAGTCAAATTAGTGGTCCTTACGACTAGGTATGAGACCATGGTGATTGATGAGTCTAAGATTTGACTCAGTTATTAAAAACCAGTGGGAAATGAAACAGCCAGATAGCATAACCTAAGGGAAGCCATCTTAAGACACCCAGTCATTTTATTAATAAAAGAAGGCCTCACCTAAGTTAAATTCAACACAGAGCCATAAAAACAAGAATGAGGATGAAATCTCAGTTAAGATATTTGGTGTTTGCTCCACAGCCTGTGCTAATCGCAAACTTCTACTTTTGTAATTATGCTTGTTTGCATTGCAAAATAGGGTTGTGGGAGGGGTGTAGGGGACTTTCCAGACCATTGTAAAAGAATGTGGATTTATTTACTAACCACTGTAAAGTAATTTTTTTTTTTTTTTTTTTTGCCTTTGTAAACTCACTAATACATTAAGATGGGGCTTCTCTTCTCTTTAGCATCTTTCGGTGAGGGATAGTCACTAGCCAGCTAATAAAAACTCTCCTCTTAAAATCCTTATTTGAGTTGTCTTGACCTCGATTTCTGGTCTGTGACTCACTACAAATTAGATATGAAACTAATATATAAATGTCAATTATAATTTGTGCACCAGTAGTACACAGGGAAAAATGAAGCTGAAGTTTTCATATTCTACCTTCCAAATAAAGCCTGTAACATGGGATTTTATATCAGGATATTTTATTTTCTTTTGTATATTAATAGTATTTAATTATACTAAAAATGAAAAAAAAACTAAAAATTGTCATTAAATATATGACAAATATTTCAAAGTTTAAACTATTAAAGGACTGTAAATGTAAATCAAAACCACAGTGAGATTCCATAGTTAAAGTTCTATCATTAAGAAAACAAAAAAGGGACTCCAGCCCCAAAAACACCATCAGCTGCTCCGATACCGGCCACAGCGGCTTCAGGGCAGCGAATCCAGCAGCGGAGGCTCCAGCGGCTTCAGCGGCAGAGGCGGATCCCGCAGCGGCAGCACCAGCGGATCAGAGGCGGAGGACCCAGCAGCGGTAGCTCCAGCGATCAGCGGGGGCAGACCCAGCAGCGGCATCTCCAGTGGCGGATCCAGCAGCAGTGGTCCCAGCAGCGGCAGCTCCAGCGGCAGCAGCAGGGATCCAGCATCAGGGGCGCCAATCTGCAGGGCCACAGTTGCCAGGCTTGGTTTGCCCCACAGGAAAAGCCAGTACCCAGTTCCAGAAAGCAGAACAGCGGCCCAACATCCCAGCCAGCAACTTGACTGAGACCAAAAGCATCCAAAGAGGTAACTGGGATTGAACCAGGGAAGGGTCTCACCTGGTCACAAGCTGACTTGGATCCCTCAACAGACCAGAAATCTTAACTTCTTTGTTGATAGAGGATCTGGTTTTTATAATACCTAATCTTGCATAAATGCTCGGTGCTGTTCCTGACTGAATGTGTATAGGGTTTAGTTAAATTTTAGAATATACCTGTATTTTATTCCACTCAACCTATTTGAATACTCCCATAGCAGGCAAACTTAACCCCTAGGACCACGTGTCTAGATACTCTGAGAGTGGTAAGAGCCACACCTAACATCTTAATCTCCTACATAGAAGATATACAATATCAGATCAATAGATACAGCAAAGGATACCCAGCTAACTGGAAAATCTAAGCAGTAACTTAATCCAAGATGCAAAAATATATACATTATAACACAAGAAACACCAAAAACCAAGGCAATATAAATCCACCAAAAAGCATCAATGCTTCAGAAATGACCTCTAGTGAAAACGAGTTAGAGAAAATGCCTGAGAAAGATTTCAAAAGAATGATTGTAAATATGTTCAATGAACTCAAAGAAGAAATCAAAGGAATCAGAGAAGATACAGGACACCAATTTAACGAAATAAAGAAATCAATACAAGACATAAATAAGGAAATAGAAATAATGAAGAAAAACCAGTCAGAATTACTAGCAATGAAGAACACAGTTAATGAAATAAAAAACTCTGTAGAAAATCTTACCAGTAGAATGGATGAAGGAGAGGACAGAATATCTAAGCTAGAAGACCAGGTGGCAGATCTAATACAATCCAACAAAGAGAAAGACAAACTAATAGAAAAGTATGAATGGGAATTTCAAGATATTCGGGACACTATGAAAAGATCAAATATAAGAATTCAGGGTATAGTAGAAGGAGAAGAATTTCAATCCAAAGGTATAGTAGGCATCTTCAACAAAATCATAGAAGAAAACTTCCCCCAAATTGGGAAAGAGGTGCCAATGCAGATACAGGAAGCATTTAGAACACCAGCCAGACAAAACCTGGAAAGAACCTCTCCTTGCCATATTATAATCAAACTACCAAACACACAATCCAAAGAAAAAATATTGAAAGCAGTTAGAGAGAAAAATCAAGTTACCTACAAAGGCAAGCCCATCAGGATCACAGCAGATTACTCAACACAAACTTTCAAAGCCAGAAGGGCTTGGAGTGATGTATTCCAAACTCTGAAAGATAACAACTGTCAACCAAGGCTACTTTATCCTGCAAAACTATCCATTCAAATAGATGGAGAAATAAGGACACTCCATGACAAAAGCGGGCTAAAGGAGTATTTGAAGACAAAACCAGCTCTACACAAAATACTTGAAAGAATCCTCCATGCCGAAGAGAAAGAAAAACACACATATAAGGAACCTGGAAAACAACAAACAACACTCAAATACTAGTTAATATAAGAGAGCAAAGGTAGAACCAGAACCACAAAAAAAAAAAAAAAAAATGGCAAGCATAAATACACATCTTTCAATAATATCTCTTAATATCAATGGCCTCAATGCTCCAACCAAAAGACATAGATTTGCAGACTGGGTTAAAAAGCAGGACCCTACAATTTGTTGTCTCCAAGAAACTCACCTTTCTACAAAGGATGGACATTATCTTAGGGTGAAAGGTTGGAAAATGGTGTTTCAAGCAAATGGACCCAGAAAGCAAGCAGGGGTTGCTATCCTAATAGCTGACAAGGCAGACTTCACTCCAACATTAGTCAAGAAAGATAAGGAAGGTCACTTTATATTGATTAAGGGCACACTCCAACAGGAGGACATTACAATCCTAAACATATATGCACCTAACATGGGGGCTCCCAAATTCATCAAACAAACACTGTTAGAACTAAGGTCACAGATAACACCAAACACAGTGGTAGTTGGTGACTTTAACACCCCACTCTCATCAATTGACAGGTCATCCCGGGAAAAAATAAACAGAGAGGCATCTGGACTAAACGAGGTCATAGAAGGAATGGACCTAACAGACATATACAGGACATTTCATCCAAATGCTGCAGAATATACATTCTTTTCAGCAGCACATGGATCATTCTCTAAAATAGACCATATATTAGGACACAAAGCAAATCTTAACAAATTCAGGAAAATTGAAATAATTCCTTGCATTCTATCTGACCACAATGGAATCAAACTACAAATCAATAGCAAGAAAGGATATAGAGCATACACAAAATCATGGAAACTAAACAATACATTACTAAATGATGAATGGGTCAATGAAGAAATCAAGAAGGAAATCAAAAAATTTATAGAGTCAAACAATAATGAGAACACAACATACCAAAATCTCTGGGAAACAATGAAGGCAGTTCTAAGAGGTAAATTTATAGCTTTAAGTGCCTATATTAAGAAATTAGAAAGGTGGCAAATAAATGACCTAATGCTTCACCTTAAAGCCTTGGAAAAAGAAGAACAAGGCAAACCAAAAATCAGTAGACGGGAAGAAATAATAAAGATTAGGGCAGAAATTAATGAAATAGAAACCAAAAAAACAATACAAAGAATTAATGAAACAAAGAGCTGGTTCTTTGAAAGGATAAACAAGATTGATAAACCCTTAGCAAATCTGACCAAAAGAAAGAGAGAAGAGACACAAATTAATAAAATTAGAGATGAAAAAGGTAACATCACGACAGATGCCAGAGAAATTCAAAAAATCATAGGGACATATTATAAAAACATATACTCCACAAAGTATGAAAATCTGAAAGAAATGGATGATTTCCTTGATTTATATGACCTACCTAAATTAAATCAAGATGAGATTAATCACTTAAATAGACCTATAACAAGCATGGAGATCCTAACAGTTATCAAAAATCTCCCAACTAAAAAAAGCCCAGGCCCAGATGGATTCACTGCTGAATTTTACCAGACCTTCAGGGAAGAGCTAACACCATTGCTTCTTAAGCTTTTCCATGAAATAGAAAAAGAAGGATTTCTACCAAACTCCTTCTATGAAGCCAGCATCACTCTGATACCAAAACCAGGCAAAGATAGAACAAAAAAGGAAAATTACAGACCAATCTCCCTCATGAACATAGATGCAAAAATTCTCAACAAAATATTGGCAAACAGAATACAAGAATACATTAGAAAGATCATTCACCCTGACCAAGAAGGCTTTATCCCAGAGATGCAGGGATGGTTCAACATACGCAAATCTATAAATGTTATACATTATATAAATGGGTTGAAGGACAAAAATCACATGATCATCTCATTAGACGCAGAGAAAGCATTCGACAAAATCCAACATCCCTTCATGATAAAAGTCCTACAGAGACTGGGAATAGAAGGAACATATCTCAATATAATAAAGGCTATTTATGATAAGCCTACAGCCAACATATTACTAAATGGGGAAAAACTGGATGCTTTTCCACCAAAATCAGGAACAAGACAAGGGTGTCCACTGTCCCCACTTTTGTTTAATATAGTTCTGGAAGTCTTAGCCATAGCAATAAGGCAAGAGACATGCATAAAAGGGATACAAATCGGAAAGGAAGAGGTCAAGTTATCATTATTTGCAGATGACATGATTCTATATATAAAGGACCCTAAAGACTCTACTAGCAAACTGTTAGAGCTGATAAAAACCTACAGTCATGTAGCAGGATACAAAATAAATACACAGAAATCAGTAGCCTTCATATATGCTAACAACAAACACACAGAGGATGAGATCAGAGAATCACTCCCATTCACAATTGCATCAAAAAAAATAAAGTACCTTGGAATAAACCTTACTAAGGAAGTAAAGAATCTATACAATGAGAACTTTAAAACACTCAAGCGAGAAATTGCAGAAGACACTAGGAAGTGGAAAAACATCCCTTGTTCCTGGATTGGAAGAATCAATATTGTGAAAATGGCAATCTTACCAAAAGCAATCTACACATTTAAGGCAATCCCCATCAAAATTCCAAAGGCATTCTTCACGGAAATAGAAAAAACAATCCAAAAATTCATTTGGAATCACAAAAAACCTCGAATATCTAAAATAATACTGAGCAACAAAAATAAGGCTGGTGGTATCACCATACCTGATTTTAACCTATACTACAGAGCCATAGTAACAAAAACAGCATGGTACTGGCACAAAAGCAGACTCGTAGATCAATGGAACAGAATAGAGGACCCAAATGTAACCCGATGTAGTTATAGCCACCTGATATTTGATAAAAATGCCAAAAATACTCATTGGAGAAAAGACAGCCTCTTCAGCAAATGGTGTTGGGAAACCTGGATATATATCTGTAGAAGGATGAAAATAGATTCTTCTCTTTCTCCGTGCACAAGAATTAAGTCCAAATGGACTAAGGACCTTAACATCAGACCTGAAACTCTGAAACTGCTAGAGGAAAAAGTAGGGGAAACCCTTCAACATATTGGTCTTGGCAAAGACTTTCTGAATACAACCCCAATTGCTCAGGCAATAAAACCACAGATTAACCACTGGGACCTCATGAAAATACAAAGATTTTGCACTGCAAAGGACACGGTGAAGAAAGCAAAGAGGCAGCCTACAGAATGGGAAAAAATCTTCACCAGCTATATATCTGATAGAGGATTAATATCTAAGATATACAAAGAACTCAAGAAGTTAAATAATAAGGAATCAAACAAACCAATCAAAAAATGGGAAATGGAGCTAAATAGAGAATTCTCAAAGGAAGAAATATGAATGGCATATACGCATCTAAAAAAATGTTCTACATCCCTAGTCATCAGGGAAATGCAGATTAAGACTACATTGAGATTCCATCTCACTCCTGTCAGATTGGCTACCATCATGAAAACAAATGATCATAAATGTTGGCGGGGATGTGGAAAAAGAGGAACCCTTCTACATTGTTGGTGGGAATGCAATCTGGTCCAGCCATTGTGGAAATCAGTGTGGAGGTTCCTAAAACAGCTAAAGATTGATCTACCATATGACCCAGCTATAGCTCTCCTAGGCATATATCCTAAGGACTCATCTCATTACCTTAGAGATACTTGCTCAACCATGTTTATTGCTGCTCAATTTATAATAGCTGGGAAATGGAACCAGCCTGGATGTCCCTCAACTGATGAGTGGATAATGAAGATATGGCACATCTATACAATGGAGTTTTACTCAGCAGTAAAGAGAAATGAAGTTATGAAATTTGCAGAAAAGTGGATGGATCTGGAAAGAATTATACTAAGTGAGGTAACCCAGGCCCAGAAAGCCAAGCGCCACATGTTCTCCCTCATATGTGGATCTTAGCTAGAGATGATTGGGCTTCTGTGTGAGAAGGAAAAAACTCAGTAGCAGAGGCCAGTAAGTTAAAAAAGGAGATAGAAAGGGAAGAGAAAGAAAGGGAGGAGGGCTTTTATTAGGTTGGTATTGTATATATGTATATATAAGTATATATATATATATATATATATGTATATATAAGTAGAAAGATTGAGATGGGGAGGGGATATGATGGAGAATGGAATTTCAAAGGGGAAAGGGGGGAGGGTAATACCATGGGATTTTTTTTGTTATCATGGAAAATATTAATAAAAATGGAGAAAAAAAAACACAAAAGAACCATTGTTGGTGATAATGCAGGTCAAAAGAAAATGGATACACTGGACTGGGGTTCAGTGCAGCTACTATAAAAATCATATGAAAGTTCCTCAAAAATTAAAACCAGAATTCCAGCCATATCACTTCATGCCCCACAAGGACAAACATTGGCTTATAATAGAAATACCTGGATGTCCATATTTATCACAGCATATTCACAAAATCTTAACTATGAAAGGAGCTTAGATGCTCAAACACAGATGAGTAGACGTTGAAATTATGGGAAATAAGCACAGAGGAATTTAACTCAGCCATAAAGAAATGTGATTATGTCTGGGCTGGAGACATGGCTTAGCAGTTAAGGCATTTGCCTGCAAAGCCAAAGGACCCAGGTTCCATTCCCCAGGACCCGTATTATCCAGGTGCGCAAGGGAGCACACATGTCTGGAGTTCATTTGCAGTGGCTGGAAGCCCTGCAGCACCCATTTTCTCTCTCTCTCTCTCTCTCTCTCTCTCTGTCTCTCTCTTTCTCCCTCCCTCCCTCCCTCCTTCTATTTCAAATAAATAAATAAAATAAAATAAGGAATGTGATTATGCCATTTGGATAAAAATGGTTGAAACCATAAGTTAATAAGCCAAGCAAAAAGACAAGCAAGCATCACATGTTGGCTCTATATGAATTCCAATGATGAAGTGCATAGAAGAAAAAGAACTGTTTTGAGGGGTTTGGAAGAGGAAGTAGGGGAACGAGAAGCGGGATAAGAATGAGCAATAGAGGGGCAAAAGTCATCATAGTAATTGTATATATGCATGGAAAAGTCAAAATGAACGCATTCACTTTGTGTAATGAATGCACTCTAATACAAACTGCAATGTGCTGCTCTGAGCACATTGAGAATAGGTTCTAAGTGTGGTGAGGGTAGACAATGAATATATACTTCCTATACCTTGCTTTTTAATTGGTATGTACTTGAAATTAATATAAATAATTAGTGTTTCTAAAGATAAAAGTATTTAAATGTTGCCTATTTATCTCTGAACATACATGGTTTTCATATGTTCTTTACTGAGTGATAGTCATTGTGTTTCCCCCCCTTGTCCAAAATTTTTAAAAAAGTTCTAACTTTTCTCTGAACTAAGAGAATCAATTGTCTTTTGTGAATAAATTAATTTGTCTATTCATATTGTTACATATTTACGATAAGATATGCAAAACTGTAATTAATAAAGGAAAGACACATAAAACTATTTCTACTTGTGTATCATTTGCAGTAAAATTTTAGTTAACCACTAGCTAAATTCTTGCTTTTTAGTAAATATTTTAGGCATATTGACACTTTCTGTGCATGATAATTTTCTCTGAGACCTTAATCACCAATTTCAACTTGCAATACATATCTCAGGTTCCTTTAAAACATCATTTCCTAATTTCTATTTGAATAAGGAATTCCATGGAAAGACAAAGTCAGAAACAGATTCAACAAGATAAAGAGATGGAGAGTAAGAAAAAGACCCCAGAAGCAAAGAAATCATACACCAGAGAGGGAGGAGGAAGGGAGAATTGCTATTATAACTCAACCTGAAAACAATAAGTAAAGTTTGGGGATGAGTATTTTCGATAGAATGTACATATACAACTGTCCCGAGTTCAGTTTCATAGCACACTAGAAGGGTCAGCTTGGATAAGTCATTTAAACTGAAGTTGTTGAACCAACTTATCAGAAAAACAGGAGTAATCTTATTTATTCACAGTGGTTTCACTTTAAACAAATGTTCTTAGCACTTTAATGGCATAATCAATATTTTAATAAATGGTAGAAAACATAAAATACAAGCATATATTATAGACACATGGATGAAATGCTATAGGCAAGTCCTTGGGTATATGAAAATGCAACTCTATTTTTCTTGAAGTCATTTTAGAGATCTATTTCAGTTTGTATATGAACAATACATATGAATAATATGGTTAAGACAAAATAGAAGCAACTCCATTTTAACAGTTACACTTAATACACGACCACAAATCATAATAAATTTTGTTTAGTACTATGTTGGTCAGCCAGCTAACAAATGCCTGCTCAACGGTCTTCATAGCAGAGAGTCAGTCCTGCCACTGTCTCCAGGGTACCAGTTGTCACACCCCAGTAATAAGTGTTAGTTTATTTAGCTTGGGATCTATTGATTTGATTGAGACATTGCTTCTGTAGGTACCTCAGAGTGCCCCAAATCCTGAATCCTCTTGCATCAGAATCTCAAGTGCTAGGATGACAGAGGTATATTACCACATCCAGCTTAATTATAGTGTTGGACAAAATGTTTTGTTCCTTTCTATATGTTTATTTTTCTTTTAAATTAATAGTTATTTCCAGCTATTTTTTCCTAAGTTGTAAGTCCCATATTGAGAACATTTCTCTCATTATTTGTTCTTAAGTGAGGGAAGACTTATATATTTTTGGTTTTTGTACCTAGACAAGTTTGTGCATTATCATTGATTAAGATAATTTGAGTTTATTTAAAAAATTCTGTAAATTTGAAGGTGGAAGAAAAAGATTAGAGAGCAGAAGCTGTTTAGAGGTGATAATAGATGAGGATTAAAATGCTTCTGATCTCTAATCAAGTACATGCCATGGCTTTTGGTTTCCAATTTCCAGAACAACTGATAATTCTGTCAAGGATTCTACTTGCCATTGCTTTAAAAGGTGTCAGGGTGATATTACCCAGTGGCAGCTCTTCTCTAGGTTGTGGCTGTTGCAAAGAAAGATGCATTGTGAGGCTAGGTGAGCTACTGGCCTTGAGGGTAACTCTCTAAACATTAAGTCTTCAACAACCTCACTATGTGTTACACCCTGGGTACAATATTGAAGAAAATAGCTCAGTTGCCCAACCAAATGGACCTCTAGCTCTACTACAGTGGCAGAGAGATAATAAAAAATTGATGTCCATATAATAAAATTTTATAATATAATTCTGTAGAAAACAAAATGCAGGAAAGTCTGAGACAAAATGACAATTGAATCTTATACTTTTTCCTGAAAAAAGTCTTTCAGAAATACTACTCTTAAGCCTAAAAATTGTATAAATTTTTCTAGGAACTGCTAAAATTAGAAAAGTATGTGTGTCAGTGTTAGACAATAGTAGGGAAAAAGAGATATATGGGAGATGGAGAGGAAGGAAGATCATGAAGTTGCTGCCCAGAAAGAATCAAATGCAAAGAGGGAAATGGACAATATGGTATTCATGAAGCATTTGTGTGGTTCTAGACTTATGATGAGATATGCCTCTGTGTAACTGCCTATGGACAAGTGATTCTCTATGTCCTTCTGTCTCTGGATCTCTTTCTTCGCCCTCTAACATGCATAACACTCACATACACACAATGGTAAAATTCAGTAGGAATTTTCTTAATAATATACATTTAGTAGATAAAGTACAAGTTGAATAATGAGGAGTCACATGGGACAGTAACACTAATTATTGGATGTGTATTTTATATCATTATGATGAATTATAATTTCTTCTAGGCTATATAAAATTACCATATAATTGGTAAAAATTAATGAAATAAGTCACAATTGAGAAAACCAGGTATCCTGACAGGAAAATAAACATTTTTTTAATTACTTCCATAAGTAGATTGAAGGAAGATTAACAATATTTCCAACAATTTGAAATAGAAATGAGCATATCATGAAGATAACAAGTAGTGTATTTAGGGACATTTATGACATTTACATAAAGACAATAAAACAGAATTGGTTAACTTAAAAAGTTTTCTAGAACATCTGTTGTTTTTTTTCTTTTATTCTTTATTACTTAGTATTGTATTTAGCAAATACAGTCAGTTTGGTACCATTATTAGGCTCATCCATGACCTACCCCCTCCCCTTGGCCCCTCCTTGTTGAGGTATACGGGTCTTGCATTGTGGAGTTAGCCCACAGTTATGGGTAAGCTAAATGTCTCTGCATATCATGACCCAACATGTGGCACTGACATTCTATCCGCCCCCTCTTCCGCAAAATTTCCCTGAGCCATGTTGGGTTCATTTTTGGTCTACTTCAGTGATGAGGTGTTGGAGGCCTCTGGGTCTCTAGCTCTCTGATTTGGTAGGAGTTGATTTTTCTCTGTGTTGATCTCCTTCCCCCTTGTGCTGGTGTCCGGTTCATCAGGAAAACAGCACCCTTGCTTGTTTCGCCAATTTTTCTTAGTTTCAGCTGGGGCCCTTTTGAGGTATGATGGGGTGGCTCTCTCCTTAGGATCTACATCTATCTAAAAAAGAGAAGCAGATTCTCCAATGGAGAGTAAGTTAGCACCAGGACAAATGAGATAACCCTTACTTTTTTAATAGAGAATTTAATGGGTGTAGGCCCTCTTGTAGCCCACGATTGATGGTAGCTTGATAATGGAGAGTGGGCTTATGTTTGGATATGGTTGTGACTTGTTTCCCAGCTCCAGCTATGGGTCCCATACCACTGAGGAGACCAGTTAGCCTAATTAAGAGCAGTTGGTTCCCCACCATGGCTGTGTGCCACTATTGCACTTCTGTGGGCATCACAACAAGTTATTTGCTGCTAAGTAGGTTAGACCATGAGTTGCTTGGACAGATATTGGTCAATTTCCCCCAGTCGCCCATGTAGCACCTTCTGGCACCAGACGTGCTGACTGTCTGGGCACTGACTCTCCTCCAACTTCTAGCCATGCCATTCTATTTTGCATGTCAACCACATAAGGCGTCTTCAGCTGTAGGTTCTTACCACTAACCTTTTGTGGGTTATCAAGTACTCTAACAGAAATCTGTCTGTCTTTTAGGAAACCTTGTAGGTCTCTCTGATCAAAAGCTCATTGTGGATGATAGCCCCATGCTGGTACTGGGAGTTACAGGTCAGCGCCCACTAAGAAAATGAGGAAAAAGATAACTAATATACAAGAGTTAGAGAGAAGAGAGAGAGAGAGGGAGAAGGAGAGAGAGGGAGGGAAGATGTAGAACATTAAGGTTAGTCTTGATCCTACCCTCTCCAGTGTCTTGTGGTTCAGGTGTTCCCTGTAAGGGCCTGATGAAGGATCAGCCATTTGTTCTGTCTTTTAGTAAGTAGAATTTTATGGTACCATTGCCGTTTGGGTCTAGATTTGTGGAACATCTGTTTTTAAGGAGTCCCATCCTGCTACTGCTACTTTTCAACACATGACATACATTTATAGGGCACAGAAGTGATTAGATAACCCAATGTTTTAATCAAGAAAGTCCCCCTGGATAAGTATGGCAAAGTGGGTGTCTGGTTCAGCGTAAGAAACAGAATTACATTATTTTAAAATAACAGTTGTAATTTTAATCAAGATTTTTGCCTAAATTTGTGAGCTAAGTGAGTAACTGATTACATAATAATCAGAAAAGTAATCTTGTTAGATGTTGGTGCCCAAATTTTCATATATCTAAAAATAGTCATTTAAGTTTTCTTTCAAATTGGATCCACATATATTAATGAAAAGATGTCAGGTGTTTACTTTAAACGTAATTCACATCAATACAATTTAGTTATACAAAAGTGGCTGCTGCTGCGTTAATGACCTAAGAAAGGCAGCTCAATGTTTAAAGACTTGTTTAGTCAATAGTCATGCAAATGGTCCAAAGAAATTGGACATTTGGCTAGTCATATGTGGGTTTATAATTGCTTATTTGCCTCTAATAATCAAATATTTATTGAAAATCCAATCTATGTCAAGCACTGTTTTAAGTTGTATAAAATAGTAAGTCATGAAAAATTTTCTTTCCATATGGTATTTAAATTCCTGCGAAGGAAAGAAACTATTTTTCATATAAAATAAGAATGTATACTATTTAAATATGAAATGACAAAGTATAAAAATAGAGGGTGGCTGTAGAGGTGGCTTAGTCATTGAGGTGCTTGCCTGCAATGCCTAAGGATCCAGGTTTGATGCCCCAGTACCCACATACAGCCACATGCACATACATCTGGAGTTTATTTGCAGTGGCTAGAGGCCCTAGAAGCACCCATTCTCTCTCCACCTCCCTTTCTTTGCAACAAAAACAATAGGAAAAGATAGGAAACTCTAACTTTAGCTAGGTGTGCAGGGTATACAGGGATATACTCAAGAACTCAAGAAGTGTGCAGAAACATTCCAAACTCAGTCCTACAGAACCCATCCAACCCTTGGTCCCACTTTCTACTTTCAGTAGCTTGACATGTTTTATTAAATCATGCTAGACAAGCAATCATAGAGACCCAAGCCTACCCACTGCTACTTATTTCAATACAATAGAAAGTCTAAGTCTTTCCCATGGGAGTGGGACTTGTTCAGGGCAGGGGCCTGCAATGGAGAAGGCCTCTGGGCGTTGGACCCTGTAATGTACCTGAGGCTTGAGGGGTCTTACAAAAAACACCTCAGTATGACTCTCATTATATCTAACAGAAGGGCATCAAAAGCCCAATGCATTGACAATTGGAACTTCTCATTTTACCAGTGTCCACATGAAAAGAGTGCATCTCTTCTGTGAAAAGTAGGTGGGCTTGCATTCTGAGAATTAAGCCTGTAGAATGAGAAATGAGATTACAGATATACTAGATTACTTATTTATGATGACAATGTTGATTCATCTTGTATTGTGTTATTTGTTTGTAATTCATGCCTTACTTCCTTTTTTCTTAAATCCCAAAAGTCAGCTTTGTTTTAATGTTTGCTTTCTGGGAGACACAGATATACTGGTTAACTGCTAATACACAAAACCTGCTCCCAAATTTAGTTGATTATGGTAGTCGTTATTATTATGTTTATGACTCTGTAGGTTGCCAGATCTGGTGAAGTGATATGGGCCTGGCATGGTGGCACTAGCCAGATTCACTCATGAACTGTGTTTTTGAGTAGGGGATGGCTCTTTTAAGGATGATGTCAGATGGAATGATAGATCTGATGCTTATGTCATTCCAGCCTCTTGGCCAAACACCAAAGGAGCCAGTGTAAGTGTGCAAACCTTCTACTGGCCAAGGATTAGAATTGAAATCTGTTCCTTCCAAAGCATGAGTGGAGACACCTGGTCCGTGTCATCATAGGGTCATTTGCAAAGACATATTGCAAGGGCATGGTCACAAGAGTGGAAAATATATTGGTGAGGCCACACTGAAAAGGTGACATGTGGGTAACACTACGAAGAATTATAGAAGACAGAGAAGAAATTGGTGGGTCCAATTGTTTCAGTGATGGAGAATATCCAGAGAGAAATCCTTGAAGTAGGAGCTATCTGGGATTGTTGCACACCACTGACTTCAACTCATCGTAAGTGGTCTAGACATTTCTAACACCTAGATGTGTGTGTGTGCACACGTGCATGCGTGTGTGCATGTGTAACTGATACATACAAAAACAACAACAAAAAAAAAAACCTCAGAATGAATCCATTTGAACTATGGTAACAAGAACCAAGTTCAACTTTTTGTGTACCTCTAGCATCATGGAAGCCTAGAGGTTCTTTATTAGAAACCTATTTTAATAAGCAGACTGAAGGACATTTAAAATCTTGTTCATGTCTATGGCCCTAAGAGGCACTGACATTTCATAAACTAACTTATCATCAAATTGATACTGACTGTTCATTCTCAAGCCTTCCCCACTCAAAATTTCCCATTAAGGTTATATTTATAACTAAATTTAAAAAGTTCTTATCCAATATTTTAAATTAAACATTAATTTTACTTCATACTTTCTTCTATTCACTATTTTGCAACTCAAGATTATATTTTCTAGGACAGTTTTTTGAAAATTGAAGAAAACATAATACATTCTTTCTTTTTCTTCCCTACCCCAGGATTGAACCTAGGGTCTCTAATATACTAGGTAAAGACTCTGCACAGCCCTTAAATATGATTCTTATGGTGCCTAAAGTAATTATATATATATAACAGATAGATGATAGCTAGATAGTTAGATAGTTGATAGATAGATAGTTAGATGATAGACAAATAGATAACAGATAGATAGATGATAGATAGATAGATAGATAGATAGATAGAGAGAAAGATGAAAACTTCCCATAGTCAGACACACAGTGATGCAAAGCACTCAGCATTGCACATGCACACAAGAGGGAGCCTGCTTTTGGAGTTAGTCCTCAGCAGCTTAAGTCCTTGGCATGCCCATCTCTCTCTCTCTCAAAGTAAGTAATAAAAAATTTTAAAAATAAAAAATGTAAATCTATAGTTTATTGTATTTTTATAACAATTGATGATACCAGTATAGCAGTAGAATAGCTAAGGTTTTTTAATATTTTATTTATTTACTTAAGAGAGAGAAAGGTAGAGAGAAAGATGGGGAAGGTGTATGCTAGGGCCTCTAGCCACGGAAACAAACTCCAGACACATGTGCCACCTTGTGCATCTGGCTTACTGGGTACTGAGGAATCAAACCTGGTTTCTTAGGCTTTGTAGGCAAGCACCTTAACTACTAAGCCATCTCTCCAGGCCCAAGCTAAGACTTTTATTCTTGCATATGATTTGATGTCATAGTTACATAAATATATATGGGCAACATGTTGTATGACTGCATTCATTTACAGCAATGGGCACACACAGGATTCCTAGATGCTGTCATTTATATACCAAAAGCTAATGAAAAAAATAGATATTAATAAGGTTTGAGCATGATGTCTGATCATTAGGACAGAAACTACTATGTAACTTCTGGAATTTTTATGCAGATACAATGCTTCTAAGGGTACTCTTGGTGTCTGATATGTTTATAAAAGCATGATAATGTCATGTGTCCTACGATCAAACATTTGATTATAAAGTTTGATTCATATAGCTTCTTTGAAAACCAAATCTAGTGTAAAACTTGGTCTACTCGCAATATTTTATAAGGAAAATCAATTTTTGTTCAACATGAATTCTTCTCATTGATACTTTTATTAACATCAAATAGAAATTGATGAACTTTTATTTTGCTTAAGGCATTTACAATAAACCACAGCAGTGATGCAGCCATTGTGAAGTTGTTTATTATAATATTATTGATGCTGCTCTTTTTTCTGTTCCCTTTGATCTGTATGTCTTAATTATTATTTATCTTTGCTTAATTTGTTCACCTTGCTAGGTACGTTTTTTATTTCCCTTTGATCCAAAAGTGCTTCTTTTGATTTCAAAAGTTGCTAGCACATGATAACTGCTGGAGATAATGCTATCAAACACAAAGTTGGAAAATGTCAAAGATGATTTCTTCAGAGCCTTGCAACAACTTATGACACTTAGCGCATACTGTCAGCAGAACATGGAAGATAAATAATTTCCATCACATTTTTGGAGAAATGCACAAAATAAGCCTTTCATCTGAAGTGACATTTATTATCCTGAATGTGAGATTAGCTGCTGTATTTGTCCTTTGTAATATTTTGCACTCATCTAAAACCTTTCATCTTAGACTCAGAAAAAAAATTAAATACACTGAGTCTGAAATCCTTACAGGGCTCCTACGGTTCAGTAATTATTTCTACTCCTCCATTATTAGTGAATAAACCAGGCATTGGCATTATCTCAAAGTCATGCCAAAAGTCAAATATGACAATACATATGAGAGTGCTGCTCTGAATATCTAGCCTTCTACTATAACGGTGAATCTTAATCTTTATGCCAAACTATTTTCAACTTATTTTTCCTTTCTTTCTTTTTTCTTTTTCAAGGTAGGGTCTCAGTCTGGCTCAGGATGACCTGGAATTCACTATGTAGTCTCAGGGTGGCCTTGAACTCATGGTGATCCTCCTACTCTGCCTCCTGAGTGTTGGGATTAAAGGCGTGTGCCACCATGCCCGGCTAATTTTTCTTCAATAATTATAGAACAAATGCAAATTTTTACTCTTCAGTAAATAGAAAAATTATTATTTCTAAATGATTAAGATTTCCCAATACGTCAACTACAGTTAATTATAGTGAACAAACTTATCACATATTTACTTAATAACAAATACTTACAATACTTACTCAATAACAAGAAAAGGATTCATGAAAGCTAGTAGAAAGCTAGTAGTCAAGGTGCTTGATTGCAAAGCATAAGGTCTGGGTTCAATTCTCCAGCACCCACATAAGCCAGATGCGCAAGGTGGTACATGTGTCTGGAGTTCATTTTCAGTGGCCAGAGATCTTGGTGTGCCCATTCTATCCCTCCCTACACCTTCTCCTCTTTCTCTCTCTCAAAAAAAAAAAAAAAAAGAAAAAAAAAAAAGAAAGAAATGGTAGCAACAAAATAGAAACTACACCAGTATAAATGTGCTATTGAATACGAGGCACAGTTCACATGACTTGAACAGTAACTGTATTTGGGAAGAAAGACATTGACTCTTAGGAAGAAATCTTACATACACATGTGCACTCCATCCAATACATGTGTTATATATGAGTGTACCTTGTCACTGAGTTGCACTGCACACATCACCTGGGGCAGAGGTGACAGATAAACCATTAATATTGCCTTATCCTATCCCAAGTGGTCCTAGCCTACCATAGGGAAAGAATTAACCTTCTAACGCTAAGCCTGGTGCTCTTCCCACATCGGCATCTGTGCCATGAGTAATTTCTCAAGCAATGTGTACTTGTCTCACCTCTCCCAGTACCTGGGGAGTTCTTATTTCTCTCTATGTAGAAGGTATAAATGATTTATATCTATATACAAATATTCAACATCTCAACTCTTATTCACAATGGCATTTACTACATTTAATGTGTGTGGTTTAGAAGTTCATGATAATTTCAGATACATCTAGTTTCTGGGTCAAATCAGTAGCTGAGTATTTTGTTTAATATAGGCTCTTTTGAAACAGATAACTTCTGTTTCTTTTAGTTATTAAAATAAACACTGATGATAAAGCCCTGTGAAATCACACATATGGGGAGAATTTCTCCTGTGTTTTATTTATTTTTTCAGAATTTTCAAATATTGCTTCTGGGTGCCCCTTTTACTTCTAATCAGAATAAAAGCATAAGAACAAAAAAGTCCTACAATATTCCGTCAGTAAAATTAGTAAAACCTGGAAAGGAATTTCCATTTTACTTATGTGCATCAGGAGATAAGATGCAATGCCAGTTCATTTTCACTATGGTAAAAGAAAGTGTAATCTTTAGTACTCTTGCTAACTTCTGTCATCCACATGGGAATCATTATTATCTGCATGATGTACTAAGGCCTTGCAATGAGGGTTACTGTTCAGATTAGTCTCCTTTTGTTTCCGGTCACTTTCACTTGAAATGATAAAGTTAAATTAGCAGTCTTCTGCAGGTCACTGTGCATTTCTCTGGCATTTGTACTCTGTTACAGTTTTCATTGCATAACATCAGCTGCAGTTGAAATATGCTTTTGTTCTATTTGTAGAGATTTTTAGTAAAAGAGGATAATATATAATTTTGTTTAATTTCTTTCACTTAGCTATTGTATAACCACTTAAAACAGAAATATATTGCATGTCTTGTGCTTCTGTTATTTCTAGCCACGTGATTAAGGTTATATTGAAAATTAAAATGTACTGGCATAGTCAAATATTACTGAACTCAAGTTGTAATGTAGAAACTCTATGACATTATGTCTATGAAAGAGCTATCCATTTTGCACTGATTTTATTCATATACTTTCCTTGCTTCTTAGCATATATTTATCAATTATGAGGTTTTGGTTTTGGTTTGGTTTGATTTCCTTGGTCCCAGATGGTTAGAAGTATATGGAGAATTCTTTAAGGAATCCCGATGCATGTGATGGAGATGTGTCTTCTAATGCAGGGTACTCAAATGTCACTTCTTCATACCATAATGAGTCTGGGGTCTTCTCAGACATCACTGCCATCCAGAGAGGGGTGTGGCTCTTGGGAGGAGGCACTTGGGAGCAGCTGGGTAACTCTATATTTGTGTCAGGAAATAAAGAAGCTGCAAATGAAGATATGTGTGCCCTGTATTGATTATACATAATTAAAATATTAATTCAAATTTAACCCTAACTTTATTGAAACATAAAACAAAAGTTAAGATGAAAAAGCATCATTTGTTCACAATAAAATCAGAAAATGATCTCAGAAGTAAATGAAAACCGTGTGTAGCATAATTCATATTCCCATGTCTTTCTTGATTCCTTTTACTTACTTGGGTTACTTAAAATTATTGTGTGAATTGCCTGAATATAAAATACCCTTACTGGCAGTATATAATAATTACAATTAAAAGTTAAGTAGTTTTATGCTTTATAATATCAACTGTGTCATGAAAGAAAAATAATTTGATAAACAAAATATATAATTTGGGCTGGAGGGATAGCTCAGCACTTAAGACAGTTGCCTGTAAAGCCTAAGGACCCAGGTTTGATTCCCAGTACCCATGTAAGACACGTGCACAAGGTGGTGCATTCATCTGGAGTTTGTTTTCAGTGTCTGGAGGCCATGGTGCTCCTAATCTCTCTATATATCTGCCTTTTCCTCTCTCTCTCTCAAATAAATAAGTTGAATATTATATATATGGAGAAGAGAGACAGAGATAGTCATTTGGGACATAATTGAAACTGTTTACCCCAGTTATTTAAATAACCAGCCTGTTATCTATAGGAAATAGTTATCAATAACCCAGAAAAGCAATAGAAAAGGGACAGAAAGGGTTGAAGAGATGGCTTAGTGGTTAAGGTGCTTTCCTGTGAAGCCTAAGGACCCATGCCCAACTCTCCAGATTCCATATTAGCCATATGCACATAAATGAGGCAAGCACAAGGTCACACATGCCAACTAGGTGATACAAATACCTGGAGTTCGATTGCAGTAGGTAAGGCCCTGGTGCATCAAGTCTCTCTCTCTTTAAAAAACTGAAAAAGAAAAGAGACATAAATAAATAAATAATTGTAAAGAAAACAGTGGTACAGGGAAATAAATTATTTTTTTTCTCTGGAAGACAGACCCTTTTCTTTTACAGGAAGCACATAGATAGTGCCTGCATAAAGTGCATAAGTGTGGGAAGAAATGTTCCTGAAGCTGGCAAGGAAAGGAAGCTTTCTTCAATAATGATGCTCAGGTATTCAGAGTTTTCCCTATGGGAAAGATATTTTTATCTTCAATCCAGGAATGAACATAACTAATGTATTTAGTTACTATACAATTTAAAGAAAAGAAATTTTCATGACTATTTATTTTAACACCTCTTTTATCGAGTTATGCTTGTAATGTAAAAGTAAATGTTTTATTGTCCTTAAAGTATATTACTATAATATGTAAGCTTAAAGATAACCTATAATGTTGCCACCTTAATCTACTATTTTACTTCATATTCAGCTTCCTATGTATGATAACTACTCTGCTACACAACTTCTTTGATATTAACTAGATCCTAGATAGCAGTATGAGAGAGAGAGAGAGAGAGAGAGAGATTGAGGAAGAGAGAGATGGACAAGTAGTCTTCTAGAGAGGCCAGTCACATATGTCATGGTTGATCGACAATATTGTCTTACCCAACATGCCATAGAGTAATAGCTGTTAGTTAACTAAAGAGGTGAGGTAGCCCATGGTATGTGGACCCATCCAGTAACCTCTTCTATTTTCTCAACAGATTTGAAGTGTTGCTCTAAGTTTCCAAACATATATGCCTATAAATTTGATGTTTTCCAATGAAAACAAGTCTTAATAATGGAAATAATTGCCTCAAGCCTTTTGGATCCATTATATTTCCTGTGAGGTAACTCACAGGAACTAAGCCAGGGTGTTTCTCTTTGTTTTTATCTGAATCTATCAGCTTAAATTCTTCAGACAATTGTGACATTTTTTTAAGTTTCCATGTGAAGGGAATTTTTGTACAGCTTTACCCTAACTTATAAAGTTTAAGATATCACCCAAGCTTTATAGAGAAAAATTTGATAGCCTATAAACTTAAAATAAACATGTTCATTTTCCCAGGTGTACTCAGTTGAAATGAATAGTAATAAATTTTAAAGGGCACTGAAATGATCTAATCACTGAGCAATTATGAATTTTCTATAAAAGTACTTAATCTATCTTCTTATATTTCTGCCTATATTTTCCATGATTGACAAAAATTATATGTTATAATATATGAAATGTAGATTGTAACAACCCTGTAATGGTGGAGGTGTAAAATTTTTATAGAAATTCATTATAAAATAAGTTTTCTGAGAATGCTAAAATGTCCCTGATCATATTTTAATGACATACTTTAATAAATAAAATACAATGCACCCATATATGCCTCCCACCCAAACAAAAATAGGGAAATAAAAAGAAATAATGTAGTCCACTTGAAAATGAGTCATTTCTGTTACCATTGTAACAGAATAGACAATTTTAGTCAACTGATGCTTTCATCAGCAAGCATATCAGAAGATGACTCAGTTCAGACTCACTTTTAATGCATTAATTTTAAAAGGCTCTTATCTTGTTTTTCCTATCTTCTTTCTAAGCCAATATCCTTCTGAATGGAACTGAACTTTTACAGAGAAAAGATGCTTCCCATACAGAAGATGAAAAAGTCCAAGAGCAGGAGAAAATAAGACAAATAGAAGTGGAGCTCACAGTTTTCTTCATTGGAATGGACCACAGCAGGGACTGGACGTTGGTGAATCTACAATATTAAATCCTGCTTTGAAGCATAGCCTTTGTTTTTTGCACCCTGTTTTACTACTGCGAATATCTTGAAAGTAGAATGGTATCATTCATGCATATTAAAACAGCACCATAGGGCTAGAAAGATAGCTCAATAGTTAAGATGTTTGCCAACAAACAGGTTCAATTCCCCAGTATCCACATGATCCAGATGCACAAAGTGGCACATGCATCTGGAGTTCCTTTGCAGTGGCTGGAGGCCCTGGCATGCTCATTCATTCTCTCTCTCTCTCTCTCTCATATTTAAATATTTAAAATATTTGAAATTTAAATATTCAAAAACAGCATTATAATCAATAAACCTAAAGTATTTGTTCTACATCTCTATTACTAATTTCAAATAAGTATTTAATAGTAAATATATTTTGAAGTCCACAATTTGATCACAACATGAGCTACAGAACATACATTAATGTTATGCACTGGTGACAAATTCAACACTTCTCTGTAGATCATCTGCAAAATACTAATAAAATTAATATAGCCAATTTGACATCATTTACTGTTTCTATTTACTTTATATTTTGGATAATCTAATGAAATCATATAATTATGTAATTTATGTGTTCTAATTTTTATATCAAAAATTTCACTAATAGTGATATTTCATTGTTTTGTCTGATAAAAATATTAATTCTATGTGCTGTGAATTCATATATGAATTATTTTTAATACATAAGCTTTTTGTAATTTTTCACTTAATATATATTGTTACTATAAGGGAACATTTTATGTGTCAATTTCATCTGAATTAAGGACTAGCAGGATGGAAATCAAAGTGTTACGGCTGGTTGTGCCTTTACTGAGTGTGCCTCTAGAGGGTATTAAAGAGTATGTTGGAGAAATGAGTGGGGAGGGTCTAGCCACAAATGCACAGAAACCATTCAATTGGCCAAGAGCCCTGATGGAAGAAAAATGAAAAGCGAAAACTATTTTTTCTCTTGGAGCTGGGACACTTTGCTCCCTGCTGATGGATGTCAAAACTCTTAAGTTCTCTGGCCCTAGGACTCAATCAAGTAACAGCAGACCACACCTGATATTCTGGCATTGGTCCTAGGCTTAAAACCATGCCATCAGCTCTCTTGGATCTCAGGCCTGCAGATTTGGGCTGAGCTACATACTCCTGCATCCTGTGGGTTGCCAGCTCACTGACAGCCTGTTGTGGGACTGATTAGCCTCCATACCATGTGAGCCAATTACCCATCAAAACCAACTGCTGTTCATAAATCTCTCTCTTATTTTGATTCTCCAGAGAACCTGACTCATTCATCACCATGTAAAAATATTCTGGCTTTATTTATTGAAAAATTTAAAATGTGCATAATGTAGTTTCATCATGATCCTCCCCGTTGCCTTCTCTTGACCCTCCTCCCTGACAACCCCTCTTCTTCTGAACTCCATCCCAACCTATCCCTCTTCTACATTGATGTATTTTTTTCTCTGTGTGTGGGTATGACTTTTACTTGCCTAAAGTTTCTTTACAAGAATATATCTATGGGCTAGAGAGATGGCTTAGCGGTTCAGCACCTGCCTGTGACGCCTAAGAACCCCAGTTCGAGGCTCGATTCCCCAGGACCCACGTTAGCCAGATGCACAAGGGGCACACACATCTGGAGTTTGTTTGCAGTGGCTGGATGCCCTGGAGTGCACATTCTCTCTCTCTCTCTCTCTCTCTCTCTCTCTCTCCCTCTCTCTTTCTCTGTTGTTCTCAAATAAATAAATAAAGTAAAATAAAATAAAATGAATGTGCATAAATTCTTAAAATTTTCAAAGTTTTGGTACTTCATAATTCTGTGTTTTTTTGACAATTTTATATATGTATACAATGTTTAAATCGAATTCACCCCTATCATTTTCTCTTTTAACCTCTCCCACTCCTGCTGAACTTCTATGTTCTACTTTCTCTACCATCCACCTTTCGTGTGTGTGTGTGTGTGTGTGTGTATGTGTGTGTGTGTGTGAGGGAGTTTAGCTAGAATTGCTTAGCCAGCATAGCTAGGGAGTTATTTACTGCAGTTTGAACAAGTTACTAGTGACTACAACCACTGACCTCACCCCCACCTCTAGCAACCTATAATCTGTCAGTAGTCCTAGGGAAGGGATTGAGGCCTCATGAGTTCCTCTCCCAACCATGCTTGATGCATTTCTTGTGCAGCTAACTAGAGGTATTGTGAGCTAGTGGTTCTAACTGTACTATAATGTCCAGGAAAATATGTTTCATAGCACTCCTGCTATTCTCCAACCCTTGCATCCTTTCCTCCTCTTCTTTAATCATCCTTCCTCAACCTTAAAGAGAGTGATATAGATGTCCCATCTAAAGCTAAGGACTCAACAGTCACTTGTTCTTAAAAGTTTGATTTTGAGTCAGGTATGGTGGCCCATGTCTTTAATCCCAGCACTCAGGAGGCAGAGGTAGGAGGATTGCTGTGAGTTCAAGGCCACCCTGAGACAACATAGTGGATTCCAGGTCATCCTGGGCTACAGTGAGATTCTGCCTTGAAAATTAAAAAAAAATAAGTTTGATCAGTTATGATTCTCTGCATTAACCACCACCCACTCATGAAAAAATGTTCTCTGACCAAGGCTGAGAACAGAATTAGTCTATGGGCATATACATGATTTTTCTTCCTGTCCTCCACCTCCCTGGACACTAAAATAATATACTTTACTTAGAAAAATAATTAAGAAAAAAATTGCCCTGGTCAAAGTCATGAAAGTATTAAAAAAACAATGTTGAAACAAATTTTGATCTCTCTATCATTTTTTCTTTCCCTTTTGGTGCATGTATATGCATGTTCATATGTGTGTACATGCATGTTTGTATGCACATGTGACCATGTGCCTGAAGAGGCCAAACAGATATCATTAGGTGTCTTCATCAATTGCTCCCAATTTTATGTATGGAGACTGAGTCTCTCTCAGAACCTGAGCTCACCAAACTGGCTGGACTAACTAGGCAGTCAGGCCCATGGAACCTACTGTGCTCAGCTTTTACATAGACACGGGGGATTCCTACTCCTGTTAACAAAGCAAACACTTTGCAAATGGAGCAATCACTACAGCCTCTAAGTTTCATTATGAGAAAGTCTCATGTAACACAGACTGGTTTAGAACTAGATATATAGGTGAAAATAACCATAACCTTCTGATTTTTCTGCTTCCATCTCCTGAGTGCTGAGACCACAGGTGTGTATCACCATGCCCAGTTTATATGGTGATGGGGATCGAACTTACATGCTAAGGAAGCTGTCCGCTAACTGAGCTATATATCCAGGACGTTTTCCACTTTTTTCATATACTTTAATATAAAAATAAAGCAAAAGGTCACTGAAAATTTGAGAAAGATTACAGGGAAATTGAAACATGAAGATAATAAAATATGCATTTTTTTCAAATAATAGAGATGCCCTTACTGCTTAAAATAACCTTTTTAGCATTATTATGTAGATGGTTGAAGATATCTTAATAATAAAATGAGTATGAGACATAATGACAGGAATTATTAGAGAGGGAGAAAGATCCTTTGAAAATTATAAACATAACTGAAGATAATAAACTTATAACAGAAAAATCAGAAAAAAAATAATGGAAATGGCAAAAATTGGAAGACACGTATAAATCATAAGCTACTGGGAAAAATAATTGAAAATCTTCAACAGTTTCAAGTACAGAAAGCTGATTATAAAAACATTTATACTAATATCCTGGATTTAAAGAGAGAAAAGCTTCTTTAAATTTGTCCTTCATGCTAAAGCAGAAAATACGTATAAACCTATTGTCAGGAGATTTTAAAACATTAAAAGTAAAGCAAAGATTCACTAATGCCTACAGAGAAAAAAATTCCATGAAGCAAGGTGAATCAGTTTATCATCAAACTGTTTGATAGAAGAAATATTCTTGTGGAAAAGAAATTCAACTAAAATTTTCACACAATAAAACTACCAATTGAATTACACAATAAAGACAATGTGAGACGTTAAAACCATCCAGAAATGTTACCTGCTTCTGCCATATGTTCTGAAGTAATCTACAGAGTGCTTTAATAAAATGAGGAGTTAATTCAAGATGACAAAAACGAACATACAACAGTTAGGCTCAATAGAATGAGGAAAGAGCCTCTAGAGAATGAGGCCTGTGCAGAAGGATAAATATCATCAGCTCTGATTGGTGTTGATGGATGAAGAGTACAGGAGGGGCAGGAGTAAAGGCTTCTTAGTGACTTAATTCTTGAATAAAGCTGATCGCTAGGCAAACTTCAGATATTGGCATAGTTGTGTTTTTTTTAAGGCAGAAATTAAACAACAAAACTTGATGAGTGCTAATTCTGGGAAATAGAGGCATTGAGGATAAATACAGCCAAAAAGAAAAAGATAGTTATCATATACTCTGGCTCATTATTGAATTTTACGTTTTGAGAATCATTATAATGAAAATTCTATTGATTACCTCATATGACTTTGACTCAAATTAGTTCTATGTAATTATCAGAGGATTTTTCCTAGCTATACATAAAGTCTCTCTCTCTCTCCACATATATATAGAAAGCACACTGTGGTCGTATGAATGCAAATCCTCATGTGTTTGAGATTAAGCCTCACACTCAGTCCCCAGTTGATTGAGCCTCAGGAAAGTGAAACATTACTGGAGGATGTGTGTCACTGGGAGTGGACCTTGGCATTTGTGATTCCTGGTCTACTGGATGTTCATTAGCTAGCTTAGTCTTACTGCTGACCCCCAGAATATGTATGACAATGTAAGTGAACTTGATGCATATGTCTTGCTTCCCCCATGAAGAGAATTCTCCTCTGAACAATAAACTTAAATAAACACATTCCTCCTTTAAGCTGATTTTGGTCTGGAGGGTTTTTTCTTGTTGTTTGTTATCCCAGAAATGAGAAGGTAACTGCTGTAGACCCCAGCACACCAAAAAAATTCACCCTGGTGAACTGGTATTTATTGGGGTTCTTTTCAGGAGCATCTATGAATCAAAAGCAATTGGGATGTAGCCTGTGACACGTACATGCAGCTATAGTACTCAAAAGTCCCACCCCAGTGAATTTCTTACCTTATATAAATGGGATGAGGATAGGCCTCATGAGGGACTTGTTTGGCTCTTGATCCCTCTGAGCTATCCATCTATGAGCTAATGTTAATGGACTCTGATCTCATGAGAATCTTATGCTGTAATCACAGCTACTCTAATTTAAGATGCCATGCCCATCCCAAATAAAAGAGCTTCACAAAATTATGTTTTCCTAGCATGTCACTAACAAAGTTATATAAAATAATTGCAGGGTCTGGAGATATGTCTCTCTGGTTACAGGTACCTGCTTAAAAAGCCTGATAGCCCAGGTTCAATTCCCTAGTACTCACATAAAGCCAGCTGCACAAAGTGGTGCCTGTGTCTGAAGTTCATTTATTTGCAGTGCAAGGAGGCCCTAGTGTGACCACTTTCTCTCACTCCCTCCCCCCTCTCTCTCACATGCATGCATAAATAAATAAACAAACAAATAAATAAATAAAATATTTAAAGGACAAAATAATCGTTCAATAAAAAATTTGTTTGAGAAAATTCTAATTATTTGGGTCAAAAAGGAAACTAAAATGTTTACATTAACTTCAAATAAAGAAGCCTATTTCGACTTCTGGCCAAGATGGCGACTGCCTAGCTGTGCTGCAAATCCCAAGGAAAAAAAGGCAAGATACTAAGTGTTTGCTGGGTCTTTTAGGGGAGAGCAATCTCCAATAGATTGTCAGTGGGAGGGCACAGAGGGGGGTAAACAGGGAATCACAGATCCCCTCATGGGCGGGTAGCCCACCCCTCTCCCCAAATAACTGCTGTGTCCACAGCACCACTGCAGCGGCTGCCATGTGCCAATTGATCCCTGTGTGCAGAAGCTTAGACTGCTCTGCACACTCGCCCACTCACCCACTTACTCCTCTGGCCACCGTGCGTTCAGCGAGTCCTCACAATAGCAAGCCCAATCCCACAGCAACTGCCACACAATCTCAAACTGTGTCTCTCACTTGCGCCAGCTCAGGTGCCATCCCCTACATGTCTGCCATGCCAGGCCATCTGCCATTGTCCTGTGGCGGGGCAGCTCAGACTGCTTCCGGGTCCCAGTGTTCCCAGCCAGAGTTCAGGCTGCTTCAGTGCTTGGTGCCTCAGTGCCACTCCTAGCTCAAACGTAGGCAGCTTTGGTGCATTACCACTTGAGAATTCAGGCAACTTTGGCTCCCCTGCCAGACAGTAGATAGGTGGCTTTGGCAAGTGAAAGCCAAAGGCCAGGCTGCTTGGCAACTGTCACAGGCTGCCTCAGATTCCCATTGTGCTTGAGCCCAGGCTGATCCACCCACGTACGTGCCCATACACTGTCATGGGCAGACCACAGCACAAAAGAAATAACATGAAAAATAAATGAATACATCTAACCAAAACATAGAAGAATCATTAGGACACCAAATTGAATCAGAACACCAAATTGAAGCTATGAACAATGCAACCCTGACTAACCTACTGGTAGAACTTGCAGAAAAGCAACAAAGGACCGATAATCATGTGGATGCTGCCATCACTAAACTAGAACTAATAGACAAGAAATTGGAAGGAGTTCAAAGAGAGTTAAGAGACTTGAGGGAGAGTGAAAAAAAAAGACATTAAAAATCAGCTGGCCATGCTAAATGAAGACATAAAGAAATGCAAGGATGAACTCCAAGAATCATCAAGAAAATCAGAAAATGATGTGAAAAGGGAGCTTGACAGATGGATGGAAATTATACATAGAAAAGTAATAGAAAATGCAAACTTAATTGAACAAGTCCAAAACCCTCTAGAAGCTCTCAAGAATAGAGTGAGCCAAGTAGAGGATAGAAACTCTGATCTGGAAGACAAGATGGAAGAAACAGTTCAAGAGTTGAAAAATTTCAGTAAATTCAAAAGTTCCTGTGAACAGAACATGAGGGAATTGTGGGATACACTTAAATGTCCTAATATCAGGATTATTGGAATATCAGAAGGAGAAGAAATTCAGACCAAAAGCATGAAGAACTTATTTAACAAAATAATTGAAGAAAACTTCCCAATCTCTTAAAAGAAAGGCCCATCAAGATACAAGAAGCCAACAGAACTCCAAACAGACTGGACCAAAGGAGAAACTCTCTAAGACATATTGTCATTAAGACTCTATAAGCACTGACACCAAAGAGAAAATCCTAAAAGCAGCTAGGGAAAAACAGCACACCACTTTCAAAGGTAACCCCATCAGAATTACTTCCGACTTCTCAATGGAAACCCTGAAAGCTAGAAGGGCCTGGAATGAAACACTGCAAAGTCTAAGAACCTATGGCTTCCAACCCAAATTATTCTACCCAGCAAAAGTATCCCTCATAATAGATGGTGAAAGAAAAACTTTCCGCAACAAAACTCAGCTTTACAATTATATGAACACAAAATGAAACCTACAGAGAGTGTTTTAGGAAATTCTCCACAGAGAAGAAATAAATAATCAAACTCAAATGCCTACAAGAAGAAGATCACAACCAGCACACTCAGAGTAGGCACAAAAAACTTCAAAGTCCATGAAAACACCAACCCACATCTACCATCAAAATATGGCAGGGATCAAACCAAATCTCACAGTCATTACCCTAAATATTAATGGCCTTGATTCACCCATCAAGAGACACAAGCTAACAGGATGGATCAAAAAATTAGACCCCTCAATCTGTTGCCTTCAAGAAACCCACCTCACCGCTAAAGACAGACACCTTCACAGGGTGAAAGGGTGGAAAGCAATATTCTAAGCAAATGCAAATAAGAAACAAGCAGGTGTAGCTATATTAATACCTGATAAAATAAAATTCAAACCAAAAATAATCAAAAAAGACAAAGAAGGTCACTTCCTACTTATCAAGGGAACGATCCATCAAGAGGATATTACAATCATAAATCTTTATGCACCAAACACAGGGGCACCACAGTTCAAAAAACAAAACCTACTTGGCAATGAAACAGAAATAACCACCAACACCATCATAGCTTGGGACTTCAATACACCGTTATCACTAATACACAGATATTCCAAACAGAAACTCAACACTGAAGTAAGAGAGCTCAACAAAACCATAGATCAGGCATCTACAGAACTTTCCATCACAAATCCACACACTACACATTCTTCTAGCAGCCCGTGGAACATTCTCTAAAATAGACCATATACTGGGTCACAAAGACTGCCTCCACATATTTAGGAAGATTGACATAATTCCCTGCATGATATCAGATCACAATGCTATATTGCTAGAAATCAACAACAAAAGACCCACCAAGAATCCCAACTGCACCTGGAAACTGAACAGCACACTTTTAAACAATAAATGGAGAGTGGATGAAATAAAAAATGAAATCGCAAAATTTCTGGAATTGAATGACAATGAGAACACATCGCACCAAAACTTATGGGACACAATGAAGGCAGTCCTCAGGGGAAAATTCATAGCACTCAATGCCTTCATAAAAAAAACAGAAAGATCCCAAATCAATAACTTAACCATCCACCTGAAGGACTGGAAAAACAAGACAAATCCAACCCAATGAGCTCCAGAAGGAAAGAAATAATTAAGATCAGACCAGAAATCAATGAATCCGACACCACTGAAACGATTAAGACAATTGACAAAACAAAGAGCTGGTTCTTTGAAAAAATAAGCAAGATTGATAAAACCCTGGCCAATTTGATTAATCAATAAAAGGAGAAGCATCAAATTAACAAAAGTCAAAATGAAAAAGGAGAGATCACAACAGACATAAGTGAAATTGGGAGAATCATCAGGACTTATTTCAAAAACTTCTACTCCACCAAACTGGATAATGTGGAGGAGATGGATAAATTCCTGGATGCATACCATCTATCAAAGCTAAACTCAGAGCAGATTAATCACCTCAATGAACCCATCACACTCATGGACATTGAAAAATTAGTTAAAAACATCCCCAAAAAGAAGAGTCCAGGACCAGATGGCTTCTCAGCTGAATTCTATCAAACCTTCATGGAAGAACTCAAACAAATCTTCCCCAAACTGTGCCACACAGTTGGAGAACAGGGAAAGCTACCCAACTCTTTTTATGAAGCTAGTATCACCCTAATTACAAAACTAGGCAGAGATGCCACAAGAAAAGAAAACTACCGGCCTATTTCCCTGATGAACTTAGATGCAAAGATCCTGAAAAATCCTTGCAAACTGAATCCAACATCACATCAAAAGCATTATCTACCTTGAACAAGTGGGATTCATCCCAAGAACACAGGGGTGGTTCATCATATGGAAATCTGTCAATGTAATACACCACATAAACAAGGTTAAACACAAAAACCACATGACCATTGCGATAGATGCAGAAAAGGCCTTTGACAAGATACAACATCACTTCATGATCAAAACATTGGAGAGAATTGGCATGGTTAGTTCATATCTTTTTTTTTTTTTTTTTTTTCGAGGTAGGGTCTCACTCTAGCCCAGGCTGACCTGGAATTCACTATGGAGTCTCAGGGTGGCTTCGAACTCCTGGCGATCCTCCTACCTCTGCCTCCCGAGTGCTGGGATTAAAGGCGTGTGCTACCACGCCTGGTATTTAGTCCATATCTTAACCTAATAAAGGCAATATACAAAGCTCCGAAGGCCCAAATAATACTTAATGGAGAGAGACTGGAGGAATACCCATTAAGATCAGGAACAATGCAGGGTTGTCCACTCTCACCTCTGCTCTTCAATATAGAACTTGAAGTCCTACCTCAAGCAATAAGACAGGAGAAGGAAATAAAAGGGATACAATTTGGAAAGGAAGAAGTTAAGTTAGCTCTATTCGCTGATGACATGATTGTATATGTAAGAGACCCAAGAGACTTCATCCCAAAACTCCTGAAGGTGATTAACTCCTATAGCAAAGTAGCAGGAGACAAAATCAATGCACAAAATCAGTAGCATGTCTATATGCAAATGACAAAGATACAGAGAAAGAAATAAGGGACATGGTCCCATTTTCAATAGCAACAAAAATAAAATAAAATATCTTGGAATAACGTTAACCAAGGAAGTGAAAGATCTATACAACGAAAACATAAAAACACTGAAAAAAGAAATTGAGGAGGACATGAGAAAATGGAACTACCTCCCATGCTCCTGGATAGGCAGAATTAACATTGTGAATATGACAATCCTACCAAAGGCAATATGCAGATTTAATGCAAATGCAATTAAAATCCCAACAGTGTTCTTCACAGAGATAGAAAAAATGATCTCCAATTTCATATGGAAAGGCAGAAGGCCTCGCATATCCAAACATATCCTCAGCAAAAGAAATACCTCTGGAGGCATCACCATACCTGATCTAAAGCTATATTACAAAGCCATAGTAATAAAAACAGCATGGTACTGGCATAAAAACAGGAGTATAGACCAATGGAATAGACTTGAGGACCCGGACTTTGGGTCAAGCAACTATAGCTACTTGATATTTGATAAAAGCCCTGAACAATATAGGCTGGAAAAAAGACAGCATCTTCAACAAATGGTGCTGGACAAACTGGATAACCATATGCAGTAAACTGAAACATGATCCACACATTTCACCATGCACTACACTCAAGTCGAAATGGACCAAAGACCTCAATATAAGACCAGAAACTCAAATACTACTGGAACAAAATTTAGGAAGTACTTTTCATGATATAGGAATGGAAAAAGACTTCCTGAACAAAATCTCAGTAGCTCACGATCTCAAGCAGTCACTGAACCAATGGGATCATATGAAGCTGAAGAGTTTCTTTACAGACAAGCATACAATAAGCAAAGCCAATAGATTACCCACAGAATGGGAGAAAATGTTTGTGGGTTATCCAACTGATAGAGGCCTATTCTCTAGAATCTACAAAAAAACTCAAAAATCTAAACAGTAAGAAGTCAAACACCCCACTCACAAAATGGGATGAAGAGATGAAGAGGCAGTTCACAAGGAAGAAATACAAATGGCAAACATACACTTAAGAAAATGTTCATCATCCCTAATCATCAGAGTTATGCAAATTAAAAGAACTATGGCATTCCACCTTACCCCCGTAAGGATAGCAAACATCCAAAAAACAAATGAAAATAAATGCTGGCAAGGATATGGAGAAGTAGGAACACTCATCCACTGTTGGTGGGAATGTAGGATGGTACAACCACTTTGGCAAGCAATATGGAGACTTCTGAAAAAGCTGAGTATAGAGATACCAATAGACCCAGTTATTACCTTACTGGGCATCTACCCTAAAACCTTCAAACCACAGGCTAGAGAGATTTGCTCTACCATGTTTGCAGTGGCTCAATTTGTAATAGCTAAGAGCTGGAATCAACCCAGATGTTCATCACTAGAAGAACAGATAACTAAGATGTGGTACATCTACACAATGGAATTCTATACAGCAGTAAGAAAAAATGACACAATGAAATTAGCGGAATAATGTTTGAACCTGGAACAGATCATTCTCAGTTAACTTACCCAATCACAGAAAAAAAAAAAAATCACCACATAGTCTCACTCATCTACAGCACCTAACCTGAATCTACCCAAGATACCTTACATATCCAGCAAGCATCTCATGGACTAGACGCTAGGATGGAAGGGGAGGAAGGGGAGGGAAACACAAATCTAGACCCAAACGGCAATGATACCATAAAATTCTACTTCCTAAAAGGCAGACCAAATGGCTGTACCTTCACAGGCCCTTACAGGGAACAGCCTGAACCCCCAGATACTGTAAAGGTTAGGATCAAGACTAACTTTAAATTTCTACATCTTCCCTCCCTCCCTCCCTCTCCCTCCCCCCCTCTCTCTTTCTCTCTTCTTTCTAACTCTTGTATATTAGTTATCTTTTTCCTTATTTTCTTAGTGGGCACTGACCTGTAATTCCCAGTACCAGCATGGGGCTATCATCCACAAGGAGCTTTTGATCAGAGAGACCTACAAGGTTTCCTAAAAGACAGACAGATTTCTATCAGAGTACTTGATGACCAAGCAAAGGTTAGTGGTAAGGCCCTACTGCTGAAGACACCTTATGTGGTTGACATGCAAATTAGAATGGCATGGCTGGAAGTCGGAAGAGAGTCTGTCCCCAGACAATCAGCGCATCTAGTGCCAGAAGGTGCTACCTGGGCGACTGGGGGAAATAGACCAATATCTGCCCAAGCAACTCATGGTCTATCCTACTTAGCAGCAAATAACCTGTTGTGATGCCCACACAAGTGCAATAGTGACACACAGCCATGGTGGGGAACCAACTGCTCTCAATTTGGCTAACTGATCCCCTCACTGGTATGGGACCCATAGCTGGAGCTGGGAAACAAGTCAGAACCATATCCAAACATAAGCCCACTCTCCAATATTAAGCTACCATCAATCATGGGCTACAAGAGGGCCTGCACCTATTAAATTCACTATAAAAAAAAAGTAAGGGTTATCTCATTTGTCCTCTGCTAACTTACTTTCTGTTGGAGAATCTGCTTCTCTTTTTCAGATAGATGTAGATCCTAAGGAGAGAGCCACCCCATCATACCTCGAAAGGGCCCCAGCTGAAACTAAGAAAAATTGGTGAAACAAGCAAGGGGGCTGTTTTCCTGATGAACTGGATATCAGCAGAAGGGGGAAGGAGATCAACACAGAGAAAAATCAACTACTACCAAATCAGAGAGCCAGAGCCTCAGGGGCCCCCAATACCTCATAACTGAAGCAGACCAAAAATGAACCCAACATGGCTCAGGGAAATTTTGCGGAAGAGGGGGCGGAAAAAATGTCAGAGCCACATGTTGCGTCATGATATGCAGAGACATTTATCTTACACATAACTGTGGGCTAACTCCACATGCATGACCCATATACCTCAACAAGGATGGGCCAAGGGGAGGGGGTATGTCACAGATGAGCCTAATAATGGTACCAAACTGACTGTATTTACTGAATAGAAAACTAATTAATAAAGAACAAAAGAAGAAAATAAGAAGTCTATTACATAGAAACTATTTTTAAATATTATTTATGTATTTACTTATTAGGGAGAGAGGGAGAAAAAGGGAATGGGAACAAAAGGGCCTCTAGTCATTGTATACCATCTGCAGAGGCATGTGCCACCATGCATATCTGGCTTACTTGGGTTCTGGAGAGTTGAAACTGGGTCTTCAGGCTTCACAGGCAAGTGCCTTAAGTGTTAATCCATCTCTCCAGCCCAGAAACTGTATTTTTATATATGTAAAATCAAATAAATCCATATCTTTGATGGAAACATTAAATGTTTCAATCTTATGTTCAGCAATGTGGACATAAATATATTTGTTACATAAAGAAAAATATCAAAACCTGGAAAGTAATCAAGCTCTTGGTGTTCAATACTTAGCTGATTTATTAGAGGATTCTTTTCTAATATTTTATCAACATTCCTTCTTTAAAATAGGATGAGTAATAAAGCTGATAAAATTTCCTGTGCAAAAATGCAGGAATATTTCCCTGTTCTTAGTTTAAAAACTCCAAAAATAAACCAAAATAAACCTAGGAAATATTTCCTCACAGTGAATAAATCTGTAAACTAATCAAACCAAACCGCATGCCAAAGCTAAGAACAAAATCATGGTTTATGTCAAGACCATTGCTGTTAGGGGTTTTCCTGCAGTTCACAGTGCTGGCCAGTATTTCTAGGGAAAGAGAATTTCTCTGGGAGATGAAAACATTCTCGCTTGACAGTGAAGTAATTTCATGGGCATAGTATGTTTGTCAAAACTCACTGAAACTGTACACTGAAATTGAATACATTATGTGTAGTGCATACGGTGAAGCAAAAACAAAGTTCTAGTATTTTTAATAACTAGTCCAGAAGTACTTCAGTTAACTATACAGCCATGTTGCCTGCAAAATCAGAATCTAAGGTTGCAAAGTTTAACCGAAAGTGCCAAGCCTTATATATGGTAATGAAACTGATTAGGCATTCCTTAAAGCCTGGAGAATACAGGTATGGTAAACAGGGATGCAAGTTACATGTCATACTATGATCCAGGAGTGACATATTGAACTAAGGCAATACACTAAAAACACAAAGGGATTGAGATGTGTCATGATGAATGACTGGGCTCAATTTATGATAAGGCTTGGATAAACTCCCCTTTTGGCAAGATGCATGATAGGGATCAGCAGATTGCAGTAAATACATTACTTCAAATTAACACACCCATGTGAGATAATTCACAAACATTGATAAGGCAGAGTGTATTAATCATTACTTATTTTTCTCTCTAAAGAGTGAGGAAGCACAGGAATATAAAACAAATTTCTCCAAGGAGGGTATACAGCAACTGCAGAACAAAGTCCATCTTTGCAAATAAGGAAGACAGAAGGAAAGAAATAATGTGCCCAGAAAGCTGACACGAAACAAAAGGTTGGAGACAAATTGCTTCCATTCCTGATAGTTGTGACCTAGCTTGCTACACACTGACGTTGATGAGGACAATAGTGATACACCCTCAGAGACACGTGTACACACAGATCAGGCCACTCTGGACTGCCTCTGGAATTATAAGAGAATGTTTGGATATGAACTCTAGTTTAAAAAACCCTGAAATGATGAGCCAATAAGGACATTTAAAATGTCTATAAATATCAATAGTGTCTGTCATTTGGTGTATGAGCTGTAATTGCTGACATTCCCTAATTGGAATCATGGCTATTTCAGCATAAATATCAATTAAATTCAGACAATCTTTCAAGGTCTCTTTAAATGAATACATGGGGATATATGTTCATGAAATAATATTCATCAGGAAGAGCAGAAAATATTCCTATAGTTGGAATGCTTGATAGTTTTACTCTGTTTTACTTTAAAAAATCAGTGATTTTACAGAAAATTATACTGTGGGGAAAAAAAAAACATATTCTTACAATTGTTTACCTCAAAATTTCAGAAGAGATAATGAACAAGTGAAAACTTTACTAACATCCAATAAGCAGTAAATATAAGTCAATATAAGAGAATTCTAGGACTACACAAGCCAGTTAAGTGCTATACAACTTTACACTATGCCAACATGATAAAGTGATACAGTACATGCCTAGCATGTTCAGGGCCTTGTGTTCAATCCCAAGCACCAAGATGGAGTATGCCCTATTATTGTATTCTAGTCATTGGTCAAAATTAAATAGGCATAGATAGGAATATAGGTAGATATGTGATAGAATAGACAGATAGATAGACACATGTTTACTAATCCATTAATATGTATTTGTCATATTATATAACAATGTATTATTATATATTATTCATTCTAATATAATATATAATATATTGTGAATAAATATAAATGTATAATGCATATTTATAAGATATATAAGATTTAGTGAATAAATACTATAATATATGTATAATTTGTGTATAATTTATAATTTGATATATAATATTACATACATATTATTTTTGTGTTTATGTGTGTAGGGTGTGCTTGTGTGAGTACAGGGGTGTGTGTTCCCATATACATGTGGAAACCAGAGGTCTTCATCACGGATCATCTCTCTACACCTGATTTTGTTTTTTTGTTTTGTTTTGTTTCATTTTTTATTTTTTTTTTCTTAATTAGTTTTGTATTCAGTAAATACAGTCAGTTTGGTACCATTATTAGGCTCATCCATAACCTACCCCGTCCCCTTGGCCCCTCCTTGTTGAGGTATGTGGGTCATGCATTTTGGAGTTAGACCACAGTTTTGGGTAAGATAAACGTCTCTGCATATCATGACCCAACATGTGGCTCTGACATTCTTTCTGCCCCCTCTTCCGCAAAATTTCCCTGAGACATGTTGTGTTCATTTTTGGTCTGCTTCAGTGATGAGGTCTTGGGGGCCTCTGAGGCTCTGGCTCTCTGATTTGGTTGGAGTTGATTTTTCTCTGTGTTGATCTCCTTCCCCCTTGTGCTGGTATCTGGTTCATCAGGAAAACAACACCCTTGCTTGTTTCACCAATTTTTCTTAGTTTCAGCTGGGGCCCTTTTGAGGTATGATGGGGTGGCTCTCTCCTTACGATCTACATCTATCTGAAAAGGGGAAGAAGATTCTCCAGTGGAGAGTAAGTTAGCACCAGGACAAATGAGATAACCCTTACTTTGTTTTAATAGAGAATTTAATAGGTGTAGGCCCTCTTGTAGCCCATGATTGATGGTAGCTTGATATTGGAGAGTGGGCTTATGTTTGGATATGGTTCTGACTTGTTTTCCAGCTCCAGCTATGGGTCCTGTACCACTGAGGGGATCAGTTAGCCAAATTGAGAGCAGTTGGTTCCCCACCATGGCTGTGTGCCACTATTGCACTTGTGTGGGCATCACAACAGGCTATTTGCTGCTAAGTAGGTTAGACCATGAGTTGCGTGGATAGATATTGGTCATTTTCCCCCAGTCGCCCATGTAGCACCTTCTGGCACTAGACACGCTGACTGTCTGGGGACTGACTCTCATCCAACTTCCATCCATGCCATTCCATTTTGCATGTCAACCACATAAGGGGTCTTCAGCAGTAGGGCCTTACCACTAACCAATGGTGGGTCATCAAGTACTTTGATAGAAATCTGTTTGTCTTTTAGGAAACCTTGTAGGTCTCTCTGATCAAAAGCTCATTGTGCATGATAGCCCCAATATGGTACTGGGAGATACAGGCCAGTGCCCACTAAGAAAAGGAGGAAATAGATAACTAATATACAAGAGTTAAAGAGAAAGAGAGAGAGAGAGAGAGGGAGAGAGGGAGAGGGAGAGGGAGAGGGAGGAAGGGAAGATGTAGAAGATTAAGGTTAGTCTTGATCCTACCCTCTCCTGTGTCTTGTGGTTCAGGTGTTCCCTGTAAGGGCCTGGTGAAGGTTCAGCCATTTGGTCTGCCTTTTTGAAAGTAGAATTTTATGGTACCATTGCCGTTTGGGTCTAGATTTGTGTTTCCCACCCTTTAGATGCCCTCCCCTCCCTCCCCATCCATGCTTTTAACTTTACATAGGCACTGGGGTCCCAAACTCAGGGCCTCATGTTTTCATGGAAAGTGTTTTAACAACTACACTATTTGCTCAACCCGACACAAATATCCTATATTCTATTTGACTTAACTTCCTTTACAATGGAGGAACATATGTTTGGAAGAATATATATATATATATATATATATATATATATATATATATATATATATATGTCATATCATGTTTGTAGTGTATGCATGTGCATATGCAGAAACATTGAGACAAGAACTTTCAGTAATCTCCTCCATCATTCAACATGCCCCCCCACTTTTTCCTTACTACAGGGTCTCATACTGATTCCAGAGCTAAACTATACAAGTACCACAGGTTCTCCAGGCTTCCCTCTCAAAAGTACTTGGTTACAGTCATGTATGGCCATATCAAGCTGTTAATGAGGGTTCCTAGAGATTTGAACTCAGGAGGTCTAAAGCCTCCTCAGCTTCTAATGCTTGTGTACTTAAAGCCTGAACCATCTTTCCATCCTGGAAGAAAAAAAAATTAATTTACCTACTTAATGTCAATATAAAAAGTAAACTAATAAAGCCCATGGAGTTTTGAGATTTATATTTTCCCCCCAAAATGAATTTTTTCTTATACTTAAATTATTTTTTCATAGAAAAGTTATAATTTCAGATACAATTTTCTTAAACAAACTGCATGTCACATTAATGTTTATCTGTTCAAAGGTCAGCAGTAAAAGCACTTATCCAACCATAGTGAGTATATTGTTTAAAAAAATTGATAATGCATGTTCTTGGGTATTTTGGGCAGTCACATTCACTAATAAATGAGTAGTTTTTCTCTGAGCTTAAGATTTGAATTCACTTGGATAATATTGATTTTGGTGGGAATATTTACTGTTATTTATCTCTATCCTATGTCTGTAATAAAATTTACTGCTGCCGGGTGTGGTGGTATATGCCATTAATCCCCGCACTCAGGAGGCAGAGATAGGAGGATAGCCATGAGTTTGAGGCCACCCTGAGAATACATAGTGAATTCTAGGTCAGCCTGAGCTAGAATGAGACCCTCCGTTGGAAAACCAAAAGAAAAAGAATTACTGCTGAGTAGAATTCATCCTGTAAATATACCACATATTGGTTATTCATTCATCCAATGGTTGGCACCTGGGTTGATTCCAGTTCTTAGCTATTATGAATTATGCAGCTATCGATATGGTTGAGCAAATACCTCTGAACTAAGGTATAGAGCTTTTAGGGTAAATGCCCAGTAAGAGAGTAACTATGTCTGTTGGTAATTATATTCATTCTTTTTAGGAGTCTCCATTTTGATTTCAGCTTACATTCCCACCAACAGTGAATGAGAGTTCCTGTTTATACACATCCTCACCGGCATTTGTTTTCATTTGGCTTTTTAATGTTTGTTATCCTTACTGGGGTGAGGTGGAATCTCCTATCTTCTCTTTTTCAGACAGGAGCAAGACTTGAGGAGATACACAACCCATCACACTTCACCCCGGCTCCAGCTGAAACCACAGAGGAACTGGGGGAAATGAACAATAGTGCTGCTTTCTCAGTGAACTTGATATCAGCACAAGGATGAAAAGGTAGAAATTGAGAACATTCAACACCTAAAAAAGTAAATATCCAGAGGCTCCTAAGAGCCCATCACTGAACTAGACTTAAAACACACCCAATATGGCTCAGGGAATTTTGCAGAAGAGGAGGAAGTAAGATTGTTAGAGCCACAAGTTGGGCCACTATGCACCAAGACACTGCCTCTCCTCCATAACTAACTGCTGCCCCCACAATGTATGACACACAATCCCCATGCGGACGGCTTGCATCTCCAACAAGGAGGGGCCCTTTGGAAAATGGGCAGGGATGACGGAAAGGATGGTATCAACATATGTTGTTTACACAATAAGAATGTCCTTAACTAATAAAAATAGACTTTTAAAAAATAAAATTTTTACTGAAATATTATTCTAAAAGTGGATTAAGTATTATGGCAAGGAAATAGCAGCACTTACTTTTGACAATACTTACCAAATATTAGAAATGATGAAGCTGTCAACAAGTAACCAAAATATTATTAATAATGCTAGTTACATGTGGCAGAGCCAAGAGTATTGACTGAACCCAATTTAAGCAATGATACCTACTCTCCTGCTTACAATCATGATCTCTATCCCATCATTTTTCGACATTTATAATATTAAAGTATTTCTCCTGTGCAGTCCAGAGTACTAAAGACTGTACACAGCAGAACATAAACAAGCATCTCCTGTGCTCTCAGTAAGTCCTGTTCCCCTTTTCCCAGGACCATCTGACCCTGTGCAAGGCAGATTGTCACTCAGGTCCCCACCAAGCAACTTTCCATGGCCTCACTCCAATACCTTGTCCAAATGGCTCATGTGAACCTGCCTGGAGGGTTACAGGCTAGGCCACATACAACCAACGTAAAAATTACCCTTTCCATCAACTATGCCTACTCCCTTATATACCCATGACTACCTGCCTATTGTAGCCTTCAACAAGGCAGACTAGCCTTCTGATTACCAGCAAACAGTACACCATAAGATCACCCCCATGAATTGTTCGATGCCAGGGTAGACCATGAATTTACATCCTCCCACAGCAAGGCAAGCAGGGCCACTCAACACAGGCCCAGTGGAGCTGCTACTGTCCCACTGCTATCTAATGCTATTGCTGCATTCTTGGTGAAATGAGAGATTATCTACAGATGGGCAAATCCCAATGCAAAATAAATAATCCAAGAAACCAAAACAAGATATCCCCACTAAATATGCCTGCTCCCACAGTATTCCAACTAAAACTACTTAAAGGAAACTCCAAAAAATTCCCAAATGCAATTATGGTAAGCATATTAAACAAACTTAATGAGGCCATGAACAAATAGCTGAATGAAATAGGAGAGAATCAAAATAAATAAATAAATAAATTGAACTCAATATACAGCAGAATGAATTCAAAGAGGACACGATCATATGCAGGAATGAAACATAAGTGACAGTAAGAAAGTCAAGCCAAGAAATGAAAATGGAATTGAATATAGCAATTGAGATGCTGAAGAAAACTTACTGAAATCAAAAATGAAATCATTCAATAATCTCCCAAGAAAGCTTCACCAACAGAATAAATATGTGGATTTGAGGTGAAGATGGAAGAAATATATTGAGAGGCCCAAATCAATAAGTTCCAAAGAAAAGCTTGAACAGAGAATGAGTGAAATGTAGAGTACCTTAAAAAGGCAAAAAGCATTTGAATCCTGAGGGCACAAGAAGGAGAAGAACTACAGGCATAGAGAATATCTTAATAAATTATAGAAAAAAAAAATCTGAATCTTACAAAAGAGTGCTCCATCCAGGTACAGAAGGTATGCATAACAACGAACAGACAGAACTAGGAGAAGAGAGTCCGTTGCAGTCAGGTTCGCATTGCTGGTAGATACCACCCAAACAAGAGCAGCTAGTGGGAAAAAAGAGTTTTATTTTGGCTTACAAGCTTGAGGGGAAGCTCCACGATGGCAGGGGAAAACGATGGTATGAGCAGATGGTGGACATCACCCCCTGGCCAACATAAGGTGGACAACAGGAACAGGAGAGTGTGCCAAACACTGGCAAGGGGAAACTGGCTATAACACCCATAAGCCTGCCCCGCACAGTACACTGCCTCTGCGGGGCATTAATTCCCAAATCTCCATCAGCTGGGAACCTAGCATTCAGAACATCTAAGCTTATGTGGACACCTGATTCAAACCACCACAGAGCCCCATGCCATATTATAATTAAAACACTAAACACAGAAGACAAAGAAAGAATACAAAAAACCCCGTAAGAGAAAAATAGCTCATAACTTACAAAGTTAAGCCCATCAGAAATATATCCAAATGATTCTAGATCTAATCAAGGTTAACTATTCAATAACTAAAATATGAAACAAATATCTACATATGAATCAAAATATAAATATTTTGTATGTAATGAGTTACTGAGGACAATAAAGCCAACATACCCTGCAAAGAATTCTAAGCAGTTGTGTAGCTACTTCATTCTTGAGGAAGACAGCATAATTTCCCAGTGTTTTTGTGCGTTTTGTATATCATGAGTTCTTCCAAAGACCACAATATGGAAATCAGGAAAACAATAACTTCACAATGGAGGCACCTCACAAACATTACCTCAGGAGGAGGTGAAGTAAGCACCAGGAGTAATAAATCATGCCGACAGTTTTCCAATTGGTCTAGCATGCACCTTTACTTCACAGCACTATTCCTACTAAGACCATACAACATCAGTCCAATCATGAAAAAAAATCATAAATATTTTAATAAACATACTTGATAAGTAGTCCCCAGAATTATGAAGTTTATCAAAACCACAGGAGACAGGAGACTAAGATTGTGTAACAAATGCAAAGTACTTTCTTGGGTAGAAGCTCAAGCAGTGAGAGCCAACAGAATTGTGTACACTACACTAGTACACTGAAATAATGGCTCATTTTTATTTACATATCTTAAAATACCTTTTCATGAATTTATTTGACTTTAAAATTTATTTTGTTTTATAGGAATTATGGCATGACATTATAACTAAAGACGTATCTACAACAAAGCTACCATAAGATAATAACATTTCAGTACTCTGCAAAAAATTTCTAGTTTCTGACTTGAAAATATGTGAACAGAGATTTATTGTTCAAGATATGGACTAATTGTAGCTTACAATGAGTCAGACCAAATACAGATCGTGAATTGTCACTTAATATCCTATTTTTCTAGCCACTACCAATGTTTTAGTTATATTTATGGCAAACATAATATTACTCAAGAAACAAGCAATTTTCTAGAATTCTAAATAATGCTTTATGTATATTAATTGACTATGGCTCTACCTATTTCCCACTCAAGACTGAAGATAATTTTCATAGAAATTATGGGTATGCTATAATTTTTACTGCACAGATCATTTATTCTATTCACACTCATGTGCAGATATTTTTTATGACATGGGACATTAAAGATGGTGGGAGAAAAATCATATACAAATTTAAAGTTCTAGAGCTTCAGAGCTCTTCCAGCTTAAAGAAGAGCATATGTCAGTCCAATTCAAAAAGTAAAAATTAGAAACATTCTGAACTGGCTTAAAAATGTCTGCCTCTGCAATGGGAATGCTTTCATATTATGAGCTCAGTTTCGCAGAGTCCTGCTCACCAGCCTTTAGCTCTTTGGGGTTATACAAGTAGTATTTTCTACAGTATTAATTTTACTTCACTGTTCTAATAGTTTCTTTTTTCCAATTACATTTATGCTTTATTTTAATCCTATACCTTCCATTATGATCCATGAATATAATTCCAGATGAAATTATATTATTTCCTTTAGGAACCATAATATAAATTAACCACAATACAAATAGTAGTATCTACCAACTACTTTTCTTTGTGCTCCAGATTTGAACACTATGCTGATACATACTTGAAAATAATATTATCTTGGTGTTTTTTGTTCTCTCACATGTCATTGGCAGCCCTTGGCACAAAGATTTTTCTACTCAAACATAACTTAGAGAACATAAGAAAGCATTCAGCAAAAACACAGGCTTCATGAGATACATTTCAAAGGGCTTGTTCTGAATTCATCAAAAATTAAGTCCTGATCCTGGAGAAAAAGGTAACAATGTAGAAACACACAGAGGATCTATCCTTTCCTTGGCCTTATGTCCAAGAATCACAGCATCAAAAGTCTACAAAATCAAAGGCAAGTTGCACTGCTCAGAGGCAGTGTGCTCCATTTATGTTTGGATGATAGACCAGTGAAAGCTAAATTGGAAGTTTTACTAACTCACTGTCTAAATCATGTACAGCTGTTAGAAGTAGCAAGTCATCATAGTAAAGGTTCTATGGTAATGTCTGCCACTTTTGTGGCATCAACAGTGAAGATTATTTGGTTTTGGAAAATGGTCTTGTAATCATTGATTTTCTCTAAACTATATTCCATAAATCACAAATCATTTGCTAAAGATATACACCTACTCATTGGAATATGATGTTATAAACTAATTATGTTTGTCCTGAAAGAAAAGAATGTGGTGAAGTAATAATTTGTCATGTACATTTGTCCCTATATAGCTTTCGTAGGTTCTAATCACATCACTTCCTATTAGGTGGTGTTTACAGTTATATGAGGTCATCTGTGTGGAGCTGGCCTGATAGGATTTGTGTTCTTGTAAGAAGAAACACCAGAGTTTACTCATCTCCCTGTCTCCTTGAGTTCCCTATCCCAGGTCCCAGCACAGGAATGACCATAAGAGGAACCACAGACAAGCAAAGTCTGGAACACAGCCCTCCCGAGGAACAATTTGTCAGCAGCTGTGCATTGGATTTCCCAGTCTCCAGCATGGTGAGAAAACTAATTTCAGTTGTTTAACCCACAAAGCCTGTGCTTTCTTTTGATTTCTGTTCTACCATCCTTGACAAACTCGTACCTGTATGCACTGAATGGTTGATGAAAATATGCCCATCACGTCACACTCATTTCTTCCCCACGGTTATTTCTTAAAGTCTTGCTATGCAGCCCAGAAATGCCTGGAACTCACTAGGTAGCATGGGGTAGGCTCAAAATGCTAAACCTCCTGGTTAGGCTATGGGACTGGGACAAGCATGTACCCAGGCTCTTTTATTTAAACATTTACTTCATGGATTTTTTTTTCTTTCTTAAATCAAAATCACTCTTGTCTGTGTGCATTTTCCATTTTTATCATTTGTACATAATTTTGTGAGAGATTATAGAAAGGATAGCAAACACTCCTAGTACTATTCCACAATTACTTTTTGTAAAAAGAGATTTGAATATTGCTGGTAGTGTTGGCTCTTTTACAACACAATTCTGAAAGCAATCCTCTCACTATGAGCAATTTGCTGTTGGATATGTGAGATATGCTAGCCAATTTTATTTGATGACAAGAGTGTTAGGGAACTAAATGCACCATTAAGAGGCTTCTTGGTGACCAAAGGACAAACATGGAATAATAGCTTTGCCCTGTCTAGATGTCCATAAGTGTGGACATGAATAAGAGACTAAAGAGCTTCTTGCAAACATAGAAATACTTAGAGAGAAACAGATGCATTGAGATGATATAGCAGGAAAACAAGAATCTTAAAGTCTAGATGTATTATTGAGTCTTAAATTAACTGTCATTGGAATTTTTATGTGCGAACTAAGGCAAGTTAAGAAATGTCCTAGTTTAAACAACATTGAGGTGAAGTTTCATTATTATACACGATTATTTCTTAATACTTAAAGTCAAATATTTCTATGGGTTGGAAGATTGAACCCAAACTCTGTGCATGCTAGGCAAGCATCCTACTATGCAGACTATATATCTTTAGGCCCCAGGGCCCAGCATAATAATTTATGGTTTCATTCTTCCCCTTCCACCTTCTCTTCTCTCTTTCTAATATGGGGTTACCTAAAACATTGAACATGTTAGCAAAGTACTGTACCTCCAGGAGCTATCTACTTAATTGTTTATATATGAAAAATAATTGAAAAGCTAGAAATATATTAAAAGCTCACTAAGAAAGCAGCAACGTGGCTCAGGAAAATTCATGGAAGAGGGAGCAGAAAGATTGTGAGAGCCACAAGTTGAGACATTATGTTATGGGGCCTTCCCCATAACTGATGGCTACCCCCACAATGCACAACCCACAATCCCCGAAGAGGAAGGTCCCTTTGGAGGACAGGGAGGAAGCTAACGATGGTACCAATATGTGCTGTTTACACACTGAGAATGTACATAACTAATAAAGAAAAAAATTAAAAGCTGAAGAGATTGCTTAGTGGTTAAGCTTGCCTGCAAAACCTGATGACCCGAGCTTGCTTCCTCAGTACCCACATACAGCTAAATTCACAAAGTAGTGCATGCATCTGGAGTTCATTTGCAGGGGCTGGAATTCCTGGCACACCCATTCTCTCTGTCCTCTTCTATCTCTCTCTATTGGCAAATAAATAGAAAATATTTTAAAACATTAAACACTGGGACAAAAGGAATGAAACAATAAAATGAAGGAAGGAATACTTAGAAAGAAGAGCAATGAGCACAGTAGTCATGCAACTACTTCCTCTGCAATGTCTCTGGCGCCCTGGAAGATGTGGTAGAGGTTTCTCTTATCTTGGTAGGAAGTTAGGTATCTCTCTCTCTCTCTCTCTCTCTCTCTCTCTCTCTCTCTCTCTGTGTGTGTGTGTGTGTGTGTGTGTGTGTGCGCGCTGCGCGCGCATCTGACTTACTGGGTACTGCTGATGAATTAAACCTGTGTCCTTATGCTTCACAGGCAAGCACCTTAACTGCTAAGTCATCTCTCCAGATCTTTTTTTTTTTTTTTTCTCTCATATTGCTGTATCCTGGTGTGCCTCAGTATTCTCTGCCATCTGTAAAATAAAATAGCCTTTTCAACCAGGAGTGGGATCAGACTTCATTAAAGGGGATAAACATAGATATTTGAGAAAATTTTTTATGTTTATAGACACTAAGGTTTATTAATTAGAATCTACAAATAACTAAAAAACAAAAACACAACAAAAAATCAAACAACCCACTCAAAAATGGAGCATAGAAGTGGGGCATGGTGGCACACGCCTTTAATCCCAACACTTAGGAGGCAGAGGTAGGAGGAGCACTGTGAGTTCAAGGCCACCCTGAGACTACATAGTTAATTCGAGGTCAGTCTGGGCCAGAGTGAGACTCTACCTCTTAAAAAAAAAAAAAATGGAGCACGGACTGAACATAGCATGGAATTTCTCAAAGGAAGAAACACAAATGTCTGTTAAACAACATAATTGGCCATAGGGAAACACAAATTCAAGTGACCTTGAGATTCCATTTCACTCGAGTCAGAATAGAATTCATCAAAGAATCAAGTGACAATTGCTGGTGGAATTGTGAGGAAAGAAGACCCCTCATACCCTGCAGGTAGGAGTGCAACCTTGTACAACCACTAAGGAAATCAGTATGGAGAATCCTCAAAAAGGTGAAAATAGGGCTAGAGAGATTGCTTAGTGTTTAAAGTGCTCACCTGTGAAGCCTGAGGAGCCATGTCCTACTCTCCAGGTCCCACCTAAGCCACATGCACAAAGTGATGCATGTATGCAAGGTTGCACATGTGCACAAAGGGTCACACATGTCTGGAGTTTGCAGTGCTGGAGACTCTAGCATGCCAATTCTCTCCTTCTCTCTCTCTCTCTCACACACACACATATACACTCTCCTTCTCCAATTCTTTCTCTTGCTCTCTCACATAAAATTAAAAATTATAAAAAGACCAGTCTGTTGGGTTTGCCTTAAAAAAAGGTAAAAATATAGCTACCGTTAGATCCAGCCATACCACTCTTGGGCTTATACCATAAAGATTGTAGTATTTATTACAGAGACACAGGCTCTACCATTATTTGTCATTGTTCTAGTAACAGTAAGTAGGAACTGGAATCATTCCAGAGGCCCATCGACAGAAAATGAAGATGTGACACATAAACATAATGGAATTCTACTCAGTTGTCAAGAAGAAATTTTAAAGAAAATAGATGGACTTGTGGAAAAAAAGCATACTAAGAGAGGCCACACATGCTCAGAAACACAAGATCATATGTTCTCTCTCATATGTGGCTCCTAACTAGGAACACCTTGAGTTGATTGTAAGTGGTAGCAAACATCAGGAGTATTGACAAGAAACTATAATGAAGCTAGGAAAAAGGGGAAATAGGAAGTGAGGGTAGCAGGGACTACTAGACAAATAAGTCAAAGGACAAGGTAAAAAAAGAATACAGGGGTGTAAGGGCCTTCGGGTGGGAGGGGAAAGGAGGGTTGGGGAAGAATCACATAAAACTAATGACAAACTTGCATCGGTACTATAGAAGTGTTCCTCCTGGACAGCATTCTACAAAATATTAGACTCAGTAAAGGGGGTTTGGAGGGGTGGATTAGACTGAAGTACCCTCTAAAAGGTGGAGAAAGCTTACCCTTAAAACCACGGACTCTGGCTATTAAATTCAAGGTCTAGTATTGGGTTATTCCCTGCTATCTCCCCACCCCCACAGTGAGCTGTTGGTCAGAGAGAATCATGGGGTTCCCAAAACAATGCAAAGCACTGTCAAATCACTTGGGTACTTACCAGTGCTAAAGGGTAAGACATTGAGAAAATATGCTGGAACTGAAAGGACATCAGTTTTCTCCTGACTGGCCCTCATAGTGTGGGAAAGTGCTGTGGGAGCTGTCAGGAGATGATAGTCACCAATGGCAGAAATAAGCAGGAGATCCTACAGGCTTCCAAATCAACCAGTCAGGCAAGAAGTAAGCACCTGTGCAATAGGAGCACATAGCCTATGTGCATAAGCATCTGCTCTCGTATTGGACTGGAGATCTGCTCAGCGGCACAAAACTCATGCCTGGTACTGGAAGCCAAGACTACAGAGACAACCTCCTCTGCCCTTTGACCAGGAATTTTTTTTTTAACATCTTCTTTTGGATATGAGACTTTTTTGAGGCTCAGAGAGGGATTAGATTCCATAAAGAGGCAAGAGATCCCAGAACTGTAGGCCTAACATTTGGACTCTTATCAAAATCAGTAAGGAATTGAAAATGTGGGCTTGGAGAAGGGTAACTTATAAATCATGTGGTTTATTTTTGGGATAGTTATAATCCAGAGGAAAGACTAGCAAGAAAGCCCAAGCCAAGAGAAATTCTTTCCCTTCAAGGTCTAGCTGGAAAAGGAGAAGGAAGGCAGAGAAAATCTCCCCTTACATCTCTGCGATAGAACTCTAGAGAAAGCATTCAGACACACACACACACACACACACACACACACAGAGAGAGAGAGAGAGAGAGAGAGAGAGAGAGAGAGAGAGAGGGAGAGAGTGAGAGAAGGAAAACCAGGAGAGCCCAAATTAAAAGATTCCCCCTGCAATGGGGTCAGAGAAGATGAAAACTAACTTATATAGAATTTGAGTCATTTAATATCATTTGTAGCTAAATCATACCTATCTCAGAAGTTTTCAAAGTCTAAAAACTAGGAAATAGGTCTGGGAAAATGAGCCTGATCAAAGATTCATATTGAGATATCTTTTAAAAAATATTTATTGGGCTGAAGAGATGGCTTAACATTTAAAGTGCTTGCTGCAAAGCCTAAGGACCCAGGTTCAATTCCTTAGTACCCACATAAGCCAGCTGCACAAGGTGACACATGATCTGGAATTTGTTTTCAGTAGCTAGAAGCCTTGGCATGACCATTCTCTCTTCTACTGTCTTTCATACATAAATTAATTAGTTAAAATATTTGTTTATTTATTTATTTTAGAGACAGAGAGAGAAAATGGGCATGGCCATCCCATGGCCTCCTGACGCTGCAAGTGAATTCTAGACGTATGCATCACTTTGTGCCTCTGACTTTACATTGCTGAAACCAAGCCGGAAAATGTCAAGGCAAAATGAATTACTACCTCTTTCTAGCCTGGTTTGAAGAGTTTACCAAAAGGGGACAGGAAGCAAGGACCAGTAGAGTCAGGGGTCAAGAGCAAGAGAGATCCACACATGTGGTTTGTGAGATTTATGCAGATCAAACACCCAATTAGGATGAGATTCATCATCAGATTCAGGAGTGTAAGGGAGAGACCTGAATGAATGGTGGACTCAGGAAGCTCAGGAGGCACCAGTGCACAGGTGTGCTAAGCCTGGGGAAACTTGAAGAAGCAGGGAGATGCTGCTGGGGAGTGTTGCTTGCAGTCATCTTGGATGAAACTGGATAAGATCCTGGATGTAGGTTTGCCATGGCAGACAAGGGGGCCTCGGTCCGGGGCTGGCTGCCTATAAAAAAGCTACCTTGCTTCTATTCTGTATCACTTTTCCTTGGGATTTCTGTTTAGTACAAAATCACTTTTTTTCTAATAAAAACAATTTTAACTGACACCATCGATTATTTGATTCCATCCTTCATTTGCTGAATAATATTGTTACAGACTACATCTCCTGTGGAGATTTTTTAACTTATATAGAATTTGTTTCTTTTGTAATTAAAACATAGCTATCTCAGAAAAGTTTTCAAAGGCTAAAAACTAAGAAATAAGCCAGGCCTGGTGGAGCATACCTTTAATCCGAGCACTCGGGAGGCAGAGGTAGGAGGATTGCCATGAGTTCAAGGCCACCCTGAGATTAGATAGTGAATTACAGGTCAGTCTGGGCTAGAGTGAAATCCTGCCTAAAAAAAAAAAAAAAAAAAAAATTAGGAAATAAGTGAGAAGTAAACTTGATCTAAGATTGAAAAGGGCCCCGGCTGAAACTAAGATTGTGTTGAGATACTTTTTAGGAATATTTATTTATTTGTTTATTTTTTGTTTGTTGTTTGTTTTTTCATTTATTAGAGAGAGAGAGAATAGGCAAGAGAATGAGCATGGCCATGCCATGGTATCCTGCCACTGCAAATGAATTCCAGACACATGTGCCACTTTGCGCATCTGGTTTTTGATGGGCACTCAAGAATTGAACCCAAGCCATCAGGCTTCATTCACAAGTGAGTGCCTTTTACCACTGAGTCACCTCTCCAACTCCACACCTTTGATGTCAAAATTGTAGGGGCAGGAGATGTGAGGGAATGGACATAGAGTGTTGTCCAGGACATTGAGAAGAGCATCCCTTTACACTAAGTACCTCAAGTGGAGGATGTCTAGGTGTGAACTGGCTTCCACAGAGGCCCAAGGCCTAGGCTGATGGGTGGCTCAAATATAGCAACTGACAATGGCACTGAATTTACTCATGGATCAGTTCAATACTCAAATTTTATGAACTGTAGCTACTATAATTTCTACATACATACTCACACACACAAATAAATTCCACTTATGGTAAGATAAAATGTAGCAATTTTGACTTCTTATTTTCATAAGAACTGTCCAATTTTTGTCGTAATTTCATAATAATGCTAAGAAATGCAAGTATATAACAAAAGCAAAAATAAGAGAAAATGGAAACTAACCTGTAGGAACAAAAAAAATACACTCATTTTAAGTAACTGAAATTATCATATTCGAACAATAGATGATAATACAAACACACGTTCAGTAATTAAACTCTACAATTAAAAAACAGAATGTTTGCAATAAAAAATTTAAAGGACTGGCATTTCCTTACTACTCTTCCTTGCAATATGATAAATAAACTATTTTATTTATCCTCTAGTGTTAAGGGTCAATTTATTCAACACCTTTGGAAGCCTTTCAACATTTTCTTTAAAAAAAAAAAATCAAACAAAAAGTAGCATGAGCAAATTGCAACACAGAAAGGCAAGAAACATGCAAAAGCAAATCAATACAATTCCTCAAAATGATCATAACTACTCAACTACTAAATTATGATGCAAACATTTAAAGCACATAAAATACCAGATAAAGATGTCCAATTACTTTTTCTGAAAAAAGAAAAAGATCAGTGACTTGAAAGAGAATATAAACAAGAGATAAATTCAACCAGGGTCCTAAAGAACAAAATCACACACATAAAAGGAAAAACTCAGCTAAAGCAGTGAGAAAATAAGCAATGTGGGCAAAACCATGGGCAACATGGAAGAAAAAATCAGGAAGGAAATTGAGTTGTTCTTGAAAAAAATACAAATATTGGAAAATAAGAAGTCAGTAAATAAACACAAACCACAGAAATAATTATCACAAATAGATTTAATCAGAGAAGAAAAAAGGATATCCAGGATGGAGGGCAAGACTAAGGAGATGCTGCACTCAAACATGAGTAGGGTAAGATAAGTGCATGAGCCTAACTATAACTTCCAAGAACTCTAGGAAATAATCTCAAGACCAAACCTAAAAATCCCTAGCATATATCCTTGTTCTCCCAGTGTTCTCCTCCATCTCTAAGATAGAATATATTCTCTAACCAAAACTGATAACAGTTTGAGATAAAGGGGATAAGCCTAATTATTAGAGAAACAGGATGAGTGGGAATAACCTGAGACACCATGTTTCCCCCATCACTGCAGCAACTGAGTGAGGCCCCTTGGTCCCCACAATGAATGCTAATAACCACACCAAAGACCCTCAGCAGAATTAGAGTGGGTAAAGGGGCTCTATGTGTGCAGTCTTTGTATTTAAAAAAATCAACACATTAAAAAAATCCCTAGGATAGAATAAAGTGCTGAGATATTCACTAATGATATACAATCTTTTCAATGAAATTATAGAATAAAATTCCCCAGACCCAGACACAGAAATAGACACTCAAACATAAGAGGCATTTAGAAATCCTAATATGTTTGGCCAGAGAAGAAACGCTTCTCTACGTGTTTTAATCAAAATGACAAAAAATACAGCAAAGACAAAGATATTAAAAGCTTCAAAGGGAAATGAGCAAGAGTGCTACTTTCTTGGTGAACCTGGTATCAGCACAAGGGTGAAGAAGATAGACGCACAGAATACTCAACTCCTACCAAACCAGGTATCCAGAGACACAGAGGCTCCCAAGACCTCATCACTGAAGTAGACGTAAAACAAACCCAACATGCTCAGGGTAGTTCAGGGAAGAGGAGGTGGAAAGACTGTTAGAGCCATAAGTTGGGGCATTATGCACAGAGACATTGCCTCTTCCCCATAACTGATGACTACCCCCACAGTGCATGACCCACAATCCCCATGGGGATAACTGTCATTCCCAACGGAGGAGGATCCTTTTCTGAGAGGGAGGACAGGAACGAAGGTAAAGATGATACCAACATGTGCTGTTTACACACTGAGTATGTACATAACTAATACAGAAAAAGAGGTCAAAAAAGAAACCCATTATTAACTATAATTAGCATATGTAAATAAAAACAAGCATAAAGGGGAAAAAAGTGGAAAGGAAAATGCCAATTTACCTACAAAGACAAAAACATCACAGTAACATCAGATCCCATGTGAGCTGCCCTTAAAGTCAGAAAACCAGAACGCATATCATTAGATGCATAGAGGAAAACTTGAAGGAGATGAGAAATGGGCAATAAAATACATGTGATATGAAAATAGGAGACTAGCAAGGAACAGAAAAGGAAACAGCTGCAGGAGGGCAGTGGAGAGTGGAATCAATGAGAACTAATATAATGACACATACTTCTGAGGATTCCACCAGAAAACCCATTACTTTGTTTGTTAACCTAAAAAAATGCATGAACGTATCTGAACATCACAGTAGATTGCATAAGCTAAAGATACTTAAGAAACTAAAATGATACTGAGTAAAATAATAAATGTCAGAACAAAAAACATGAAAAGAATATAGGGATAATTTAGAACATTGGATTGAACATTTACTGAAATGAATATTTGAGATAAAGAGAGAGGTGATAAAAATGTTTAATAATGTCAGTTAATAATTTCATTTAATAATGTCATTATTAAACATTTTTATCATTTCTCACTTAATTTTTTTTCTTTTTGTTCTGACATTTATTATTTTATTCAATATTATTTTAGCTTTTTAACTATCTTCAGAAAGAAATAAAAAGCAAACATAAATGTTCAAAACAAGTAGTATGTCAGCATTCTATAGAATAGATGAGAAAAAATGATATAAATATTCAATGTTATAAAATAACTTGGATGATACAATTTTGATGTTGATTTATTTCAAAGAAAGTAATTAGATCCTAAAGAAAAAGGAGAGAACAATGCAGAAAGATCAAATTGCTGTTTGCTTCTTATTTCTCTACATGTAATTCAAAAAAACTGTCTCAGAACCTTTTTGTCACAAAATGGAGAGGACATAACATTTCATTCTTAAGAATGCCAACAGTGGGGAGGTTCTGATTAGAACAGATGCAGTAGAAAGCTTATGTTTTATTTTTTATACTCATGTGGATTTGACATTTACCTCTCAATATTTCTAATTATCTTGCCTCTTGATTTTGCTACAATGATAAGGAGGCATTATTATATTTTAAGACATTAAAAGTGAGTTAATTTTTATTACCATTATAATCATAGCCGAATTTCACTGCTTTGATGTCTGCAGAATCACAATTACTAATTCAAATGATCAATTATTTCAGAGGTTTTAAAATATTTTTATTTTTATTTATTTATGTTAGAGAGAGAGAAAAAAGTGCCAGAGAGAGGGAGAGAGAAAGAGAGAGAGAAAGAGAAAGAGAAAGAGAGAGAGAAAGAAAGAGAGGAAGAGAGAGACTGTGCTTGTCAGGTCATCCAGCCACTGCAGACAAATTCCAGACACATGTGCCACATTGTGCATCTAGCTTCATGGGTCCTGGGAAAATCAAACCCGGGCCCTTTGGCTTTTCAAGAAAGGAACTTAACCACTAAACCATCTCTCCAGCCCAATTCAGAGGTTTTCATGTAAGTTTAAGTAGCTTAAAATCCCCATCCAATGAGGATATGGTACATTTATACAATGGAGTTCTACTCAGCAGTAAAGAAAAATGAAGTTACAAAATTTGCAGAAAAATGGATGGATCCGGAAAGGATTATACTAAGCGAGGTAACCCAGGCCTAGAAAGCTAAGCATCGTATGTTCTCTCTCATATGTGGATCCTAGCTACAGATGATTGGACTTCTGTGTGAATAGAAAGAAAACTCAGTAACAAAGGCCAGTAAGCTAGAAAAGAGATATAAAGTGAAGAGAAAGGAAGGGAGGGTGGTATTTAATAGGATGGTATTGTATATATGTAAGTAGAAGAATAGATAAATGGGGTAAAAAGGCCCAAGTGAGCAAATGAGGTCAGGGGAAAAGACTGAGTAAAGGAAAGGTGGAGGGAGGGCTAATCACAATCTAAGAGGATTTAAATAAATCATATGGAAACCTACTTTTTTGGACAATGGAACACTAAGAAGCCATGGATTGTTACTAGAAAATTTTCAGTGCCAGGGATGGGATACCTGCCAGTGAGTTGTTGGCCAGGGAGGTCCCTGATGCCACCAAAACATTACAGGCCTTTGCTGAGGCTCTTGGTTTCACACCAGGAGTAGATGGCAAGACCCTATTGCTGAAGACTTCACATACTTGGGTTGCAAGGCCACTGAAAAATCCTGCTGGAACTGAGCTGATAACTTCCTCCATGTAGAACAGCTGACAGAAAGCTGGAAGATGCCATTATGCATGCAGTTCAATGGGAGAGAGAAAAATCACCAGTGAAGATACTCAACAGTGGACATAGCAAGCCTTATATTTTGCCAGCCAGGCCAAATGAGCCAACCAGTGCAATAGTGGAAAGTCTGTCATGATGAAAACCAACTGCCCTCTAACAGGACTGGAGGCCTGTTCCATGGAAGGGAATACATCCCTGATACTGAAAACCTAAAATGGAGGTAGTCATGAGCCCTAGGGATGTAACATCTGCTGCTGTCTGGCTAAATGTATATAGTAAGTTCATCAAACTGTCCAGTAAGCACTTCTCTTAATGGTCATACCCATATATTAATGCTACTCCCACTTTTGGTTGAAAACCTTCTCTTTTCACAGGGCAGTGACCTTGGGATGACTCACAAGGAATCATGGTGCTGGGAAAAAGTGACAGAGGAGTGCTCAGAACAGCAATATCTCTATCACGCCTTCCAAGGCTCAGGTCCATTGTAGAAGAGGTGGCAGAAAGAATGTAAGAGCCAAAGGAAGGGTAGGATTCCTTACAATGTGATCCTCCAGACACAAAATGGCCTGGATATCCATGACCTCACAGTGCCTGACACTACCTATGCAAGACCATCATAATAGGAGGAAAAGATGATGATATCAAAATAGAAGAGAGACTGATTGAGAGGAAGAGGGGATATGATGGAGAGTGGGATTTCAAAGAGGAAAGTTGGGGGAGGGAGGGCATTACCATGGGATATTGTTTATAATCATGGAAGTTGTTAATAAAAAAAAAACTTAAAAATTCCCCATCCATTTCAGATATGCACTTTTAATTTTGCATTTATTTTTACCTTAAGAGGTTGTTTCAGAAATGGAACCATTATATAGAAAGAAACTGCTTGGTAGAAAACCATTCTTTTAAATATTTTTTTGGCCTGAGTTTACACAAAGCCTCTATGTGACCTTTATTTAAAAAAAATTCAATTCACACAGAGGATGTATTTGCAATATAGAGATGTGAACACCTTGAGCACCAGGGCATCACTATTGGCCAGAGGAATGAGTAACTAGTCAACAGACACAAAGGGTAATTTCCCAATAGCATTTTAATTCATTTGTTTTTTTTTTTTATTTATTAGAGAGAGAGGCAGATAGAATGGGTGTGCCAGGGCCTCTAATCACTGCAAACTCCAGATACACTGTGCCATCCAGTGCATCTGGCCTTATGTGGTGTAGCAGTTTGATTCAGGTGTCCGTCATAAACTTAGGTGTTCTGAATTCTAGGTTCCTAGATGAAGAAGATTTGGGAATTAGTGCCTCCTGGAGGGAGTGTATTGTTGAGGGTGGGCTTATGGGTGTTATACCAGTTTACCCTTGCCAGTATTTGGTACACTCTCCTGTTGCTATGGTCCATCTTATGTTTGCCAGTAGGTGATGTCCACTCTCTGCTCATACCATCATTTTCCCTGCCATCATGGAGCTTCCCTTTGAGTCTCTAACCCAAACTAAATGTCTTTTTTTTTTTCCCACAAGCTGCTGTTGGTCAGGTGATTTCTACCAGCAACACAAACCTGACTGCAACATATGTGTACTGGGGAATGGAACCTCGATCCTCAGGCTTTACAGGCAAGTACCTTAATAGCTGAGCTATCTCTCCAGCCCTATGCTTAGCTTTATATATATTATTGACAATAGACAATAAACCATGGTGTTTCCCTCCCCTCCCCTCCCGCATTTTCTTATTCATAGCTTTGCTCTCCATCATATCCCCTCCCTCTGTCCACTAGTCTCTCTTTTAGTTTGATGTCATCATCTTTTTCTCCTATTATGAGGGTCTTGTGTGGGTATTGCTAGGCACTGCAAGGTCTTGAATGAGGCCAAATTCTGTCCGGACAGTTGTATGTAGGGAGTGGCACCCTTCCTTTCTTTTGCTGTTACATTCTTTCCACCACTTCTTGCACAATGGACCCTGAGTCTTGGAGGGTGTGAGATGTTTCAATGCTGGACACTCCTCTACCCTTTCTTCTCAGCACGATTTTGCCTTTTGGGCCATCCCAATGGTCATAACCATCTGAAAAGAGAAGCTTCTCTAACCAGAAGTGAGAGTATCATTAATATATGAGTATGAACATTACATGTAGTGATTTCAGGCCAATTTGGTGAGGACAATATATGCACTTATCCAGAAAAGAACAAGCTTTATACCCCTATGGCTCATGCCTCTCCTGCCATAGACTTTGATTAGGTTTTCAGTACCAGGCACATATTCCCTCCCATAGAGTGGGCCTTCAGTCCAATTAGAGAGCAGTTAGTTTCCCCCAGAGCAGATATGTCACTGTTGCACTCATTCAGACATTTGTCTGTCTAGCAAAACTTGAGGATTCCAGAGTCCACTGTTTTCATCGCTGATGACTTCAGTCTCTCTTAAGGCTGCATATAGTGCAGCTTTTTCCAGCTTTCAGTTTGCTGGGCTACAGGCAGAATGTTTTCTGCTCAGCACCACCTTGATTTCTCAGTGACTTTGCTGCTGAGGCATGTGATGTCTTCAGCAATAGAGTCTTACCATCTCTTTCTCATGGGAAACCAAGGGCCTTGACAATAGCCTGTAATGTTTTGGAGGCAACATAGACCTCCCTGGCCAATAACTCACTGAGAGGTAACCCATCCCAGGAACTGAAAATGTTCTGGTAGCAATCTATGGCTTCTGGATGTGCCGTTATTTTAAAAAGTAGATTTTCATATGTTTTATTCAGAATATCTTCAATTTTGATTGATGCCCCCCCCCCCCCGTCTTTCTTTTATACAATCTCTTCCCCTGGCCTTGCTTAGGCCTTTCCCCTCAATGTAATCTGTTCTACTTACATATATAAAATACCATCCTCTTAAGACCTTCCCTCTCCTCCCTTGCTTATAGTGCTTTTCTAGCTTATGGGCCTCTGCTACTGATTATTGGTTCCAGGTCACACACAAGTCTATACATTTGTAGCTAGGATCCACATATAAGAGAGAACATGCAACATTTTGCTTTCTGGGCCTGAGTTACCTTACTTAGTATGGTCCTTTCCAGATCCATCCATTTCCCTGAAAATTTCATAATTTCATTTTTTTTAACCACTGACTAGAACTCCATTGTGTAGATGTATTACATCTTTATTATCCATTCATCTGTGGATGGACATGTAGGCTGGTTCCACTTCCTAGCTATTGTGAATACAGCAACAATAAACATGGTTGTGCAAGTATCTCTGAGGTAGTGAGAAGAGTCATTAGGATATATGCCTAGGAGTCCTATAGCTGGATCATATGGCAAATCTATTTTTAGCTGTCTCAAGAACCTCCACACTGATTTCCACAATGGTTGTACCAGATTACATTCTCACCAACAGTGCAGAAGGGTTCCCCTTTTACCACAACCTCGCCAACATTTATTGTCATTTGTTTTCTTGATGGTAGCCATTATGACAGGAGAGAGATGGAAGCTCAAGGTAGTTTTAATTTGCATTTCCCTAATGGATAAGGATGTAGAACACTTTTTTAGATGTTTATATACCATCTGTATTTCTGCCAGTGAGAACTCTCTATTTAGTTCTATAGCCCATTTTTTGATTGGGTTGTTTGATTTCTTATTGTTCTATTTTTTGAGTTCTTTGTATATTCTGAATATTAATCCTCTGTCAGATGTGTAACTGCAAAGATTTGTCTCTTTGCTCTATCCACAGTGTCCTTTGCTGTACAAAAGCTTTTAATCTCATGAGATCCCAGTAGTTGATTAGTGGTTTTATTTTCTGAGCAACTGGGGTTATATTCAGAAAGTCATTACCTATGCCAATATGTTGAAGGGTTTCCCCTACCTTTTTCTCTAGCAATTTCAGAGTTTCATGTCTGATATTAAGGTCCCTGATCCACTTGGATTTGATTCTTGTACATAGGAAAAGACAAGGATCTATTTTCATCTTTCTACATATAGATATCCAGTTTTCCCAGCACCGCTTATTGAAGAGGCTGTCTTTTCTCCAATGAATATTTTTTACATTTTTGTCAAAAATCAGATGGCTGTAGCTGCCTGGTTTAACATCTGGGTCCTCTGTTCTGTTCCATTGATCTACATGTCTGTCTTCTTGCCAATACCATGCTGTTTTTGTTACTATGGCTTTGTAATATAGTTTAAAATTGAGTGGTGATACTACCAGCCTTATTTTTGTTGCTCAAAATTGTTTTGGCTATTTGAGGATTTTTATGCTTCCAAATGAAACTTTGGATTTTTTTCCTATTCCTGTGAAGAATGCCATTGGAAATTTAATGGGGATTGCATTAAATGGGTAGATTGCTTTTGGTAAGATTGACTTGTCCTCAATATTGATTCTTCTAATCCAAGAACATGGGATATCTTTCCATTTCCTTGTGTCTTCTGCAATTTCTCACTTGAGTGTTTTAAAGTTCTCATTGTAGAGCTCCTTCATTTCCTTAGTTAAGTTTATTCAAGGTACTTTATTTATTTATTTTTTGAGGCAATTGTGAATGGGAGAGATTCCCTGATTTCATTCTCTGTGCATTTGTTAGTATACAGAAAGGCTACTGATTTCTGTGTATTTATTTTGTATCCTGCTACATTGATAAAAGTGTTTATAAGCCCTAACAGTTTGCTGGTAGAGTGTTTAGTGTCTTTTATGTATAGAATCATATCATCTGCAAATTGTGATAATTTGATCTCTGCCTTTCCAATTTGTATCCCTTTTATGAGTGTCTCTTGCATTATTGCTATAGCTAATACTTCCAGTACCATATTAAATAAAAGTGGGGACAGTGGACACACTTGTTTTGTTCCTGAATTTGGTGGAAAAGCTTCAAGTTTTTCACTATTTAGTATTATGTTGGCTGTAGGTTTGTCATGAATAGCTTTTATTATGTTGAGATATGTTCCTTCTAGCCCCAGTTTCTGTAATACTTTTACCAAGAAAGGATGTTGGATTTTGTCACATGCCTTTTCAGCATCTATTGAGATGATCATGTGTTTTTTTGTCCTTTAGACCATTTATATGATATATTACATTTATTGATTTGCATATGTTGAACCATCCCTGCATCCCTGGGATAAAGCCAACTTGGTTGGGGTGAATTATCTTTTTGATATATTATTGTATTCTGTTTGCCAATATTTTGTTCAGAATATTTGAATCTATGTTCATGTGGGAGATTGGTCTGTAATTTTCTTTTTTTTTTTTTCTGTCTTTGCCTGGTTTTGGTATGAGGGTGATGCTGGCTTCATAGAAGGAGTTGGGTAGAATTCCATCCTTTTCTATTTTATGAAAAAGTTTGAGAAGCATTGGTGTTAATTCTTCCATGAAGTTCTGGTAAAATTTGCCAGTGAATCCATCTGGACCAGGGCTTTTTTTAGTTGGGAGACTTTTTATAACTGCTTGGATCTTGATACTTGTTATAGGTATATTTAAGTGGTTTATCTCATTTTGATTTAATTTTGGTAGGTCATATGAATCAAGGAAAACATCCATTTCTTTCAGATTTTCAAACTTAGAGGCATATATATTCTTAAAGTATGTCTTTATAATTGTCTGAATTTCTTTGGTATCTGTTGTAATTATGCCTTTTTCATCTCTAATTTTATTAATTTTTGTCTCTTCTCTCTTTCTTGTGGTCAAATTTGCTAAGGGTTTATCAAAGGTAAAATCCTTTCAAAGAACCAACTCTTTGTTTCATTGATTCTTTGGATTGTTTTTTTGGTTTCTATTTCATTGATTTCTGCCCTAATCTTTATAATTTCTTCACCTCGACTGCTTTTTTAGTTTGCCTTGTTCTTCTTTTTCCAAGGCCTTAGGGTGGAGCATTAAATTGTTTATTTGTGAACTCTCTAATTTCTTAATATAGGCACTTAGAGCTATAAATTTCCCTCTTAGGACTGACTTCATTGTGTCCCAAAGGTTTTGGTATGTTGTGTTAACATCATCATTTGATTCTATGAATTTATTGATTTCTTCAATGATCCACTGATCATTCAATACTGCACTGTTTAGTCTCCATGAATTTCTGTATGCTCTGTAGCTTTTCTTGTTGCTGATTTGCAGTTTCATCCCATTGTGGTCAGATAAAGTACAAGGAATTATTTCCACTTTCCTATAATTGTGGAGATTTGATTTGTGTCCTAATATGTTGTCTATTTTAGAGAACATTCCATATGCTGCTGAGGAAAATGTATATTCTGCAGCATTTGGATGGAATTTTCTGTAGATATCTGTTAGGTCCATTTGTTTCATGACTTCATTTAATTCAGTTGTCTCTCTGTTTATTTATTTTTTTTTTTGTCGGGATGACCTGTAAATTAATGAGAGTGAGGTATTGAAGTCTCCCACTATAATTGCATTTGATGTTATCTGTGACCTTAAGTCTAATAGTGTTTGTCTGATGGAACTGGAAGCCCCCATGTTAGGTGCATATATGTTTAGGATTGTAACGTCCTCCTGCTGGAGTGTTCCTTTAACCAGTATAAAGTGACTTTCTTTATCTTTTCTCACTAATATTGGTTTGAACTCTATCCTGTCACATGTTAGGATAGCAACCCCTGCTTGTTTCCTAGGCCCATTTGCTTGAAATACCATTTTCCATCCTTTCATCCTAAAGTGGTATCTATCTTTTATTGAGAGATGAGTTTCCTAGAGGCAACAAATGGCAGGATCCTGCCTTTTAGTCCAGTCTGCAAGCCTGTGTCTTTTGGATGGTGCATTGAGGCCATTGATATTAAGAGTTATTATTGAAAGGTATGCCTTTATTCTTGCCATTTTTCTTTTTTGTAGTGTTTTCTGTTTTCCCTTTATTCATTTGTTTTTAATATTATTTGAGTGTGGTTTATTTTTTCCCCATTTCCTCCTGTGTGTGTTTTGCTTTCTCTTTGGCAATAAGAATTCCTTCAAATATTTTCTGTAGAGCTGGCTTAGTTGTCATGAATTCCTTTAGCCTATTTTTGTTGTGGAATGCCCTTATTTGCAAGATAAAGTAATCTTGTTTGACAGATATATTTCAGAACTTGGAGTACATCATTCCAAGCCCTTCTGTCTTTTAAAGGGTGTGTTGAGTAATCTGCAATTATTCTGATGGACTTGCCTTTGTAGGTGACTTAGTTCTTCTCTCTAACTGCTTACAATATATTTTCTTTGGTTTGTGTGTTTTGTTGTTTAATTATAACATGGTGTGAAGTTCTTTCCAGATTTTGTCTGTTTGGTGTTCTAAGAGCTTCTTGTGTCTGCAATGGCATTTCTTTCACAATTTGAGGAAATTTTTCTTCTATGATTTTGTTGAAAATACCTACTAAGCCTCTGGCTTGAAATTCTTCTCCTTCTGTTATACCATGAATTCTTATGTTTGATCTTTTCATAGTGCCCCAGATATCTTGAAATTCCCATTCATACCTTGCTATTAGCTTGTCTTTCTCTTTGTTTGACTGTATTAGATCTGACACCTTGTCTTCTTGTTTAGATATTCTTTGCTCTCGTTCGTCCATTCTACTGGTGAGACTTTCAACAGAGTTTTTTATTTCATTGACTGTATTCCTCAGAGCCAGGATTTCAGCCTGGTTTTTCTTCAGTATTTCTATTTCCTTACTCATGTTTTGTAATTACCTCTTTATTGCATTAAGGTGGTTTCCTGTGTTCTCTTTCAGAAGTTTGTTTTCTTCGTTAACTCTGTATTTTTCTTCTTTGATTCCCTTCATTTCTTCTCTGACTTTTTTGAACATAGATACCATGCCTCCTGAATTGATTTGATGCTTGGGTTTTCTGCTTATCTGCAGTGTTCTCAGATGTGGCAATCCACATCCGTATACCCTCAGGATATGATTTCAAGGTGCCAGGTGTATCTCTTGTCTGCCAATCAAGCAACAGAAGTAATCCTAGGTGTTGAGTTTTCTTGATAAGCAAGTATTCTAGTGGACTGGATGAAATAATTTATGGGAAAATTCTAAACTTCAAACAAGTAACATATACAATCAATTAAAACCAGCACAAAGTATGCAATTGTGGGGATTAAAACAAACAGATAGTCATATAAAGCCAAAATCCATAAGGGTGTGTGTTGTTCTACACCCTTAATCTTGTCATCTGGGAGGTAGAGATTTCTGTTCTGAATTGGGTTCCAGGTCAACCTATATCTGGATCAGATCCTGGCCCCAATAATGACAGAAGCAAAAAACAAAGGCCCTATATATATGAAAGCACCAAAAGCAATAAAATTCAAGCCCCAAATACAGGTTATTTGAAAATGGTAAAGCCAACCAAGAATATATACCCCATAAGTTGCCCTAACAAGAAAGAAAAAGAGATATTAGCTCTTGTAGGACTGTGTACCTTTTTTTTTTTTTTTTTTTTTTTTTGTCAGTCAGCCTCGTTACCATTTGGGTGGCCTTCAATCTCAGCAATGTTGAGTGCCCACCTTGATCCCTCCATGTTGAGCTGTGCAGCTGCACCTCTGATCCACTCTGCTGGATGTGCTGCCTCTGGGAGCTGAATGCTGGAGGTTTGTAGTTCTGGTGGTGGGGGATGGGAGAGTTCAGACTTCTGGAGTTGCTTGCACTTTCAGTAGCTCTTTAGTTGATCTCAGCTGTCTTTCCATCAGATTTCTTAACTTTGCAAGAAGGCTGATGGAGTTGAAAAATCTGTTGCTTGGTCTCTGCTGCTTCTGCTGCTGCCTGGTGCACCTGCCGGGACTGCCCTAGGTGGATGCACACCGATCACAGGCCATGCTTGCCTCAGTGGGACTCTGGCCATTTTCCTCCTTTCTGGTGGGTCTTGGTCTCTTTGGCTTCTCTGCTGTGTCTAAGAATAACCTATACTCCTTCACTTTTCAGAAGAAGAGTGTATTTTTGCTGGGGTTTTGCTTAAATCTCTCCCTAGGCTGGTTTGGCCTGGTTCCTAAGCTGCCATCTTACCTGGAAGTCCCTGTTCATTTGTTTTTGAGTCTGGGTTTCATGCAGCTTCAGATGTCCTCATATTAAATGGCTGAGTGGCTCTTGATCCTCCTGCTTCCACCAACAATGTACTGGTTTTACTAATATTCACCAACAGGCCTGTTTTACAATGTGTGTTGAAACAGCTACTTGACAATTTTAAATAAAAGGATCAATGGCATATTTTATGTGATCTCTATAGGTTTTTCCTGGAGAATTAATAGGAGGAATATGAGAGGTACACAGAAAAGGCAAGCCTATTTCAATAATAAACATCCCACTGGGATAACCTAAGGAAGGAATATTAATATGTGTAGGAACATAAACAATGGAATGAAGTGGATAGATTTGAATAGTGGCTGGTTGGTGTACAGCATCATTAGAATCTGGATTTGACAATGGAAAAAACATGGGAGAATCAAGACAAAGCAAAGATATAAACTGAGCAAATACTTGTAATATGCAAAGCAGGGAGTGGTTGAGAAGTGATTTAAACATGGCAAATTAGAGATACTTATGGGCACTTATAAGTAAATATGAGTGCTATCAACTTAACCAATCATTTAATTTATGAAAGCTGAATGTATCATTATGGAGCTTTTCAGAAATGCTAGGAAGCTCACCTGTGGGAATAGCCATTATTTGTATATGTGAAATTAGAAGACACTAATTGTTGAGAAGCCCTGTGGTCTTTAATTCTACTGTAAACAATTGAAGAGGCCCTGCCATATGTGGACCATTGTAAAAAGTGATAAAAGGTATAACATTTAATTATTTTTCTCTTTTATTTATTTATAAGAGAGAGCAAGAACCCCCATGCAGGGACCTAGGCCAGCAGGATAGTGTTCACACAGGGGACCTCCACACACATGATATCCCCATATCACCACCCTGCCTTGTAACAGGACCCAGCAGTCCCATCCACACCCTGGTACATGTTCCCAAGGGGCCTGCTGTCCCATCCCCTCACCCCTCAGCATCTTGGAACTACCATGCAATCTCATCCTCCCCTCCTTTGCAGCCATGCCACAACACCAGTCTGCTTTGTCCCATTCCCACCTACCCACTTTCCTTTCAGGCTACCTGACCACATAGTACCATACCTCAAAGTATGGAACAACAAGCCCCTTCATTAGGTCCCCAGGGCGCCACCAGAGCCTCATGGGCTCCTTCCCTCTGAGCAGACAGACCCAATTGCCATCAGAAGCCTAGTAGAAGCAAACATGAAAAGGAATATAAACTGAAGACACCAAAAGAGTACACTACAACTTCCTCCTAATTCAAATAAGATTCCTACACTGTGATGGGCAGACCACAGTGCAAAAGGAGTAACATGAAAAATCAAATTCAAGTAAATACAAACATTGCTCAGTCCCACAATGGATGTCTCAAATCAAAACATCAAAGAGACAATGGGATCAGAACCCTAAAATGAAGATGAAAGCTATGCAACCATGACCAAGCAAATAGTAGAACTTCCAGAAAAGCAAAAAAAGGTCCAATAATTACATAAATGCTATCCTCGCTAGATTAGACCTAATAGAAAAGAACCAGGAAGGGTTCAAAAGTCACTTAAATGATCTGAGAGAGAACAATAAAATAAAATATAATAAAAAGAGGACCTCAATAGCTATCTGGCTAAGCTCAATAAATACACAAAGAAATGCAAGAATGAATTCCAAGAAGCATCACGAAAATCAGAAAATGATGTGAAAAGGGAACTTGACAGATGGATGGAAACTATACATAGAAAAGCAGTACACAATACAAAGCAAACTGAACAAGCCCAAAACTCTACAGAAGCTCTCAAGACCAGAGTCAGCAATGTGGAGTATAGAAACTCAGAAATGGAAGTGAAAACAGAAGAAAGAGTTCATGAGTCCATAAGTTTCAATAAATTCAAATTTTTGTAAACACGACGTGAGGGAACTGTGAGATACCCTTAAATGTCCCAAAATTCACATTGTGGGAATACCAGAAGGGGAAGAAATTCAGACCAAAGGAATGGAGAACTTAATCAGCCAAATTATCAAAGGAAAATTTCCCATTCTCTCAAAAGAAAGTCCTATCAAGTTACAAGACCCTAACAGAACACCAAATACATTGAACCAAAGGGGAAATTCTCCAAGACATATTATCATTAGACTCTCAGCATTGATAACAAAGAGAATGTCCTAAAAGCAGGTAGGGATAAACAACACATTACATATAAAGATAACCCCATCAGAATTAATTCAGACTTCTTAATGGAAACCCTGAAAAACCAGAAGGGCCTGGAATGGAACACTGCAAATTCTAATAACCAACATAAACAATTGTACCCAGCAAAAGTATTCCTCATAACAGATGGTGAGAGAAAAATTTTCTATGATGAAACTGAGCCTACAACTATATGAACACAAAGCCAAATCTGCAGAGAGTAGTACAGGAAATTCTCCACACAGAAGGAGAAAATAACCAAATTCAAGTGCCTACAAGAAGCAGATCACAATAACCAATCTCAGAGAAAACACAAAAAACTACAAAGTTCAAACACACACACACACACACACACACACACACACACACACACACACACACACACACAATATGGCAAGGATTAAATCAAACCTTACAGTTATTACTCTAAACATTAATGGCCTTAAATCACCCATCAAGAGGCATAAGCTAACAAGATAGATCAGAAAATTAGACCCCTTAATCTGTTGTCTTCAAGAAACCAACCTCACCACTAAAGACAGACATCTCCTCAGGATGGAAGGGTGGAAAATGATATTCCAAGCAAATGGAAATAAGAAACAAGCAGGCATAGCTATACCAATATCAGGTTAAATAGATTTCAAACCAAAAGTAGTCCAAAAAAGACAAAGAAGGTCACTTTTTACTTATCAAGGGAATGATCCAACAAGAGAATAACACAATCATCAATCTTTATGCACCAAACACAGGTGCACCACAATTCATGAAACAAAACCAGCTTGACAACAAAAAAGAAATACCCACCAAGAGCATCATAGTTGATGACCTCAATACTCCACTAACAGCAATAGATAGATCATCCAAACAGAAAATTAGCAGGGAAGAAAGAGAGCTCAACCACACCATAGATCAATTAGACATAATGGATATCTACAGAACATTCTACCCAAAACCCACAGAGAACACATTTCTTTCTGCAGCCCATGGGACCTTCTCTAAAATAGATCATGTACTGGGTCATAAAGCCTACTTCCACATATTTAGGAGGACTGACTTAGTTTCCTTCATGATATCATACCACAATGCAGTATTGCTAGAAATTAACAACAAAAGATGCACCAGGAACCCCATCAGCTCCTAGAAACTGAAAGACACACTTTTAAACAATAGGTGGATAGTGAAAAAGATAAAAATGAAATTGTGAAATTTCTAGAACTGAAAGACAATGAGAAAACAACATACCAAAACTTATGGAACACAATGAAGGTGGTCATCAGGGGAAAATTCATATCACTAAATGCCTTCATAAAAAAGACAGAGAGATCCCAAATCAATAACCTAACAATCCAAATAAAGGCACTGGAAAAGCAAGAAAAATCCAACCCAGAAAGCTCCAGATGGTAAGAAATAATTAAGATCAGAGCAGAAATTAATGAACTGGAAGCTAAGAAAATAGTTAATAAAATTGACGAAACAAAGAGCCGGTTCTGTGAAAAAATAAACAATATTGATAAACCCCTGATGAACTTAATCAAGTGAAAAAAAGAGAGGCTTCAAATTAACAAAATTAGAAATGAAAAGTAGAGATCACAAAAGACATAAGTGAAATTGGGAGAATCATCAGGACATATTTCAAAAACCTCTACTCCAAAAAACTGGAAAATATGAAGGAAATGGATGAATTTCTGGAAACATACCACCTGCCAAAGCTAAACTCAGAGCATATTAATCTCCTAAACAAACCTATCACACCGAAAGAGATTGAAAAGGTAATCAAAAACCTCCCCAAAAAGAAGAGTCCAGGGCCAGATAGCTTCTCAGCTGTATTCTATCAAATTTTCATGGAAGAACTGAAACCAATTTTTCTCAAACTCTGATACATAATTGGAGAACAGGGAAATATCCCCAATTCCTTCTATGAAGCTAGTATCACCCTAATACCAAAACCAGGCAGAGATGCCACATGAAAAGAAAGCTATAGGTCTATTTCCCTGATGAACTTAGACACAAAGATACTGAATATAATCATTACAAACCGAATTCAACAACATATCAAAAGCATTATCCACTTTGATCATTAGGCTTCATCCCAGAAACACGGGGGAGTGAGGGAGTTGAACATGGAAATCTGTCAATGTAATATACAACACAAATGAGCTGAAGCATGAAAAAAGCACATGATCATTTTGATAGATGCAGAAAAGGCCTTTGACAAAATATAATATCACTTCATGATCAAAACACTGGAGAGAACTGACATGGATGATTTATATCTAAACATAATGAGGCTACATATATAAAGCTCCTAAATCCCAAGTCATACGTAATGGGGAGAGAATGAAGGAATTTGGTTTGAGATCAGGAAGAAGACAGGGGTATCCACTCTCACCTCTGCTCATCAACATAGTACGGGAAGTCCTAGCTTAAGCAATAAGACATGATTCTATACATAAAAGACCTGAGAACCTCCATTTCAAAACACTTAAAGGTGATTAACTCCTTCAGCAAAGTAGCAAGATACAAAATCACTGTACAAAATCAGTAGCCTTTCTATATGCAAAATATAAGGATACAGAGAACGAAATAAGCAGCATTGTGCCATTTTCAGTAGCAACAAAAAGTAAATAAATAAAATACCGTGGAACAACATTAACCAATGATGTGAAAGACATATGCAATAAGAACATAAAAACACTCAAGAAAGAAATTGAGGAAGACTAGAGAAAAGGGAAAGATCTCCCATGATCCTGGATAGGCAGAATTAAGATTGTAAAAATGGCAATCTTACCAAAGGCCATATATAGATTTAATGCAATACCAATAAAAATCCCAACATTTTTCTTCAAAGACATAGAAAAAAATGATCACAAAATTCATATAGAATGGCAGAAGGCCTCAGGTAACCAAGAATTTCCTCAGTAAAAGAAACACCTCTAGAGGCATCACCATACCTCATCTAAAGCTATATATTACAAAGCCAATGTAATAAAAACAACATAATACTGGCATAAAAAAAACAGGATTATAGACCAATAGAATGGAATCGAGGACCTGGACTTTGGGTCAAGTAACTACAGCAACTTGATATTTGACAAAGGCCCTAACATTGTAGGCTGATAAAAAAGATAGCATCTTCAACAAATGGTGCTGGATGAACTGGATAACCATATGCAGGAAAATGAAACTTGATCCACACATCTTGCCATGCACAAAAATCAAGTCCAAATGGATCAAAGACCTCAATATGAGACTGGAATCTCTGCTACTACTGGAAGAAAAAAATAGGAAGGATATAGGAATGAGAAAAGACTTCCTGAACAAAACTTCAGTAGCTCAGGAACTTAAATAATCACTCAACCAGTGGGATCTCATGAAGCTGAAAAGTTTCTTCATGGACAAACATACAAAAAACAGAGCCAATATATTAACCAAAGAATGGGAGAAAATTTTTGCCAGATATACAACTGACAGTGGCCTATATTCTAGAAACTACAAAAAACTCAAAAATCTAAACAATAAAACATCAAACAACCCACTCAAAAAATTGGGAAGTGAACTAAACAGGGATTTCTCAGAGGAAGAAATACAAATGACAAATATACACTTAAGAAAATGTTCATCATCCCTAATCATCAGGAAAATGAAAATTAAAACAACTTTGAGATTCCACCTTACTCCAGTAAGGATAACAAACATTAAAAAAGAAAGAAAAAAGAAAGAAAACAAATACTGGCGAGGATACAGAGAAATAGGAACACTCATTCACTGTTGGTGGGAATGTGAGCTGGTACAACCACTGTGGAAATCAATTTGGAGACTCTGGAAAAGGATGAATATAGAGTTACCAATGGACCCTGTTGTTCCCTTACTGGGCATTTATGCTAAACGCTCCATGCCCCATTTTTTTTGTCATTTATTTTTATTTATTTATTTGAGAGTGACAGACAGAGAGAGAAATAGGCAGATAGAGAGAGGATGGGCGCGCTAGGGCTTCCAGCCACTGCAAACGAACTCCAGACATGTGCGCCCCCTTGTGCATCTGGCTAACGTGGGTCCTGGAGAATTGAGCCTCGAACTGGGGTCCTTAGGCTTCACAGGCAAGCACTTAACCACTAAGCCATCTCTCCAGCCCCTCCATGCCTCATTTTAGAGAGACTTGCTCAACCATGTTTATAGCTGCTCAATTCATAATAGCTAAGAACTGGAACTAACCCACATGTCCATCATTAGATGAATGGATAACCAAGTGGTATATCTACATGACCGAATTCCACACAGCAACAAGGAAAAATGACACAATGAAATTTGAAGGAAAATGGTTGAACTTGGACCAGATCATTCTCAGCGAACTCACCCAATCACAGAATGATAATTGTTGCATGGTCTCATTCATCTGTGGCTCTTAACCTGAATCTGCCTGAGATTCTGCCATAACTAATAAGCATTTTGAGGACTGGACAATAGGGAGAGTGGGGTGGAAGGGGAGGGTAAGGGTGGAAGAAACATAAAACCTGACCCAAATAGCAATGGTATCATAACATTCTATATCTGATAAGACAGACTAAATGGTTGAATATTAACCAGGTCCTTAGAGGGAACACCTGAATAACAGGTCCCCGGATGGGTTATAATGGAGACTAACCTTAATCTTCTCCTGTTTCTCTTTCTCTCTCTCTTTCCCTCTTCTGTTTTTTTTCTTTTATATTACCTAATTTTTTCTTCCTTCTTTTCCTTGGTGCAGGCCTGTAACTCCCAGTAACAGCATGTGGTTAACATCCACAATGAGCTGTTGATCAGAGGGACCTACAAGGTTTCCCAAAAGAAGACAGATTTCTGTCAGACTACTTGATGACCCATCAAAGGTTAGTGGTAAAATCCCACTGCCAAAGACACTACATGCTGTTGGTATGGAACATGTGGTGACCTGGCTGGGATTTGGAAGAGAGTCAGTCCCCAGACAGTTAGCTTGTCTAGTGCCAGAAGGTGTTACATGAGTGGCTGAGAGGAAATGACCAACATCTGTCCATGCAACTCATGGTCTAAGAATCAGTAGCAAATAACCAGAAGTGATGTTCATCCACATGCAATAGTGGCATGTAGCCATGATGGGTAACCAACTGCTCTTGATTTGGCTAACTGATCTGCTTAGTGGAATGGAACCCATAGCTGGTTCTGGGAAACAAGTCAGAAACATATCCAAAAAATGAGCCTGCTCTCCATTATAAAGCTCCAACCAAATGTGGACTATAAGAGGGCCTACAAATATTGAATACTCTCTAAAATAATAATGGTTATCCCATTTATCTGGTGCTGACTTCACTCTCCATTGGGGAATTTGCTTCTCTTTTTCAGATGGACGCAGATCCTCAGGAGAGAATCAGCCCATCACACTTCACCAGGACTCCAGCTGAAACTATAGAGTAATTGGAGAAATGAGCAAAATGCTGCTTTCTTGGTGAACCTGGTACCAGAACAAGGGTGAAAGAGATAGACAGAGATAACACTCAACTCCTGTCAAACCAGATATCCAGAGACACAGAGGCTCCCAAGACCTCCTCACTGAAGTGGACCTAAAATGAACCCATCATGGTTGGGGGAAATTTGTGGAAGAGTGGGCAGAAAAATTATTAGAGCCACATGTTGGGACACTATGCATAGATTCATTGCATCTTCCCCATAACTGATGGATAACCCCACAATGGACAACCTATGTTCCCCAAAGAAGAGGGTCCCTGTGGAGAGGGGAGGACAGGGAGGAGGCTAACGTTGGTAACAACATGGCTGTATACTCACTGTGTACATTACTACTACTAATAATAATAATAATAATAAGTGAAAAAGAGAAGGAAGAGAGAGAGAAGGACATGCCAGGGCCTCCACCGACTGCAAATGAACTCCAGATGCATGTACCACAATGTGCATCTGGCTTACATGGGTACTGAGGATTTGAACCTGGGTCCTAAGGCTTCACAGTCAAGTGTCTGAACCACTAAGCATCTCTCCAGCGCCATCTATTTATTTTTGTAAAAAAATCTAAATAGGAATATACATTCAAATGTTAGAATATATTTGGATTGTACCTTTTCTCCCTGAAGATAAAAGAATATTAATTTTTATCTGCAAATACATCTAGGCTTTTACACTAATATAATTTCCCACACGTATGTACATATATATGAATATGTAAGCATTCATATATAATTTTACTCTATTTGAAAATGTTACTATGGAAATATAAGTACTGATGTCTCAGAACTTGTACAATTGTATCAATAATACTATAATAAGCAAATAAATAAATCCAAAACATCATAAACTCCCAACAAAGAGCATTAACATAATCATGGCAGTTTTTCTGTACAAATCCTTGCAAATTTTGTGGTGGAATTCAGGATGGTGAAGCAGAAACAGAAAAGTCATAAAGGCATCTCCTTGGGACTGATACTGAATGAAAGGTTGCAGTACCCTTCTGTTTTTCTTAGCTTATATAATGACTTAAATTAGAATCTATCCTTTGTTGTTTTGACAATTACCTCCTTATATAAAGAAATTGCTCATATGATTTCAAGACAGATAAGATGCTTCAAAATAGTATCCTCCTAAACTGGCTTGATAGCTGTTAGTTTCACTCCACTACAGAAGCTTTTGAATCTGCTTAAAGGAAATGGTAACAGTGGAATGTGAAGCCTGCATTGCTATTCATTTTTGTAGCCAGTTTTCCCATAACAATGTTATTTAAGTTTGATTTCTCTTTCAACTCTGTTTTATTATTTAAATATTCTCATTACTTAAGGCTTTCCCTTTAGTTCACTGATTGGATTCCCATAACCACTAAGCCATCTCTCCAGCCCCATCTATTTATTTTTGTAAACAAATTATCTAAATAGGAATACACATTCAAATGTTAGAATATATTTTGATTGTACCTTTTCTCCCTAAAGAATATATAAGAATATATAAGATATATAAGATATATAAGATATATATATATACATATATATATATATATATGTATATATATATACAGTAATATATATAGTAATAATATACATATTATATAATATATAATATATATAGAATATTGATTTTTATCAGAAAAAATATATCTAGGCTTTCACACCAATATAATTTCCCACACATATGTACATATATGTGAATATATAAGCATTTATATATAATTTTACTCTATGAATACACATGTATGTACACCACACAAAAAGAAAACAAAACAGACAATAATTTTTTTAAAAAAAGCAAGAAACGTTAGATACATTTTGAACCCAATTTTGAGACCATTAAATTACTACTCATTCTAGATGTGTTTATAAATTGGGATAGATAAGTCTTTTCATGTTAAAAGTACAAAAATTATCTTTTTAAAAGTACTTCATGTATGACCCAATTTAAATTAGCTATGGGGACATTATCTTCCATTTTATTACATTCATGCTCATCTGTAGTGCTACTAAGTTATTGCTGAAAGCAATGGAAAAGTACAGAATAAATAGGTATAGTCCATAAGCAAATGGCACATCATTGAAGTAATTCCTAGACACCAGAGCCTCAATTATAATGTTGTGTCTTAGGTTTCCAAACATCTTGAGTACACTTAAATCTAAAATAAATATTTTAAAATTCTTGTGTGGGGCTAGAGAGATGGCTCAGCAGTTGAGGTGCTTGTATGCAAAGCCTAAGGACCCAGGTTCGATGCCCTAGTACCCATGTAAGCCAGATGCACAAGGTGATATTGCAACTGGAATTCATTTGCAGTGGTTAAAGGTCCTGGTGTGCCCACTCACTATCTTTTCATTCTCAAATAAATAAATAAAATTATTTAATTTTTTTTCTTTAAAAAATTTTCATGTAAAATATGGAGACCTAAGATGTTTATAGGACATTTTTATTTATTACTTTGCACTCTGTTCTCATTGTCCTGTCCTTGTGTCCTCTAATGGAAATTAAGATATTCACCCAATACAGAATTTCTAAACATTTTTGGTTCTCTTCCCTATTAAAAATATGGAAAATGTATACTGATGAATTCGCATATGTGATTTAAATATTTCTTACACTGTGCCAGAACCCATCTTGATTCCACATGGATTCATGTACCCACATTAAAAAGTCTGCTCTTGCCAGGCATGGTGGTGCGTGCCTTTAATCCCAGCACTCAGGAGGCAGAGGTAGGAGGATCGCCATGAGTTTGAGGCTACCCTGAGACTACATAGTGAATTCCAGGTCAGCCTGGGCTAGAGTGAGACCCTACCTCAAAAAAACAAAAAAAAAAAAAAGAAGAAAAAAAAGTCTGATCTTAAAAATGTTTGCTTTTCCCTGCATAGAAGCTTTTGTAAACCTGCTAGTAGCATTATCAAGGCATATCCAAATGATAAGCACTCAGGAGATGCTAATCAAATATTAGCGGTTTATAATGGTAGGCATCTGTCCTACTCATTACACATGTAATAATGCAAAGTCATAATTCATATAAATTCTCTCTGCCATAAAAATTGTCTGTGTTTCCTATTTCCAGTAATACTAAAAGCTAAGAATTTTAGACGTTGAATTGTTGCAATAACCAGAAATTAATGGATCTAAATAGCCTATCAAAGATAATGAGGAAACCAAGATATCCCAGTTCTATAGAGCTTAGATCTACAGACTCACAGGCACAAAGTACCAATACACTCATATAGCAACAAGCAAAAAATCTTATTTAATTTTAGTGGACTCAATTAATAATTAGCAATGATGCCCTTCTAGTGGTGGTAGCAGTTACCATCTCCCTCCCTTGTTATCTTTTTCCTCTCCTTACTGGACAGCCAGAAGACAAAAGTTGACAGTATATTAAAGTTATTCTAGGTGTTGTGATTCTTTCCACAGAATGGAATATAAATAAAAGCTTCAATGGTCACCTCATGGTTGACATGCTGGAAAGCCTTGGCTGCACTCTCTAACTTAATTCAATCAGGACAGTGACTCTTGAAGCTACATTTTCTTTACTGTCAAGCCACAAAGAAGGATCATGAAACTGTTCGACAGTTGTTTCCCTAGAGAAATAAACTTTGGCCCCTAGCATTTCAGTGCTCATTGCATAGATGAACAGTAGCTTAGATTAATCTGTCTAATAACCCAGGTTTAGATGATATAGTTAGTAGACTAAATAGTGTAGTGAATAATAGAAACACTAAAAAGTGAATTGATAGAAATTGGTAAGAGAGGCTAGTCATGGTATTTTGTGCATGTAATCTCAGATTTCAGGTTGTTGAGTCACAAAGAACACAAGTCCATGGGCAGGATATATAATATGATCATGAGTCCAAGACAAAATACATCAAATGATTTTGGATATCCTCTTTTTGTTGCCATGCAATTCAAAAATTAAATTTAAATCCATTTGCCATTGCTTCTAGCTATGAGTAGACACTATCAGGTTTCTGATACCTTTAGTAGGCTTGATTTCCAGCTGAGCATACAAATAGGCCAAAGCTTATTATATAGCTATGATTTGGCACTCCTTATGCAGATGAGATCATCATATGGAGAGTTCTGCATGCACATTCCCTATATAAGCACCCAATGACTGGAATAAAGAGCTCATCTCTGCCCTGCTTTACATTGCAACATGTGTCTGTGAGTGTCTGTTCCACACATCTTCTTCCAACTGGGTTCATTCCCTCCATGAATGCCCCTGGAGCTGCCCACTCTTAAGACACACATTAGCATTTCATGGTTTAAGCTTACTTATGTGTTTATCTTGGAGCTTGATATAGAATTTCCTCACCAGTAATCATAAATGAACAATTGTTGTAAAATTAAATTTTATACCAGCTAATTTTATAAATTTGGTTTGTTTCCAATCATTTTACTCCTATGTGACAAGGAAGATTCTCCATGTAGCTGGCGAGGGAGGGGGGGGACACACCTAAACAGTGCAAAAGTTAAAAACATTTTGGTAAAATGAAAACTTCTCAAAAAGATGTGCATGCTGAGGAGAATCCAGTAGGGTTCCTAAGTGAAGGAATATAAAGCATTCATCCTTGTTCTCTGATATAGGAAGGCATCTTAGAGAACAAGATGTGGCTACTTCAGCATATGTCCCTTAAGATAAATGATGATATAAATACTCACTATTTTCCTTAATAGGAAACATAGCTAAAGGCAATTGTGTATGCCCCAAATTTCAATGTGTTTTTTACATCATCTTCCCTAATAGCAGTCATTTAGTTGTCATTGGCCGTTTAAACCCAAAGTCACTTATAAATCAAATATTAGCCTATGTTCTACATATCCAACAACAATCACCAAACCGAATATTGCTAATGACCTTATGTCACACCCATAAATACATATACATCAACTGTCTCCTTGCTCTTAGATTAATCGAGAAAGGCAATTTTTTTTTTTTTTTTTGGTTTTTTGAGGTAGGGTCTCACTCTAGCCCAGGCTGACCTGAAATGCGCTATGTAGTCTCAGGGTGGCCTCGAACTCATGGCGATCCTCCTACCTCTGCCTCCTGAGTGCTGGGATTAAAGGCCACCACACCCGGCTGAGAAAGGCAATTTGAATTGCATGGCATTGAAAAGAGGATATCCAAAAAGACCATTTTTAGTGCAAACTGGCATTCAATTATGTAGTTTATTTAATTAGCTATGGTTCTCACAACGTCAATTTGTTCTCTACACATTTCTTATCAAGAGAGACAAAGTAGTTTCTCTGTCTTGTTAATACTAGAAACAAAAATCAGGTCAGCATCTTTTATTGCAGTCCTCATATAAAGTTGAGTTATTCAGCTGAATGGGGATATGGAATGATAATGTAATCACAGGCAATTTTCTATGAAAGTTAGAGTATCATTTAAGAGGATTTATTCATCTCTTCGGAATACTAAGAAAAAAAAATGTCATTGGTAAAACTTATACCATTCAGGAGCAAAGACACCAAAATGTCAGTTGACACTGATGACAAAGCAAAGATCAACAAGATCTACACACCTTTTCTTCTATTTTTTATTTCAAGATATGGTCTCACTCTAGCCCAGGCAGTTCTAGAATTCATTATGTAGTCTCAGGCTGACCTCGAACTCGTGGCAGTCTTCCTACTGCTGTCTCCCGAGTGCTGGGATTAGAGGTGTGCACCACCACACTTGCCAGCATATACCCTTTCATGATGCATGTATATTTTAACTGAAATCATGTCAGATATTTTAGGTTTAAATTTAAGGTTAATTCAAATATTGTCAAATGTAATAAATCTATTATAAGCTCATATAAAAATGCATCCTGAAACAAACACATACATGCAAGCACTCACACACACACACACACCTTTAAATTATTGATGGACAGGTATGCTGCTTCTGTTTTTCATCAGAATTAATCCTCAATATCACTTCTAATTTCTCATTCTACTTCATTTCCTTCCTTCTGTTCTTGAGTCACAGGAATACTATCATTCTTGTAGACTGAAACTCACTTCTCCCATCCCTCTTAGCCCTACTGTGATGGCTATCAGTGGTGCCTTTTTAATCTTCTCATCGAGTCTGGTGCACCCTGGTGCTTCCATCTTGCCCAGCACAGATGGTTGATCAGCTATAACTCTACTCATAATACTATTAACTCAGGAGTCTAAATTCAGAAATAATTTTCCTTAGAAGGCAAGTGTTTGTGAGGAATTGTCTGCAATAAAAGAAGAGTACTAAGAAAATACACAGATTTAGTATTCTTGTTACATGTATCAATACTTATATCATCATTATCTACATAATGCATCTAAATCTCTTATTTTAATTAAGCTACTATGGAAGAACCATGCAATATATAATTTTATATATATACATATATGTATGAATATATATATATGTATATATATATATATATTTACAACTCAAGAGCTGACAGTTCACATTTTATTCAGTTATAATGAATAACTATGAAAACAGATGTTCTTTAAAGTCTAAGTTCCGCAGCTGAGTGTTCTTAGAATGTTCATTTATAATATAATACATTTCTAAAATGTTTGACCCTATTATATATAGCATTTAAACAGTGCATACATTAAGTACATTACTAGACTTCCAGGATACTTCTTTGTACAAAGTTATACGAATACATACATATGGAATTATCTTAAAAGAACTTCAAATTCTTTTGTAGTTTTGATGTAGTCTCTGCCTCCCATGCTATAGGACTACAAGCAGTCATTCCAGCTTCCTGAAGTTTTGTGAGTGTCGAGAATCCAAATTCTAGTACTCAAGCTTGTACAACAAATGCCTTTGTCAACTCAGTAACTTCCCCAGCCCTAGAAAACACTTTCTACCTTATTTTATAAGGCCAATGTTACCTTGTTTCTGTAGCCAGACAAAAACCTCAGAAGAAAGAGAAAATATACACTAGTGTCCCATATCAACATAGTTGCAAATATCTTAAAAACACTAGTAGTATATATAAAGCATTATACTGCTGATGAAGTGGGATTTGTATGCCGAAATCTAGTGTAAATGTCAAAATATAAAATCTGTCTAAGGTAATACACCATATTAATAAAATAGGGGAAAGATGCTCATATCAATACTAAAGATAATGGTAAGATAAATGTCCATAATAACAAAATATGCATCAAGTTAGAAATATATTTTCTTCATCCTGAATAAGTATACCTACCAAATCCTTACAGTTAAGGTCTTATGTAATAACAAAACAAAGCTTCTTTCTCATTAGGTTATGAATGAAACAAACCTGTCCACTCATGACAATTCTATTCTAGATTTTTTGGGGGGAAGTTATATCCAGAGAAATTTAAAAACAAAAAAAGAACACATAAAATGTTCTTATTGTAATGAAAAGTAAAATGATCTCTCTTCATAGACCAAAGATTCTAATAATAGATAATCTTAAGTAATCCATGAAAAGTCCATTATTATGCATAAAGAAATTCAACAAAGTTGTAGATATAACATTCATACAAAATCAGGTTATGTTGTACAAATTCACAATGAAAATTAATCAAATAAATAGTTGTGTAAATGTATACCAGTTTCATAATATTTGATCAATCACCATCGCCTCATGATTTATTTTACCTTCTGTAATAATTTAGTTACCACTGCAATTCTAAATTTAATCTATCAGTACAGCTTCGGTGGTTTGAAACAGAAGAAGCAGGAATATTTTCATCTCTGGAGTCTTTTTCTTGATTCTACCAACAACTGGATGGTGCAGGCCTTCCTGGACTTGTGAAAAATATATCTGAAATCTCTGATTCATAGACTGCATCAAGGTTCCTTTTTTCTTACTATTTTAGTGTTGTTTAATGTTTATTATTATTATTACTATTATTATTAACAAGACATTGTGTATAGATACATCATGGGTTGGTACCCTCTTTTCCCTTGTCCCTGCCTCCATTCCATTGGGGACTCTCCTCAGTGGGGTTGCAGGTATTCCCCATGGGGTTGTAGTTTATGCATTGTGGGAACAGTAGTAAGTTACTTCTGGGGGAACATAATGCCTCTGGGAGTGATGTCTCAACCTGTGGCTCTTACAATCTTTCTGTCCCCTCTTCCACAAAATTCCCTGAGCCATGGTAGGTGAGTTTTAAGTCTACTTTAGTGATGAGCTCTTAGGAGCCTCTGGTAGGTTTTTATAATCCTCAGGGTCTGTCTCCTACACCCTGGTGGTGATTACCAGAAACAGCATGGAAGCAGCACTCTTGCTCATCTTCCAAGTCCTCTGTGGATTCAGCTGTGTCTTGGCTAAAGTGTGAGGGGTAGTTTATTTCATTGGGCCTCACTACCATCTGAAAAAGAATAACAGATTTTCCAATGGAAAGGACAGTCAGCATAGTTTAAATGGAATAAGAATTGTTAAGTAAGGGAGAACTGGATGTATGTAACCCTCTTTTAGCCAAAGACAAGTGAGAGCTTGATACTGGAAAACATAATCTTTGTCTCCAAAGGATTCTGATCTGGTTCCCAATTCCAGATATGAGTTCCTTTATGCTGAGAAGATCTCTTGGACAATCAGAAAGCTATTATGACTCTGAGGCTGTGTGCTGCTATTGGACTGGCATATACATTGTATCATTGTGTTTGCTTCTGAGTAGCTTAGACCTCTGGTTGCTCAGACCACTGTTGGCCATTTTTCCCCAGTAGTTCATGTAGTGCTTTCCAGCTCTAGATGGGCTAACTATCTGGGGACTGACTTTCTTCTTAATTCCAGCCAGGTCTCTCTGTGCTCTGTGTCAGCAGCATATGGTATCTTCAGCAATAGGATCTTAGCTTTTGCCTCAGGCAAATCAAGTGCTTCGACAGAAAGCTGCCTTGATTTGGGGACCTCTTAGGTCTCTCTGATCAACAGCTCAATGTGGGTAGCAACCAATCTCTGGTACTGGGAGTTGCAGGTCAGACAGGAAAAAAAAAAATCTTTTAAGCTTAGGCTTCATCCCACCCTCACCACAGCCCTACTTTTCAGGTGCTCCCCCCCTTATGCTTTTTGAAGGTTATATCTTTGAGGCTATATGCAAGGATAAAGGTTTCTATGGCACCAGGCTGTGGGTTCCTGGTTTCTTGCTCCAGGTGCCAGCCATGGTTCCCCCGCCCCCCGATGCCACCCAGGCAACCAGGGTGGGTGAGTGCATGAAAGTCAAAGACTTTGGGGATGAGTTTCACTTTGAACAGCTCTCTCTGTTTATTGTCAGGGAAATGGGTTTATATACATCTTAGGGGAGGGGGAAGGGTCCTAAGGGGATTGGTAGGTTTAAATGCTGCTAGCCTATGCCTAGGGATGTTCTTTCCAGCACGTAGGCAATGGCGGGGCGGGGGGGTTGTGTCAGGTGATCTAGGGTCTCAGGGGATGTACTGTGTGAAGGTACTATCTGATAAGGAGTTTCCTAGGCAACTGGCCAAAGGTTACAGGGCTATGGGCAAAGCCTAAGTTCAGGTGTGCCAGGCTTGGAGAGGGAGTGGCCTCCTGTATCCAGGGGTCCTTAGCTGTGCCTGGCAGCTCAGGTCCCTCTTCTGAAGGCTCCAGTCTGTGCCTGGTAGTGCCTGACCACTCCCCCTTTATTTTTATAATGGGGCAATGTCATCCCAAATGAGTTCTTTATAATTTACCATAGGTCCAGATAGAGTTAGGTGGTGTACAAGGACCTGATTCAACCAACTTTTACAGACCTGTCCCTCCTCTATGTCCTAACCAGCCCTTAGCCATGGAGGAAATACCACCTCATCACCTGCCCTGAAGGGACACCCATCAACTACATTACCTGGCCTCCCCCTTAAGAGCTCATTGCCCCCAAGTTCAGCAGTAATGAAGTCTGAGGTTAGATGGCTTTGATGCACCACACCTAAGAGAAAGTTCAATTGTCTCTGGAGAGGTTCGAAGCTGTTGGTCACCAGAGGCACACAGAGATAGCATCATGCCGAGGCCCACCAGCAGAGGGATGAAAATCTCTTTCAGTTGGCACAGGCAGATTGTAGGCCAATATTTTTTCTTGTAGAGATAAACCTGTGAAACAATCAAGACTGGGGAACAATAAGTGGGAGGGGAAATATTTATGTATGGGGTGTTTAGCCTTTCACCCCAATAGGAAAATGGGTGTCTTGACACAAGTGGTCCGGGTTTTGGAAATATTGAGGAGGCATTCAGCTCTGGTAGGCTTAGAGCTGGACAGGCAGAGAGGCATAACGACCAAAATCAAAGAGGGGAATATCAGTAAGGCGGGGCTAGAAACAGTTTGTTATAGATGTAGGGTATTCTAGGGTGGCATTGATAGAAACTGCAGTTAGCAGAGGATGGGTAGGAGATGCACAAAAGAAGGAGTTAGAAGCATTAGGATGGTTAGTAAAGGGGAGAAGGTCAGCGACATATTGGATATATTGTGTCCATGTTATTGTGGCTTATATTTTTCTGTGACTTGTTTTTCCTGTGAGAGAATATGAAGGTTAGTTTGCACCAGGTGGAAAGCAGGGATAGAAATATGTCCAGAAATATGAAGAGTACCAGAAGGAGATGGTGAGTACTAGCATAGTTTTCCCATTATCCTTATCCTCCAGTGTTCATTCCAGGGGTCTCTTATGAAGAATGTATCTTCTCTAGTTTTCCAGGAGGCTTTGAAGACAGCGTCTGGATGCCTAAAGCTGTCAATGACACAGTAATTGTATTGAATATCCTCCATAATAGTCCTGGTCTTTAAGGCACTCTTTGTTGGTTTGGTGATAGGCAAAGCATGCCATGCTATTCGCACAAATCACAGACTTAGGATAGATACGGAAAGTGACAGTGTCTTGGCAGCCCTTAGTAGGACAATATCCTGTACCAATGATTTTATTGACTCCTTGATAGGTCACTTGGGCTTCAAAGCACCATCCTCCACTGGTGAGGGGGCGATGAGAGAGGTGGTGTGAGAGACATTTGCATTGGAATGTAAGATTGTTAAAGCCACCGACAAAATGGACGAGAAGGAGGGCTGTGGTGGGCATATGGCTTTGGCTGTGTCCACAATGTCATGGGCATCCCCTCAGGGGGCTCCCTTTTTCAACCAGCGGGGGCAGTGCTTTCTCCATTTTTTCTCTGATTTGTCAATGTCAGTCGAGCTATCTCTTTGGTTGGTGGGGTGGAGTCGAACATTTTGAGCTGGTACTAAAATGGGCCTGGGCTGGTCCTGTGGGAAGACACAAGCAAATCCCCTTCCTGTGGTGAGGAGGGGAGCCTGGCCCCTTCCATATTCCATCTAGGGGATCTCGCCATTGCACCAGAATAGGTGGGGCAGTCTCTGGTTTTTGCCAGTGGAGGGTGATGGGAGGGTATTGGGAGTTTTTGTACATATTGAAAATGTTTAAGTAGTTAGAGCCATATAGTAGGACTATTACCCACACCTTTGGGCAGGACCATCCACTCAGAGCATCTGGCAGGTCCTTCATTATTGATAGAGGGGACTGAAAACACAAAGCATTGTTGGCTGGAGAGATGGCTTAGCAGTTAAGCGCTTGCCTGTGAAGACTAAGGACCCTGGTTTGATGCTCAATTCCCCAGAACCCACATTAGCCAGACACATGCATCTGGAGTTCGTTTGCAGTGGCTGGAGGCCCTGGCCTGCCCATTCTCTCTCTCTCTCTATCTACCTCTTTCTCTCTCTGTCTGTCACTCTCAAATAAATAAAAATGAACAAAAAAAATTTTTAAAAAGATCACTAACTTCATAAGGAAACCAATGTAGGGTTTGAACCTGAGTTGGCTGAACATTAACAGGAAAGGCTTCTACTTGCTGGCTGAATATCTTTTTGTTATCTCAGGCCTCACATAGTTGTTGTGTGATTGTAAGTAGGGGAGTGGATGGAAGAGGGTCCTGGCAAGGGGAATTTATCATGTTAGGATTCTTTTGTCCTGTGTTACATGAGTCTGGAGGGGGACAGCCTGGAGGGAGGCAGCCTGAATTGGGAGGAGGGTATGGTGGCAAGGGTGGATAAAGGGAAGTGGGTGTAGGGGAGTTTGGGGTAGTTTTTTCTCTTGTTTTTCTTTCAAGGAAACTGAGGTCTGCTACTGGTCGGTCCTCCGGACTCCTATCATTGGGGTCATCATCTGGTTTTTGAGTGGAGGTGGTTTTAGCAGGGCTCATTCATTGCCTAATTGCTTCTACAATTGGGAGAAAAGGGAGAGGGGGTTTCCTTCCTGAACCTCACATCTCCTGGCTAGATTAGTTATGCAGGTCCATGTGTCTGGGCCATATAGGTCCCAAGAAATCATCCAGGGTGTGACTTTAAGGACTTCTTTTGAAAAGGAGGTAGCCTTTCTCTGGGAGAGCTTAATTTCCCTAACTTTCAGGAGAGTTCTTATTCCATGAATCTGTGATTTCTTTTGGCAGGAGGCAATGTTACCCATGACAGAGAAGATTCGAAATGCTAAGACCAGAGAGCAAAATTCCTGAAGGCTGATTAGCACATGGGGGATTCCCCAAAAATCTGGGCATGAGCCTGTCCACAAGTTTAAGAGGCCAGTGACCTGCCCAACAGGCTTTTAAGAGGTTAAAGTGTTATCAGTTTTTGTGTGTGTGTGTGTGTGTGTGTGTGTGTGTGTCAGATAGAAATAGAGGGTTTTTGCCAATACCCAATGGGCTGTTGGGGTCCAAGCAGAGGACGGCTCACCTTCAGTCAATACAGAAGAGTGGCCTCAGCCAAGAGATGTCAGTTGCCAGTTTGTCATGTCTGGTCCCTTGTGATGGCACAAACTGAAAATAAAGGAGGAAAAAGAGAATCCTGCCCACCCTCAAAAATGTAGAAGCAAGAGCCTGATGTCTCCCAAATGTCGATCTTTTGTTTGGAAGAGCACCCACTTACCTTGGCATGTCTCAGAGGGTCCCTGTTCAGGTGCCAACTGTGGGTTCCTAGGTTCTTGCTCTGGGGCCAACTGTGGGCCCCCAAAGATGCCCATACAACCAGGGTGGGTGAGCATGTGACAACAGAAAGAATCACTCATTCCTGAGAATCAGTTCTGGTGAACAGTTCTCTGTTTATTGTCAGGTAAAATGGATTTATAAGCATCTGAGGGTGGGAAAAGGACTCTAAGGGGATTGGTGGATTTAAAGATTGATAGTCTATGGGGACATTCATTCCAGCATGTAGGTAATGGTGAGTCAGGTGCTCTAGGGTCTTAGGGGGCTGGGCTGTGTTAAGGTTCTGGCTGATAAGCAGTCTCCTAGGCAACTGGCCAAAGGCCACAGAGTTATGGACAAAGCCTAAATCTTATCTGAAAGTCCAGGTATCCCATGCTTGGAGAGGGAGTGGCCTTAATTCCTGCCAATCTCAGGGTCTGGGATTTTGTCTGGGAGTCCAGGCTTACTGCAACCCCCAAGAATGGGGGGGAAGATCCTGGCTCACTGAAACCCCAAAGGATGGGGGGAGGAACTCCCCTGCCAGTCTGCTCCCTGAGATATGAGCAGCAGTTCAGGCTGCTGCCACCCCTCCATAGCCTGGGGCCTTTGTGTCAGACAGTTTATGTTTGCTTTAACCCAGGGCCCTGCCAATGTCCGACATCAGCTCATTTTGGATTGGCCCCAAGCCAGCCACAGGGGGATCTACCAGGACCACAGAATATTGAGAGAGGCACTCAAGCCAACATCTTTATGATTTTTGCTTTTTATTTTGAATGTTTTCTCTTCCAGAATATTCAGTCAAATCTATCATGCTAGGAATTTTCCATTTTCAACATTCCCAAGTAGAAAACTAAACTCCAGAGTCTTCAGAGTGTAAATCAACTAAGGTAATAGTAATGTAAGTTATATGATAGATACAGGATTTAAGCAACAATCTGACCTGTTCATAAAGAAGACTTGCTATATGACAATTTGTCTTTTTTGACTTAGTTATTTGTAGCTGGAGCCTTTAACTATTCTATTACCTTCCATGGTACAGAGAAATATTGTATGTGGTGTTGTCACAAAATTACAAAGTTTCAATTCACAGCAAGGCATTTATGATGTACTTGATGACACAGCCAGATGGTAATAAATCAGATTTGTTGGAAAGGAGGTATTTCCATTGTTTTCCAGGTATTCTCATGTGCATATATTTGGTTTAATCAAGTACTCTGTATTATGATGAAAAGCAATGAATAAACAGCAGACAATAAAATTACATTTTCTCAGCTCAAATTCTGGATTCTGCCACTTATTAGCTAAAAAACTTAGCAGGTATCACTGACCATTTTTTGTATCTCTAGATTGCCATGTGTAAAATAAAGAAATTACTCACTTATAGTGTTAGCATAAAAATTACACATGTTAAAATGTGTGAATAATCCCTCAGTGCCACAATAAAATTATTATGCAAATCATAAGAAAGGAAAAAAGTATTTAACAAAGAAATTCAAGCTCTTCCTACTGATAAAAATATACAAAATGGGGCTGGAGAGTTTGCTTAGTGGTTAAGGCATTTGCCTTCAAAGCCAAAGGATCCTGGTTTGATTCTCTAGGACTCAGGTAAACCAGATGCAAAAGGGGGTGCATGCATCTGGAGTTCATTTGCAGTGGAGGCAAATCAGGGTCAGTGAACATATGGCTTCACAGAAATAAGTTTGGGAGGCCCTGGCATGCCCATACTCTCTCTCTCTCTTTTTCTCTCTCAAATAAATAAATGAAAATATTTAAAAATATACAAAATATTATAAATGCAAACAGCACATTGGTATTAGTTACTTTTCTGATTCCTATGACAACACACCTGATACAGCCAACTAAAAGAAGTAAAAGTTAGCTTTGGCTTGAGGATACAATCCATCTTGGCACGGGGCTCCTGAGACTAAAAGCTTGAGACTGCTCATAACATTTTATCCATAGTTAGTAGGGAAAGACAAGAGTGAGGGACAGAGAGAGATGAATGCTTATTCTCAGATCTTTTTCTTCTTTTTATTCAGTCCTAGACCCAAGCTTATGGGATGGTACCACCCACATTCATGTTGAGTCATCCACACTCAACATTTCAGAAACATGCTCATAGAAACACCCAGAGGTGTGTTTCCATGATAGTTCTAAATTCAGTAAAATTGGCAGTGAATATTGAAGATCACCATGAGTTTACAAATATGAAACAATTATGTCACTATATTCATGTTCTAATATTGGTCACACTTTCTTTTATATTATAGGCATTATTCTCATTTTAGTGAAAGTAACAAAGGATGCAGGAACAGGTAAACCTTAAATAATTTTACTGCTATACAACTTAACTAACATTTCTTCTTTTATTTATCTGTAAAATAATCATAAGAAAAATTCTCTAAAATTTTGTAATATCTATAATTATAATGACCATAATGTTCCTGACATATGGGTTATAACAAATTCATATTAACAACATATTGTGTGTCTGTGTATCTGTGTGTGGGTGTGTGGGTGTATGGGTGTGTGATAGAGGAAAAGAGACAGTTCACCTATAATATACACACATGTCACATACCTAGAAACTTCAAACCTACCTTCCAAATTTTAACTGAAAATCAAATCTCTGTTCCTAAAATGAACACTTCAAAGAAACATTTCCTAAGCAAAGGTTCTGGGTTCCCATGGGACCCCAAACTTATTTCTGTGAAGCCTTATGTTCACTGACCCTGATTCGCCAATAGAGTGAATAATGTATTACAAATCAATATATTTACAGATTTCAAAAAGATTTTAAAATTACTTTTATCATATATTATCATACAATATGTTAATAGTATAACCATCTTAAAAGAGAATAAAATAATCTGCAAAGATAAGTCCTTATATTTCAAACTATCAGTCAAAGGACATTCAAAGTAAGCATTATAAACTTATTCTAAATCCCTGATTCAATGCACAGTACTATTGTGACCCTCCATTTTTCCTCCTCAAATCTACATATGTTTTATATTTTCCCTTGCATACTCTGATCTTACAGGGTGAGTACTCACAACTATTTGTTCCAGAGCATGATTTTTAATATTCATAGAACAGTGCACTGTCAGATTTAAAAGAACCTTAAAGTCATATAGTCCAACCATCCATCAGACACATGAATTATTTCTACTTATGTCTACATTCATTCTCATAGTGCCCAAAATATACCCTAGCCATTAAACCTATAGCCAAATATTAACTCTGACTTTAAGGGGACTTCTTACTTCATCAGCACTTTTAAAGCTTCCCACTTGTAATAAGAATCACATTTAAAGTGTATTTAACTGCCACATTCACAAGATGTCTGATTCACCATAATATATACTGAGCTAGCTCCTCATCAGTACCCAAGTCACTCTCATATATAAACTAGATGTTTAGGGAACTATGTTAACTCTTTGGGACCACCAAGGCAACATTGATTTTGTTGCATGTCACAACTGTAGGGGAAGAGTTGTACACAGATAGAGGCATGCATATTAGAAAGCTTCACATGAGGAATATATGCAGCAGAAGTATATGACCTCTGGAAGAAAAGGGCTTTTTAGCACACATTAACTACAAGAAAGAAATGGATTAATAAATGTTGTGAGCTATCATTTAAATGGAGCACATCAGAAATTCATGTCTATACAGGCATTTGCTTTTTGAAGCATCACATTAAGAGAGAGTTGTATTGCCTGTTATAGGTCTCATATTGACAAAAAGATGTGATAATGACAGTCATTACAATAACTGCCTAGTCAGACTTTAAATGATAGCCATTTAATTTGTGTTGATTAACAACTAACTTCCATTGTAAAGTTTAGTGGTATAATACAAAAGGACTGAATTTAAATTTCCTATTTTCTCTTTTACTGCTATCACATTTTTCCTTATGAATAGCATTATTTATGCAGATTAATAATTTAACATAATTCATGATTAAAGTGCACATTATATTTATGGACCCTTATCCAACAATCTTTGGATATGAAAATGAGAAGCATTGTTTTTCCAAAACCTTGCCCATGACCTTTACATCCCTGAGTGTTGGATATTGAACTATTCTACCAAGCCCATCACCAATTTACTTGCCAAGAATGAGTTAAAAAGATTCGTTTTGTAATACAACTGTGTAAATTTGGATCTTCCAGTTCCTGTGAAGTGAATTGATTCACTTGTCTCTAAGGACATAACAGAGCAGTCACATTCAAGCATTTTAGCATAAAACTCTGAGGGAAATGAATTGCCGTAGCTATAAGAAATGGAACTGATACATGAATTTATTTTATCACTGTTGTGCAAAGTTCTCAGAGTCCTGCAGCACAGAATAGAAGCTATTTTCTAACTCATTTCAACAGGATTTCAAATACTACAATTATAAACTACTAAAGATTAGTTTAAATGATGAATACATCAGCTTTAAAGTTAGTAGGTCAAAAGTGCTGCAGTTCAAGATGAATCAATTGGTCTAGACTCAAGATGCCTAATAGCTTCACTTGCTTGTATAGGCTCTTAGAAAAGACTCTTAGATTAATGTGGGTAATGGCAGAATTCAGTCCCCTAAGGCTGGAGGACAGAGACAATCATTTTATTATTGGATATTAGCTCAGGACCTTTTCCAGCATCTAGTGATAACGCTTTACTCATGCCTTTCATCTGTGTTCAAAGCTTACAACATAAGTTGTTACACAGTTCAGAACTCTGTGCCTCTCTTTTCTATCTTTCTCATCAACCTTACCCATCCAGAAATGTTTCAGTTTTGAGAATTCAAGAAATTCTATCGAAGCCACCTGAAGAATCTAAAACAAATTCCATGTTGTGGAGTCTATTCTCCTAATCAAATTTAAAAATTTTCAAAATTAAGCCATGAAGTAATCATCTCCCCATTCCAGGTACAGTCTCATCCTCGAGGTCATCCTTATTCTTTACTAATGTTGGTTAGATGTTAGGATGACACTATTCTAATATCATTTTACCTCAATCACCTGATTATAGACCTTTCTTCAGATAAACTCACATGAAGTCTAAGGGCTTCAATCTATAAACTTGAAAGAGACACAGACAACCAGTCCATCACAGGGATGGAAGATGGAGTATTACTTGTGTGGGAAGGTTATAAAGTTTTCTGTGATATTCTGATACTTGAGTTTGAATAAAGGCTTTTAGAACAATCTAAACTGTTATATAATAATGTAATTCCCCAATTTAACTCAGTTTGAAATTTTCTTGTATACTCTTTCTTATTTATTTTGCTTTACTCTTTCTTCTCCCTAACTTTTCTTACTTATTTTATTAGACATGTGCTGTTGGCAAATAATATGTAGTTAAATTTGATTTTATACCTTAATTTGAATGACATTTCTACCTAAATAGATGGTGGTTTGCCATTTAAACGTGCTGATTTGAAAGAGATTCATTCTTTTGGGGGAGATGTCCTATGGTATATTTTGAATTTTATTATTTTGTTTTGATCTAATTATTTCCAATATTAATTTACCTGTTTTTAATTTCTTACATTAAATATTTCTTCCAGTAGTTTCTATGGTTTGTCATTTGTTATATTCTCCTAGTTACTTTACTATGCCCACAATAACAAATATTGAAAACATTTAACATAGTATCAGGTTATCTTTTAAAAAACAGTATTTTCATTATAAAACATAATGTATTAGCTTTGAATAGAAGATGAAGCTACTGATGTTTCTACTGAATATGTTCACATCACTGCTGATAAGTATGCACTTCCAGACTGTTCCAGCTGGCACAAGGAAGTCACCATTCTAAAACAATTCATTTTCTGTGTGGTGGAATTCCATTTTTACCAGGTTTTCATCTATCAATGAATTCAGTTGCAAATAATTTTCAGCATCTCATTCTAGCTCCTATTCCTATTACATGAACATATAACTAGTTCACACTTCATCACTGCCTTTCACAATTCTTCTTAAGTACAGGCAACTTGATCTTTAAATGTTCTAAACACCAGCGTCTATGTGGACTACAGAGTTAATATCTGCTGAATATGACATTCAGAATAAAATTTAATATTGAAATATATTATATTTAATAAAGAAAAGGGTTTATTGTTTAATTCAATCTACTTTCTGTGTGTTAGCATGATCTATAAAAAAATATGAGTTTGCTTATCTGTATTACAGATTTTTGTTATTGCTGTGACCAAAAGGCCTTTCAGAAAAATATAAAGGATGAATGGTATAGTTTATCTAGTGAGTTCAGAGAGTTAAGTCTCTGGGTACCCCATGTATTTGAGGAGAAAATCATTGTAGCAACAGAATGTAGAAGAAGGTAGCTGTTCTCTTCACAACACATAGGTAGCAAGGAAAAGAGCATACAGGATGATGACAGGAAAAGACATGGCTGTCAGAGACACCACTTTCAGTGCCCTACTTTCTCTAAATACTGAGGAATCCAAAATGGGTTAACCTGCTGGTTAAGTCAAGCTCAGATGATCTAATTGTCTCTGGAGACACCCTTACAGACATATCCAGAAGTACTCTTCACTAACCTTATAGGTGTGTCTTAATTCAATCAAGTTGACAATCAAAATTAACTATTATAGTATCATATTACAAAGGTAATTTTATCTCTCAAACATATCAGAGCAAAAAGAGTGAAAGCTAAAAATCCCAGTAATAGCAAGACTAATCCAATTTCTCTTTACCTGACAGGTGGAAGACAATCATTGCATTATGTACGATAAATAACTTATCCAATTACGTTTCTGGAAGACAAAATGCATGTAGGATCAGGTTTATAGAAGAAGAAATATTCTCTTAGCTTCCATACAGTCAGGGAGATGGCAGACCAATATTTCAAGTGCTTTCTCAAAAACAACCCAGGTCACTTCCAAGCTTTAGAAGCCAAGGAAAGGGAAGAATATAAGTAGAAAAGACCAAGGATATTAGTAAACTTAAGCACTTTGTTTGGGAAAGCTATCTTAGCCATGATGCAGAAGAGATAATGTGGAACCCAAGACAGGGTAATCCTCAGGTTTTCATTGAGGAAGATTGAGTCAATATTGATTTATCAAATAATGGTATCCACAAGAAGAAGAGGAAACTTTGGGAGAAAAAAAATCAATTTTAGTTCTCATGTATTACATACATTCCATCTATTCCATCTGGGATACAACTGGCATTAGTAAATAATACATTCACAGGAAAATCATACTTGCTAAAATAAAATAGAAATGATACAAACATGAACTAAGTTTTGAATATTGCAATTTTTTGTTATTTTAGAAGGTTGATATTGTATAACTTGGATTAAAAAATTAATGAATAGATTAGATATAAAAATTTATAAGAATTTGAATTCAAACACTCAGATCTGAAATATCTAGACAATGTATTAGTGTCCTGTTTTACCAATCCTAGAATCACTCTACAAAGATAGAAAGAACTAAGGATTTTTACATTGTTAGTTGATTACAGTTAGATATTTCTCTCTCTTCCTCTCTCTCTCTCTCTCCCCCACTTTTTTTTTCCTGTGCCTGTCCCTTCAAACTTGTAATGGATCTGGAGTCACTCAGAGATTCACCAGTCCGATACAAATATGATAATAGTAAAATAGAAGCATTTATTTCTGGCCAGGACTACACTTTGAGTGGGGAACTCAAGAGTGAAGCCCCCAGTCACATCTGGTCAGATATTATAAAGACAAATTGCTAAAAACATCTACATGACAATAGTCACATTACTACACTAACAAAAGCAGAGAGAAAAAATGGGTACAAGTTATCTCACTCAAGCAGTTGCCCTTGTATCATTCTGCATACCAAAGGCATCATTGCTTTATAACATTTCCTTATCCATCACATTCCCATTTTCCCTTATCCATCACATTCCCTTATTCCCTTGTCAATCACCCTCCCCCCTTGAGTTGGCACACCAAATCAAACTTTTGACTCTAAGGGTGTCCTGTCGGTGGTCTATCTCTCTGGAGTGGCGTTGTCACTCTCTGGACCTATGTCTCATTTATTTGGCCTGAGAGTGGTGGATCCAGGTCCAGATAAGGTCCACCTTAATGGCAGTCGAAGTTGTAAGGTTTCACCAGGTGTGCTCCTTTCCAGCGGGGCTCTAGGGTCTCAATAAAACGTTTCCTTATCTATACCTTGTCTCCTGGTTGAAAGATAACATGGGGAAGATGGGAATGCAGCTCACACCTGTGAAGCTATTGATTCCTGGATCAGCTGCAGAGCCTGGACCGACTGAAGTAGCTGCTGGTTAGAGTTTTCAACAGTTGTTTCCTGTCCCATTGGGGTAAAATGGGCTGGGCCCTCCGAACAGAATTTCAAAAAGGGTTAAACTGTTGACATAAGGGGTGCACCAGGCCCTCAACAGAGCAAAGGGATGGATCCCACCCATCCCTCACCAGTCTCTAGGGTTGATTTGTACAGTCTCCTTCAAAGTCCAATTAATCCTCTCAACCTGCCCTGAACTCTGAGGATAATGAGCACAATGTCATTTCCAATTTATTCCCAGAGCAGTAGAAATGCCTTTTGTGATCTTTGAAACAAAAGCTGGCCCATTTTCTGACCCTATAGTCAGTGGAAGCCCACACCTAGGCACTATCTCATTTAAAAGTTTCTTGGCTGTGATCTGAGCCATTTCTCTCTTTGCGAGGTAAGCTTCCACTCATCCTCAGAAGGTATCTACTGAAATAAGTCGGTACTTGTAACCATACTATCCTGGCCTGACTTCTGTAAAATCTACTTTCCAACATCTACCTGGTTCTGAGCCTCGTTCCCTAATCCCTGAGAGTGACTCCTTGCCAAAGGAAACGTTGGTCGGTTGGCAGGCTTGGCACCCTTAGGGGTTGCCTTCTGTATTCAGTTTCCTAGCTGCCTTTAAATCGTCTTCTGAATATTGTGGTTTGTTAGGCAGGATGGGTTCTGGGACAGTGAGTAAGCACTGTCTTTCCTGGAGCGGCCTCATTGACAGTTCTGTCAGTCATTTGGTTCCCAATTGCCTCTGGTGAATCTTTCTGATGTCGGAGATAGTGGAAGATAGCCACTTGCTTTGGAGTCCAGACTGCAGCCAATAAGTCTAGAATTTCTGTCTTGTTTTTGGTATCTTTTCCTTCTGCTGTCAAAAAGCCTCTATCTCAGAAGATGATTCCGGGCACATGAGCGGTAGACCTGCTGCCTCTCCTGCTGACTGCAGAATGGCGCTGCTTCCAGCTTTCCACGTCTCAGAGTCTCAGAAGTGCACCCAACCAGAGACAGAAACAAACTTACCTCCGGAGAGCCTCCCTGTCTCTCTTTCTAAAGAGGACAGAGGTTCTGATGCCTCTTTGTCTTCTTTAGTCACAGAAGACATCTAGGCGTTTAGGTCCTAGAAACCTTCCCAGTGCCAGGCATTACAAAGGCAGTCCTCTGGCTAAAGCGAAAGTCGCTTCATCAGCCACCCCAAGGGCTAGGCCACCCTGTGCTTCACTGGACTTTTCTAGGGGGGAAAAACGCAAGAGTGAATAGGCTAAGAGACCCTGTCGGATCCTTGACAAGCCCCCAATTGTAATGGGTCTGGGGTCACTCAGAGATTCACCAGTCTGACACAAATATGATATTAATAAAATTAGAGCCATTTATTTCTGGCCAGGACTGCATTTCAAGACGGGAACTCAAGAGTGCAGCCCCCAGTAACATCTGGTAAGGGGTTATAAAGACAAACTGCTAAACAAATCTACATGACAACAGTCACATTACTATAGTTACAAAAGCAGAGAGAAAAAACCGTTACCGGTTATCTCACTCAAGTAGACGTCCTAGTACGATCCTACATACCAAAGGTAACATGTGCAAGGCACTACATCCTGCATACCAAAGGTAACATTTCTTTGTAACATTCCCTTATCCATCACAAAACTGTAACTTTTCCCTTAGGCAGTTCTCAAAATATTGTCATTCCTTGCAGCATCAGCTGTATCTACCCTCACAGAACATATATTCTATCTGTAGAGATCTCACTCTGATGCCGCTGAACACTATTGGCTTGTGGATGAATGGCATTATTCGTCCATTGGAAGCTGTCTTCTGAGAACCTTCACTTGGATAAGTATGCTCAAGTCTAAAATGTTGATATCACTCATCTCAATTGGAACCTACTTAATTGTTTGATCAATCAGAGGAAAATTGTTCATGATATCCTTATTTTCTACTCCCAGCTTGTATCTAATCGTATTTGACCACAGATAAATGTCATTAGAGCCTATTATTTTTGCCTCTATATCCACTTCCCGACCTACCTATATCAGTCCATTATATCTTGTGGGAAATATTTTGCCATTGATCTCTCTCTCTTTTTTGATGTTCTGTTAATAAAATTAAAACTTTATTAAAACACTTGCATAATCCCACCCAGCCACCCTCCATTATCCCACCTACCCCACACCATTCATTAAATACCCTCTTCTTTCTTACTATTCCATCTTCTATACTGATGCATTTTTTTGCCCTTCTCTGTCATATATAATAACCTGTTGGTAAATCCAATATTATGCAGATCTTGGGTAGATAACGGGCACTATGAGGTCATGAAAACAGCAACAATTTTATGTCTGCGAGATAACATTCCAAATCATTCATTCCCATTCTTTCGATGGTATATTCTTTTTGCCACCTCTTCTATTATAATCCCTGAGCCACTGGACATTGTGATAGAAATGTCTCATTAAGTGTTTAACACTCACCTGTTACTTATTCTCAGCACTTTGAGTTTCGAGAGCTCCCCAGCAATCTCCACCATCAGAAAAGAGACATTAACCAAAACAGCAGCACTAATATATATATATATATATATATATATATATATATATATATATATATACACATAGGCATAAATATTTAGAGGGCTATTTATTGGGCATAACATATCCATATACCCAAACAGAGGTAGTAAGTCTCTGAGAGCTTGTGACCCTACTGGCCATAGGATTTTAACTAGGTTTTCAGTATCAAGCATGGATTCTCTCCCTTGGATTGGGCCTCAAATCAAATTATGGAGTAGTTGGCTGTCACAATAACAAACATGCTACGATTTCACTAATAAGGGCATCTTACCTGGGTGGTCAGTTATGTAACTTGCAGCATCCACTACTGGTTGAGACCTTTGATGACTTGACTTCTCCAGGAAGTTGCATAGCACTTTCCAACACTATGGCCCTTGGTCAGCAGGGAGGAGGTTTCCAGCTCCCTTTATTCATTCAATAAAAAATTAAAATGTGATGACACATTGAATAATGAAATGGAACATTACAATGCAAGTAAATCTTGACAATTTCATCTAAAACTTTCTCCATTATTATGACATTTAGCCATTCCTTGTTCCTTGAGTCTGCACAGAGCTTTTCTCACCTTAATAACTTTAAATTATTGGTTTGTCTAAAAAATGTGTTTTCACCTAGATGTAGACATGGGTGATAACCTGACTTTAACCTGGCTTCATTTTAAAATTCAACTTCTCAGAGAAGCTTTTCTGCCCATCTTGAGAAGTCTCCATTACTAATACTGTGATACACATTATACAATATATTATTTCTGAATACTGGCACTATAATTTTAACAATTTGACTCCCATTTAAATGCAACCTCTAATTTATCATGAATGTGAATATCATAATAATTTTTAATATAATTTCTTGCACTTAGCAAAAATCCAAAAATATTTTAACTTCCACTGTTTTATACCAGAAAAAATGCCTATTTAGATAATTTAAGACAAATAATCAAACAAATGTCCCCTCAATATTCTTTCATGAAATAATCAGATAGTAATTTTAATGACCTATAATTCTTAACATTTATCATTGTACTCAACATTAAAAATATTGTATCGAACCTTAAAATGATGAGGCTTGGGCTGGAGAGATGGCTTAGCGGTTAAGCGCTTGCCTGTGAAGCCTAAGGACCCCAGTTCGAGGCTCAATTCCCCAGGACCCACGTTAGCCAGATACACAAGGGGGCGCACGTGTCTGGAATTCGTTTACAGAGGCTGGAAGCTCTGGCCGGCCCATTCTCACTCTCTTTCTCTCTCTCTCTCTTTCTCTGCCTCCTTCTCTCTGTCGCTCTCAAATAAATAAATAAACAAACAAAAAAATTAAAAAAAGATGATGAGGCTTAAAATACTATTTTCTTTTTTTTTTTTTTTTTTTTTTTTTTTTTTTTTTTTCGAGGTAGGGTTTCACTCAGGTCCAGGCTGACCTGGAATTCACTATGTAGTCTCAGGGTGGCCTTGAACTCATGGCGATCCTCCTACCTCTGCCTCCCAAGTGCTGGGATTAAAGGCGTGCGCCACCATGCCCGGCTAAAATACTATTTTATTGGCCTTTATACCACATTTATTGTTTGCAGTTGCTGAACATATTTTACCAAAATATTTTAGTTTTTATTTTAAAGCAATAAGTTAGTGCTCTAAGGATAACATTTATTCAAACTAGTAAATGCAAAATCTGGTAATACTAGAAGCTTCAATAAAACTATGAAGTTATACCAGCTGAAAGGAACACTTTGCTGATGCTTAGGGAAAGCAGATAAGGAGTGAAAACTTGACGATATAAATTTCTGTGTGTATGGATGGTCTTGCTTTAACAGTTTAAGAAACTTGGGTCTAAATAACATTATGTATCTATAACATAGAATACAAAAGATTATTTGGAAGCTAGAATAACTGTCTTTTAAAGAAGAATGTTAAGGTTTGTAAAAACATAGCATTATAAATGATTTTTGATGAGCTAGTAGTGTGAGTCTTTAGGAAGACCTCTAATCAAATTGTTGCTACATATGTGGAGTGAGTCACAGCATATCTTTGATAAAGGATGATGCAGACAAAAATGTTAAGAGGGGAAGGTTTAAAAAAAAAGTCAAAATAATGAGGAGAAAAATTTCATTATTTTTTCATTCGTTTTTCTTTTCAATTTACTCAACTGTAGATCTGACCTTTCATTTGCCTATTATTCCCATAAATGTAAGTGCCAGGAGATTATTTGTATGCATGAGGTTTATACTATAAAAGAAAAGGAAAGCTGGGCGTGGTGGTGCAGGTCTTTAATCCCAGCACTTGGGAGGCAGAGATAGGAGGATCACTGTTAGTTCAAGGCCACCCTGAGACTACATGGTGAATTCTAGGTCAGCCTGGGTTAGAGTGAGACCCTACCTTGAAAAAAAAACAGAAATAAAAGAAAAAAAGCAAAAAGAAAGAAAGAGAGAAAGAGAACATGGAGTACTTTTGTGTTATTTATCTATGTTTCTACTCTTTATCTGTTTATCATTAACAATTTTGAGTTCATTAATAATAACATGATATTAACTTAGTGATATTCAATACTATTCATAAAAGTAATTTTGCTATCTTTACATGAATTTATAGGGCAAAGAAATAAAAACTAACTGTTGGGAGATGGTGTATGTTCATAATAAAGTGAAGAAAAATTTGAGTGACTAGTATGTATACAGCACTGATCTGACAACATGCATCCGAAGCTTAATTTTGACAAGAAGAGACAAGCAACTAACAAGTAGCAAATAACTATCCAGGATGATATTCATTTGAAATAATAGTTTTGAAGGAAAATATAAATCATAGAAGTAAATTGAGGTTGCCAAATACTGAGCCTTATAAGGATCCCACAGCATATCCTGTAGTTTAACCTCAGGAAAATGGGACTCCACAGGACACTTAAAAAAAAAAGATAAAAAATAAGTCTGGACACTCTGGATATTAAGTGGGCTTAAAGGATTAGGGGATAGTTTTGGAAAAAGGAAAAATCACTTGAAATGTTATTCCAGTGGGAAAGATAATAATAATGATGGAAGTAGACACACATGGAATACATTTTAGAGACTCTCCATTTAAAATTTAACATTTTATTTGGCTTCTATCCTAATTACAAATTTTCATTATATATATATCATATATATAGATATATATTGAAATATATATAATATATATATCCTGAATAAAAAAAACCGTGTAATCAACTATTTTCGGTGATCATATTATGCTTCTTATTTTAATAATTTCAAGTTATTTATTTTAATACCAGATATATCAACCTTTTGAGATAAAATATTTAATTGCAGAATAAGAACAATAATGAGGTAGGAAAGTATATACTGAAATGGGAAAAATGTTCTTTTCCTCTCAAATTACATTCATATTAAATTGAAATTCAGACTAAAATAAGTGACTAGTGTTAATTACACTGTGACACATGGTTTTTAAATCACTTTAAGACTTAATCAGCATTTACCGAATATCAAGAATCATTTTAACATATGTCAAATCCACAAAACCATGAGGATTAGCACAACAATTAGGGGATTGTGAAAATGTCAACAAATGAACGAAACTGAGTACCTTAAATATAATTATGAATTAAATTAAAGAGCATTCAAGTAAACTTTAGCCACTTACGATATGTAGCAGATTTAAAAAGAATAATTACTATTTTATCCTGATAACTTAATAACAAACTTTAGGATTCATTGTACTGCTGTCTTCCTTTTGAAATGGAAGCAGAACCCACATGTTCAGATGCATTCTTTTTCTTTTTTTTTTTTTTTTCTAGAACAAGGTTGAATTTACACCTTCCATTTTAGTTTGTGTCAGTCTGGGAGTAAAAGTTTCAAGTATAAGAATTGTATAAGTCTGTGGGGGAACATCTGAATCAAAGGACCACACCCACTTGCAGTCACTTCATACTGTGTAATCTGATTCATACCAGACTTTCTAGCTGAGGTGTGGTTCTATTTTGACTCCAGTAGTCATTTCCCTCTACCCCTTATCCATGAACCCTTGGAAAATTCACTTAGCATCTCTAAGTCTGTGTTTATTCTTATAAAAACTGAAGAGATTTCACTAGGTTACATGCGAGGTCCATTCCAATTCCAAGTAGCTAGTTTCCTGCATCTTATTATTTTGAATAAGACTGTATTTTCCATAATTTATGAAGCGTCCATCTTCATTGCATAAAAACTACAGCTAGTAAAATTCCTTCATCAATTAATACTGTTTGAAAAGATCTTGGCCCAAATAAGTCATTTGGGATAACCTATGTTGATAACTAAGTGTGTCAAACAAACAGCTCAGATATGCAATCAAGACAAAGCTATAACTTTTAACAAGAAAATAATTTTAAGTTATGTATCAAATCTAAGAGAGATAAAGATAAATTGTTGAGAAAGACCCACATATTTGCTTACAGAAAAAGTTGTATGTTCTTACTTTTTGCACAGATATAGAAAGAGGAAACAATCATATGTGCCAGGGTTCACCATCCACAAATGAAGTATGGTCATTTCACATGGCTTCAGCTTTAAGTGCATTGTGGTGAAAGATTAAATACTCTGGACTCTGTTCCACATGACAAACCAAATATTTGAGGCCCAATTCTTGCCTTTATGGTTCCTTTTGGAGAAGTTCAAGTTAAGAATATTGTCAGAGGTACATCTATACTTATAGTTCACTTCAACACTTAGGCAATCTGTTCCTAATTTCCATTCCCACTGTTAGCTTCACATTGCTTGCAGAAAACACCTGTTCAAGAGCAGCCTGTGTGAGGAAAGTGTTTATTTTGGCTTAAAGACTCAGGTGGAAGCTCCACGATGTCAGGTAAAATGATGGCATGAACAGTGGATGGACATCCCCTCCAGGCCCAACATCAGGTGGACAACAGAAGCAGGAGAGTTTGCCAAACACTGGCATGGAGAGGTTGTCTATAACACCCATAAGCCCACCCTAAACAACACACTGCCTCCATGAGATTCTAATTCCCAAATTGCCATCAGCTGGGGACCTAGCACTGAGAACACATAAGTCTATGGGGGAACATCTGAATCAAACCACCACACCCACTTACAGTCACTTCATACTGTGTAATTACTCCTGTGTGTCTGGAAACAGGGTAAGGCTGAATAATTTATTGCTTTCAACAGTTGTAGCAAATAAAGCAAGTGCTAAAAGACTTCAATAAGATTCACTGCTATAAACCCTGTAAGTCAAGAGAATACATTTTGGAACATACACACAAAAAGCCAGAAGTTCCTGGTTATTCTTAGATATTAGATACTTGGGGGTTAGCTATCCAAGAAATACAATGACTGTCAATATTAACTCTAATAATATTAAGTAAGCACTAGTGTTTTAACCCTTAAGTTTCTGTCATTGTTTTATGAAAGCATGTATGGTAATTAAATAAACTAAAAAATATATTGTAAGACTCTCATTACCAGTAGGTTTTTGTCTGAATTCTTGATTTATGTGCAGTCACATTTGTTGATCCAGGTATGATTTATAGTCACAAATAAATGATAGAGGACATAACTTGGATAATGATTACTATCGATTAAATAAAAGCAGAGGAAATAAATGACGGATTTATTGTGTTTTCTAAGACTGCTTCAAAGAAAATGTATCATGGTCTTACTGGATATGGCAAGACTGTCTTTAGACTCTGTGTATTTTACAGGTGACATTTTAAATGTCTACTTTAGAAAGCCCCCTGTGGATAAAATGATGATGCAGTATTAGCTGTCAATCTACTCATCTCAGTGCTGTTTATAAATGCATGTAGTTTTAAACCACAATAATAAATAAGAGATGTTCTACAAGTAAACTGCACTGTATATATTTAATGGAATACTTTATAAATCCTTAGTGCTGCTTCAGTAAATTATATCATGATAAAAGGAGATATCTAAGCACTTAGAATTCAAGTATGTAGCTTTCATAATGGAATTAGTAGCACCTAGTACAACTTCTCATTTTAGGTGATTTAAGTAAATGATAGATAAAACAATAAGTACCAACCCATTTCAACTTCATCATCAATATTGATCAAAGTCCTATTTCACCATGCACTGCATCAGTGTTGGTGACCCAAGAATGAGTAAATCCCCATACCTTCATGAGTTTGAGTGAATGGCATAAAAAAATCAATCTTATAAATATATACAGAGATACTATGTTAGTTGATAATGGAAATGAATAAAAGTGAACCAACTTATTAGTTAGGCAATGCAGAGTAGGTGGTGTTATGCATTTATAAGTAATGTCAGACTACTCCTTATTGATCAGGTAAAAAAATGAAAGGAATTTAAAGGAAGATGACATGGATAAAATGAGTACAGAGATACATAGGAAAACAAATTTTCTTTGTGTGCCCTTTACTGTGATTATTGTGTAATCAATTGTATGTCACTTTTAATTAGATGAAAAATGTTATGGTCAAACATTTTAAGAAGGCAATAGCATGTATTTGCCATTATATACATAATATCTGCTCTTAAAACCATCACTTAATTTTCTAACATTTAAATCTAAGTGCTCATTACTGGACGATTTCAATGATTTTATTTTGACAGCTTGAAATACTTATAAATCCCAACATACAAACCTTTTTGTGTCCTAATTTGTTTGCCTGAATTATCCTTACATCTGTATAGGTTTAGCCCATTACTTATTTAAATACGTATTAGAATTAAATATTCTGAGTATAAATGTTATTTTCCTTCTGTGATATTTTTTCCTTTTCCAAATTTTGTGCATTGTTTCATAATTATTTCTGTATTTAATTATACATTTTACCTAAAAATAGAAATTGTATATATTTCACCATTATATTTTCTATAACACCTAGAAAGATTTTACTGTTGATTTATATTCACCAAAAATTTATCCATGAATGAGTAACTGGCAATTTTGAATATAGCTTAGAAATAATCACAATTCAACAGTATATATTCTTGCTAGGAAAAGTGTAAATTTAATGCAGACTTATTCAGTTATGGAGAGATTTTTACCTACGTTGGGACAAGACTTTTAATGGATCTGTTTTAGGTTCTCCAGGCTCCTATAAATAACCCCTCACCAATGCTTAATAAACTCATTGGGTGGTCCTGTCTGGGGAAGCATGCATTCATCAACTTCTCTACAGGAGCTTAAGAAGCATTCATCTTTTAAAAGCAGTAATGTGGGTTTAGGAAGGTAAGAAAAGATACTAGTGTACCACATTGTTAAAAATGCTATCATTTCAGTCAGTAGTCAGCTGGCTCCATGGAATTAAGCCTAAGGAAATGATTGTGCAAGCATGTGTGGGGTCCAGTCATCTCCGGATGGCCAGGAAACAAAGAGAGAAACCAAGAAATCTCTGGGAAAAGATATAGGCCAGATAAACACACCTTCAGTTGCCTTTTTCCTGCAACTGGGCTCTCACGTTTAGAAGTTTTCACAAGTTCAAAACGATGCCATCATACTATGAAGCTATCAAGTAATTGACCCATTGATCTATGTGGACACCACCTGATAAACAAGCTTGCAACACATGATGGTGACATTTTGTATTCAAACATCAACAACACTTTCACATCACCCATGGGGACTCATAGAGTGCAAAGTTAATCTAGTCTCTGTGAGGTTGTTTTAGAACATGGAATTAAGTCATCTGTAATGCAAAAGGGATGCATCAGGACAGGGAGGAAAAAATAGTCACTGGGACAAGTGAACAATGTTGCGAAGTAGATTGTTATATACCTGATACCAAAGGAAATGTCACGTAAAGGATAAAACTCAGTGGTATCACATTTGCTTAGCATCCATGAGGTCTTAAGATTGATTCCCAGCACAATAAAGAAATACACAAATAAATAAAAATGCAGTGTTTCAGAATCATTATCTGCTATTAAAATAGGAAACAATTAAAATATTAATGAAAATAATAACGTAAAATTATAAAAAGAGTTTAGTTTACTTTCTCAGCAGTTTACATGTTTATATGCTTTATAAACTGGTGATATTTAACAAAATTATTCTATGCATAGTTTAATTAAATAATATATAGTATTTAGTAGTATCAAATTTGTAAAAATTTAGGACAATGATTAAGAGGAATGGAATCATTAATAACACTGATGTAAAAAAATGGGTATATTGTACAAATTTAAGTTCCATGTTTACAAAATAATTTCAGTATTTACAAAATGAGTTTAAATTTTAGGGGTGATATATTCACATGTTGACTATATTAACTTCATTTTTAGAAGGAAGGAAAAAGTTCAATATGTTATGTATATTTCTGTGAAATAAGGAAAGCAATGCATGGTTAATTTCTAAGAATAATAAATATGCTGTAGATTTATATTACAAAAAAGATGAGAGCTGACATTTTTCATAAAGATTTTAGTGAAAAGTATATCCTGTAATACTTTTTGAATTTAATGTTGATGATCCTAAATTAAGTGAGCAATGCCTATTCTGAAGTTGAAAAGATTGATTGTCATTGCTATTTCATGTGTTTCCTTACAAATGATTCTTTTCAGAATAATTCAACTGGGCCTAATGTGTGTGTGTGTGTGTGTGTTTGCATGTTTCTAGTAACTTATTTAAAAATATTGTGAATTTATTTTAATGAGATTGATTCAAAAACTTTTTTATGTTGTGATGGTCTTCAGACATTTAGAAAATGACATCCAACATGTTTCAGACAAGAGAAATTAATATCATTTTGTGAAAAGGAAAGAATTTTGATTATTCATACAAGGAATTCACCTCATTGACATTTGACAAATGTAACATTTTTGATAAGGAAGATATTCTTTTGAGCAAGGTAGCTATAAAATTGACTGACTGCTGTTATGACAACTAAAAACCCACAACTGTCTTGAATACCAGCAATCCCACTGAGGAAGGCCTCAGTGGAATTGGGGCAGGGAAGAGGGAAATGATGGTACCAATACATGATATGTCATACAAAGTTTCTACTTAATAAAAAAAATCACTGAAGATTTGGCGTGGTGGGTGGGAAATATCAGCAATTCTGGAACATCAGTTAACTTTATATTAATACTATAGTCTTGTAAACAACTCTGTATATTTTTCAAATTCAGATGATTAAAAGAATGTCATCCATTTTTTTCAGCATGTGGCAAATCTACATGATAAATATATTCATAACTGATCATATAAAATGACATATAGTATTTATTGTTGCAAGACTATGAAAAGAAAGAGAATGGTTAAGAAGTGAATGGTGACTTTTTATAGGCCACTTGGCAGGCAGTATGCTTGTGACATCACCTTTAGTTTTCTTACATTATTGATAAGCTCTAAATTTCTAAGGCTATATGACCAAGGACATTCAGAAAGCTGTTAGTTCAAAGGAGATTTTACCCATCGTCTGGTTTTGCAAGATATCTCACTGCAAGATGGGATGCAGCTTAGCTGGGGCATGATAAACACGGAGCTTGAAGATTGTTTCTTCTTAGTACACATTCTCTCAGCCTGAATTATGAAATGTTCATGAAATACAGCAGGGGCTTCTCAGCACAGGATGGGGCTTTGGGGGGAAGGGGCTTTAGAGCATTGTCTGGGTTGAGTTTCTCTGTCAAATTTCTTCTACCACACCACGATTTCTCTGGAGTTAGTTCTCTATCAGCAAGAGCAGCACTCATATTTAGTCTTCCACTTCATTTATAATGTTTCCAAGGTCCTGATGAGTATGATAGAGATGACTCATTCTGTGATAGGCACTTGGCTTTCTATTTTTGTCATGTTGATGGGTCTTGGGTCTACCCAGTATTCACTGTCATCTGGAACCTAATGGTCTAGTCTGCCTTGCATGGTATGATGTGTGCAGGTGGTATACCCACAGGTCTGGGCTGGATGCACTAGGCATAAAGATTTCTGTTAGGTATTTGACTTATCAACAAAAAAGTAACTAATACAAAAAAAAATGGTGCCAATAATCAGGGCTATTCCCACAGTAAATTTGACCATATGTGGGCTGGAGAGATGGCTTAGTAGTTAAGGAGCTTGCCTGCAAAGCCAAAGGACCCAGGTTTGATTCCCCAGGACCCACATAAGCCAGATGTACAAAGTGGTGCATGTGTCTGGAGTTCGTTTGCAGTGGCTAGAAACCCTGGCGTGCCCATTCACATTCCCTTTCTCTCTCTCCCCTCCCTCTTTCTCTCTCTCTCTCTCTCTCTCCCACAAATAAATATAACTTAAAAATATATTTTTTTAATTGACAAAAAAAAGAAGTAAATGGTGGTGCTGGAGAAGGTGGTTGAGTGGTTACATATGCTTACTCGAAAAGTCTTCCAGCCTGGGTTTGATTCTCTCTCTTTCTCTCTCTATCTCTCTGTTCATCTCTCCTTCTCTCCATCTCTCCCTAACTAAAATGCTGGGTTGGAGATGGTTTAGTGGTTAAGGTGCTTCCTTGAGATACCTAAAGACCCAGGCTCAACATCCAAGAATCCATGTAAGCCAGATACACAAGGTGGTACCTGCTTTTGGAGTTCATCTGTAGTGGCTAGAGGCCTTGGCACACCCACTCTTACTCTCTCTCACCTCTCTCTCTTTCCCTCATAAGTAAATAAAAATAAATATTTCAAAAGTTTGAAAAATATATATATAAAGCACAAAGAAAGAAATGAAATTATATCATTGTTATCAGTGATAAGCATTTTCTTATTTATAGGTTGGGATTTACCTTTCATTGGACATATCATATATAAACGGTGCACAGCACCTGGATTAAATATGATTTCCAATGAGAGAGAAAGATAGATAGAACATCAGATAAGACTTTATAAATAAGGAGACAGTACTACCAACTTCACTTTATTGTGATGCTTTTAAAGAAAGTGTGATGGATATTGGCTATTACTCAGACATTCAGTATCTCATTAAGTACATTTATCAATACAGAGGAAGGAAGAAAAAGCAATTTAAGTTTTGAAATAAAAAGAAACTAAAATGCAAATTGCAACTAAGTTCTTAATACTTAAGAAAATACTTATGAAATTAATGTCATTTTCACTAAGTCAAAAATCTTCATGTATCAAATACCCTCCAACTTTTCATATGTAGACCTAAAAGAAAATTTAAATATTCAATAATAAAATCTATGAAAAATATATTAGTGCTGGCCATGGTAGCATATACTTACAGTCCCAAGTATTTGGGACATTGAGGCAAAAAAAAAAAAAAAAAATCTTGGATCCTAGGGAGACACTGATTTAAAACTACAACAAAATAACATTTGTTACCCTTGGTTGAATGAGAATTCACTATTGTCTTTAAACCAGGATGTAAAAATGCCATTACTGTATATGGTTCTGGCTGACTACCACTCAAGTAAAAGTATGTTCCATGAGCTAATTTAATTTTCATTGAGAACAATTTTTGCAAAGACTTGGAGAGCTCTTCAGTGTAAAAGATCTCATGAAAGAGAAGCTATTGTTAACTAGATTTGAAAGAACTAATGAATCATTCAATGGAGAGCTTCACTTGAACAGAAAGTACACATTTGGATATTACGTTTTTTCATTTAAATGCACAAATTAAATGTTAAGTGAATTTCATCCATTTTCATTAAGTCATAAAGAAATGTGGGATGATGCAGTTTACTGATACTTAAGACAACCAAGGAACAATTTTCACACCTCATTGCTACATATAAATGAGAGGTACAATGAAATCAGAGAGATATAATAGGAGCCCATTAGGCTCTTTGATCACTCATTATGTGGATTTTCCCCCTAAAATATTATACTACTTTCTCCGCTTTATCTTCCAGAACAGAAAATAATTCTGATCACATGTAAATGTTGCAGGTATTATTAGAACTCTAGTAAACTCTTTCAGCTCAAGTGATCTACATTTTTCTTTGTACAATGTTCACCAAATCATAATTCTCTCATCTTTTATTTCTCCTTTATGTTAATGGGACCAATGTACACATAATTGCTGGGTGATTAGAATGCTTGATTAATCAATATATACATGTTTCAATTTGAAGTAGTAACAGTTAAAAAATATCTAGTTCACTATCTTAAATTTAAAAAATAAGGAAAAAAAATAGCATTTCAGAATATGCCATATATATCAGCTCTGATCCGAACTAATAAAACAAAATTTATTTGTATAATTTGAAAGTTATTTAGTAATACTTGAATTTTTATAATCCTTAAAAGGTTATGACATTAGTAGAAATAGCTAGTAACAATAAATATACAAATTATCATATTCTAATATATATGTATGTATATTTATTCATTTGAGAGACAGAGAGAGTATGAGCACGACAGGACATGTGGTCATTCCAAACAACCTCCAGATGCATGTGCCACTTGGTGTTCCTGACTTTTCATAGGACTGGGGATCAAAGCAGGAATGGCAGACTTTGTATGTAAACACCTTTAATACTGGGTCATCTCCCCAGAAACTTTTTTTTTCTTCGAGGTAGGGTCTCATTCTAGCCCAGGCTGATCTGGAATTCACTATGTAGTCTCAGCAGTTAAGGTGCTTTCCTGCAAAGCCTAAGCATCCCTTGTTTGATTCCCCAGTACCCATGTTAGCCATATGATTAAGGTGGTGCATATGTCTGGAGTTTGATTTCAGGGGCTGGCAGTCTCGGTATGCACAACTCTTTTCCCTTCTCTCTCTCTCTCTCTCTCTCTCTGCCTCTCTGTGTCTCTCTCAAACTAGCAAATAAATTGAAAAATATTTTTAAAAATTGCTGGAGTGTTGGCTTAGTGGTTAAGGCAATTGCCTGCAAATCCAAAAAGGACTCAGGTTTGATTCCCTAAGACTCACGTAAGCCAGATGTGTAACGTGATGCATGCATCTAGAGTACATTTGCAGCAGCCAGTGGCCTGGAACATTCATTCTCTCTCTATCTGCCTCTCTCCCTTTCAATAAATAAATAAAAATAAATAATATTTTAAAATGATAAGACAAGTGAGATCTTGTTTTCTGACTCAGTAGTGTGAGTGATTGTTAGCAATTTTCATTCTCTGCTTCAGTTGGGTTATATAAAAATAAAAAAAAATAGTATCTACCTTACAGAATTGTTTCAGAAGAAATAATGTAAACAATGCTCTTCTCTGAGTTCCTAATAAAAACAAATAGTACGAATCCTTTCATTATTTGTATAGAAATATAAGCCATACCAATTAGGCAAAATATCCTATTAGTTTAAAAACATTTTCTTTAACAAATGACTATATAGTGTCATCAGTAAAATTTTCTATGTTGTTACTCTGGAAAAGAAACAAAAAATAAATTATATATTTTTTGTTCTGCATGTGTAAATGTGCATGGTACATGTGTTTGCAAGTTTATGTGTGTAAGCTCATGCATGTATAGGTACAACAGAACATGTTTGCTTGGGCATATGTGCATGTGTGTGTGTGCATGTATGTGTGTGTGTGTGTGTGTGTGTCCTGACCAAAGAGCAACTTTGGGTATCTTCCTCTATGACTCTGCACCTTATGTTCTTGATATAGGGTAACTCACTGAAGCCAGAACTCAGCAAATTGGTTCAACAAGCTTTCCAAACAAGGCCCAGAGATTCTCCTGTCTCCACCTCCCCAGCCCTAAGATCACAAGTATGTGCCATCACAGTAGCTTTTTAATGTGAATGATAGGGATTCACGTTCAGTTCATTCTCATGCTTGTGCAGTAAGAACTTTTTCCACCAAGTTATCTACACAACCCCAGCAAGTTTCTATCCTTTACACATTACTTTTGTAGCACATACTGCTTTATAGTACTTCTATTTCCTATTGAAAGTGAGACCATGACGCTTCTGTTATCCATTGAGGTGAATTTCTTACTTATGCAGAGTCAGTGGAAGCTGGCACACTTTAGTTTCTACATCATTAATGAAAGTATTCATCAAATGTAAATATATTTTACAAGTTCTTGAAATATATTAATGTCATAATTAAGTTTCAATTGTGAAAACTCATCAACTGTCAATATAAGTTCCATACTTTCCCACGTAATTTATGGGGTTCCTGAATTTCTCATAGGTGGTTCTTGCATCCAGATACTCTCCCTTCATTCTGAAACTCATGTCCTATGTATGTTCTTCACATATTCTACAATAGCTCATGTGTCAGATTAAAAGGACATTAGCAAATTCTGAAACTAATTAGCATTAATAAAAATATTTTTGTTTAATAACCCCAAATAAAGAGAGGAAAAGAACATCAATAGATAGATCTTAAATTGCTCATGCATCATCAGCATAAGTTCTCTACAAAGAAATCAGGAAGTACTTAAGTCGTCTTCTTTTAAAATGTTGCCATGTTCTAAGGGAGCAGGAAACAAACTCTCCTTTCACACGTGACCTAAAAGGATAAAACACTAGAAGCAATGTTAGAACATTGCACAAAACTAGTTGTCTTAAGGCAAGTATGCAGAATTAGTAAATAAAATGTCACTGTACCAAATGCAGAAAAGATGTAACTTCTAAAAGTGGAGTGGCTTTGTGATTTGTTTTGTGAAAAGAACCATATCAAAGGAAACCAGGTGTGCAGTGCAGGAGACCGGAGAAGTGCGCTGCAAAGGATGCCCGTAAGAAGAGGACTGCACTGTGCCGCCTTCACCTTTCAGCATGGTTCTTACGGAGGAGTGCAAGAAGATGTCATATTAAACATGAAGCACATGCATTTTGCATAATTAGAAACATTTCTTTAATAGATGCTTTGGATGTTTTGAAAATTCCGCTAACTATACCGAAATCTTTTCTATATTTGCCATATTCTCACTTTGTGACCTTTGGTAAATCACTTGACATCTACTTATATTTTCCTATATTTAAGAAAACGTCATAACTTTTACCTCACATATTTAGAATTAATGTAAAGATAAACTTTCAGGAATGGCTATCATTATGAGTTATTTAGACAGGTACTTATAAACTTACTAAAATTTTTGAAATAAAATATTTGATGACATTTAGTAGCACTCAAATTATTATTCTTGTTACTATAGTTATGTCAGTTTTTCTTAAACAATTATTTAAGACATAAAAATAAGTTCTAAAATTGGCAGAGAACATTAATATTTTCAAGATAATTTGGTCCTCAAATGAACAAACTGGGATGCAAATTAACAAATTAAATTCTAAAGTAATGCATTTATATGCTAACCATGAAATTATTAACAAGCCATATTTTCACAAGGCAAATAATGACACATCAGTATTATCATCCTTTGTTTACTCATAACACAGTCCTCAATTTAAGAAAGAAGAAGTGGTTCATGAACACGAACTTAAAAGGAGTATATTTCAGGGATCATCTTCTGGTTTATAATGAGGACACTAATCCCACTCCTAACTTCAAAAATATGAAAGTTGAAAAAGGGTACAAGGATATGTTTGAGTCAATCTAAGTAAGTCCTACCATTGTTGGCATAACTCTCTATAAGGATTTAAGAAAAAGTTTAAATTATTATTACATGATAGTAATCTGTTTCCAAAAATAAACCCAAGAACTCATTTCATGAAACATAAAAATACTCTTAAAGGCACATTTTAATAATGCCAGTATATAAATTATGTTACATTAGGGAAATATGATATATTGCTGCTTATGGCTAATTAAAATATTTAAAATACAATGGTATAATATATAAGCTAATTAACTCAGATATACACTAGCTTAAAATTAATTTATCATACACTACACTTTAACAAAGTGCACAAGATAATTCTTTAAATAACACACTGTTTATCTCCATAAGATTTAGAATTAATTAAGAGATGCTGCTAAATAGTTTGCTGTTGAGTGGCATCTGGAAAGGATAAATGTGTCTGATTGCCCATCTTTAAAATTTTGTAAAAAATCATTATTGCAATATGAGACATTATTACTCAAAATATGATTTCATACTATATTATATTGTTAAAGAGCTTTGCATTTTATAAAGATATTTTATGAATGCCAAAACAAATTTGAAGACACAATCAAGCACATTAATGTGTTCCAAAAAGCAAAATAACACACAAACATAATTTTTAAATGCTTTTATTTTAAAATTTTATTAGTTGCTTGCAAGAGAAGGGGGGAGGGAAGAAAGGATAGTGGGCATATGGGCATTGCCAGGGACTCTTTCCACTAAATATGAACTCCAGACACATGTGCCACTTTGTTTATCTGACTTTTGGTAGATACTGGAGAATTTAATTGAGGTCAGGTTTTGTAAGCAAATACCTTTGATCACTGAGCACCCTCTCAAGCCCAAGGAAAGTTGACCAACAGCAGTAGAGTACAAACTGTTCAGCTAGTAGAGTAAATGTTTTGATAATCATTTATATTTTGATTACTTTTTGAGCATATAGTCTTATTCTGTAGTCCATGCTAGCTCAGAACTCTCCTGCAGCTACAAATTCCAGAAGAAAAATGTGCCACTTTATGCATCTGACTTTGCATGGGTACTTGGGAATTGAACTCGGGTTAGCAGTCTTTGCAAGCTGACCCATTTCCTCAGCCCCGTAATTTTAAAGTAATTCCTAATATGAGGTAATGATTTTCAGAATGTCTATCATTAACCAAATAATACTTCCTATTTTCCTTTTGCATAACAAGAACCCCTCATTTTTCCTTTCCATTAACCAAAAAAAAAAACCATGAAAATATATAATGTGGACACCCACATACATATGTGCATATGTATATGAAATTTTATGGCTATATATAATATATATACATATATTTTTATATTCATGAAAATATACTTCTAGTTTTCAAAATATATTCACAGAAAAACTGAATAAAATTGAGTTAAAAAAACTATATATATATATATATATATGTATATATATATTTTTTTATATATGTATATATATATATATATATATATATATTTAATATTGTCTTTTGAATTGTAATAAATTCATGAGGGTTAGTGTTCCAATGACCAAATCTTTCTTATAGCTTATGACATGAAAATTTATGGCAGAAACGATAGCATATCAGTTCTGAATTAGGTAAACTTCCTGCAACTTCATCTTTGCTCCTCACTGTATCTCTCACATCATTTACTTTGGGGAAAGCCATCTGCAGCCTTACATCACAGAGACCCATGACGCGAGGCTCTGAGAGCTTCTGACATCAGCCATGTGAGTGATGTATGAGGTGGATCTTCTAGCCAGTTCCTCAGGTGACTGCAGCCTTGAGCCAGAACTAGAACCAAATGAGAACAGTGGACCTGATACATTTCCAAATTTCTAATCCACAAAGAGTGTGAGATCATGAATACTTATTTAAAGACACTCATTTTAGTTGTGTTCTGTGAAGTGCTATAAGTATCCTCATGTAGGAAAATAGAGGCATAACAACTTGAACATGGTAGATGAAAACAATAACTTAATTCTACATTTTTAATTGCTATTGTTGTAAGACTAAAACTATCTGTAAATGATCAGTTCTCTTTCCACACCCTGATTTGTGTGTTTGGTCATTCAGAGGATTATTTTCATTATCACAGAGAATTGTTTTTTCCTTTCTCAATAATCAACATATTATAATTAATTTTATTGATTTAATGTTTTGGTATTTATGCTGATATCTACCCCATAAGTAGTCTTATCCACTGTTTCTTATCTTTTATAAAAATTATGGTTTTTGAAATATGTCCATGTCAATTCTGAGGAGATTTGTGGACTTGTGAAGTTATCTACCCAAGTACAGATTCTCCTATGAGCTGGCTATCTTTCAATACTCACAAAATTAAGCCATCCAATTAAATTAGCACACCAAACACACACATGCACACACACATACACACACAAACCTACAGAACTATCAACACAAATACAGATCATGGGGGAGTTTTAGTACATTCATTTTATAAACCATCTGACATCTAGAAATTATGTTGACATAAAACAGTACAGAAATATCTATATTTATTTCTTCTGTATTTTACATTACATTTGTATTGCTACATTTCCCTCAAAATATCAGCTTCTGCAATATGCTTCTGCTTTATTTTTAGAAGTATTTAGTGAACTTGTAGCATCATGAGGCCAAAAGTTACCTCTGAGCTAAAGGTCAAATATGTCAGTTTTTCAAAATAAGAAAATGTTTGAACAATGGAAAGTCAACCTGTGAGGCAAGTGACCTTTTTTGAAATGATGACATAATGTTTTCTTTTTACTAAAACTATAATACACAAGGTTAGTTGATTAAATTTGTTGTACTCAATCTATATAGTGTTGCAATACCTACAATAAAATGTGTTTAATACTTAAACTTAGCATGAGATGAATCTTATAAATAGTGCATATATATTTTGTAGAATTTTGTAAGTTATTTTCAACAAAGCAACTCATATTTTTTTCTGCTGTTTCTTTGGTCTCAGAGAAAGGTTTGTTCTTTTGTTGCAGATAATCCACACACTTGAACTGATATAAAAATTAAAAATAATTAAAATAAAAATTATAATCAGGTTATTTATTCTGCAATTATTTCCAATCATAGAACAAACAGGAAGTCATTAGGCAAGGCATACATTTTTTTTTAAAGTATGCTCTAATAGCGGTCAGTACTGAATTAGCATGTAAAGATAATGGAAGATGAGACATTAGCTCTGAAATTGTATGCAAATATGCAAACATGAACAAAAGATAACAGGGCTAAACATGATCAAATTTATATGAAAATAATCTGTGGTTGGTATTCTATAAATCTGTCCATCCCTCTAAGTATTCACAAACACATATGATCCTTAAACCTTAAACAGTTTTGTTTGGTCATCTGCTTGAAAATGATGTTAGAATCAATGGAGTAGGGCCTATGAATCCAGTTAAGAAAAATTGACTTAGGATTCTGTTTTAATTATTGAATATAACTGAAGACAAGCTGCCATGAGTGGAAAAAACATCTGATTGTTGTAAGACCATGATTCTGTGAGCAGTGCCAAGCTATCGTGTGTTAAAATTACAGAGAATTGTTTAGCAAGTCTCATCTTTTAGACATATTATCCCCCTCACCCCACATAATCTGGAATAGTATAATGAGAGATCCTCAGTTGACATATGGAATGAGAGGTTTACCCAGCCAACCTCTTCCTAAAATTCTGTACATAATTGTGACTGCACAAATTAATAAGCTTAATGCTTAAACATAATGTTCTATGAAATAATAGTAAAACATAAATATTGAAATACATACAATTAGGGACTAATATATCAAAAAGTTATGTAGCTTTGAATTTTTGAAATATTTATTTATTTGTTTACTTGAGAGGGAGACAGAAGTAGAGGGAGAGAGAGAGAATGGGCATGCCAGGGCCTCCAGCCACGGTAAAGGAACCCCATATGCATGTGCCTCCATGTGCATCTGGCTTACATAGGTCCTGGAGAATCAAACCGGGATCCTCTGACTTTGCAGGCACATGCATTAATCACTAGCCATCTCTCCAACCCCTAGCTTGACTTTTAAAGTGAGCAAGGGCCATAGCCATAAGAGCTGCAGATGACTGCTAGAGCCAATGTGGTAATGCAGGCCTCAAATCCTACCTCAGGTGGCTGAGACAGAAAGATGTTGAGTTGAAGGTAAGCCTAGGTTTATAATAAGACCTTGTCTCTAAAAGAAAACAAAACAAACACACAGTAATGAAAGACGGAAGAGCCTAGAAATGCTTCCTTAGAGGATAAAGAACAGATTCTCTTGCTATTGAAATGCTTATTAGATAACTGGCAGAAAGTTTGGCAGCACTGTTATTCATAGTTACCTGGAAATGAGAGGGTATCTATAATTTGATATATAAGACTACCAAGATATCACAAACATATAGCACAATATATTTCAATTTCTGTATATCACAATGAAGACATATCAAATAGCAACACTGAATTGCATAGAAAAACAAATGTCTGAAAATAAGTTACAGTGAATATGACAATTATGTTCTGAGTTGTAAAGAATAATATGGATTCTCTTCACCCTCTTCTCCACAAAGTATTATCAAACCAAGAAATGCCTTCAGGGAGATCAAATCCCAGGTGAAGCTCTCAGGCCCACCTTGTTAGTACTTCAGAAAGACTTGACCTAGCTCAAAGAACATTTCAGCTAGAAATAGATTTATAAATGCTCCTGAAATATATAAGTCATATAGTAAAAAGCTCAGCATTTTAAATGTAAAATTAAGTATTTCAATATGTGCACACAATTGTGAAATCATGTTTAATCACCAGACAATGAGGCTCATAATTACCAGCAGTTATTCTGCTTCCTCATAGGAACAGCCTACTTTCTTTTTGCTCAGATCTACCTATCATGTTCTTCTCATAAATGAAATATAATCTGGGGCTGAAGAGATTGCTTAGTGGTTAAGGCACTTGACTGCAAATAAAGAACCCTGGTTAAGCTCCCCAGAACCCACGTTAGCCAGATGCACAAAGTAGCACATGCATCTAGAGTTCATTTCCAGTGGCTAGAGGCTCTGTCTCTTTCTTTCTCTCTCCCTCTTTCTTTATCTTTCTTTCATAAATAAATAGAGACAAATATCATCTGCATTCTGATTAATAATTCATAACAAGTCTGACTTCTAAGTGAGTAATTTTGACTCATTTCCCAACCATAGTGTTCCCAGTGCCTACATTTTACAATATATCATTACTTCAATAATCTTTATGGATGAAAATTATTACATGGTTTTGGATACAATCATTGCCTTTATATACTGACTATTTGATGTTTGTTTACGTTTGTTTCAGTCTTTCTATTTTTGTGAACAGTACTCTTCAGAAAAATATTGTGCAAGGTCTTATATTGATATATTTCCCATTTCTCTAGATATGTAAATAGTAATTAAATTTATCACACATTCTTCCAAATTATGTAAGAGAATTAAACATTTCTAAATTTATTTTTTGTGGACAATATAACCTTTATACCAAAAACAGACAATATCACAAGAAACTTGTAATTTCTTGTTCATATACATCTAAGTATCTGCAACAAAAGATTAGCCAGCAAACCAATCAGCATTTCATAGTGCTCTTGCTCAATGATGCCAGATTATCATAGCTTCACATTTTCTTGCTACTGCTGTAATTTGCCATAGATTGTTTTTCTTTTCTTTTTTTTTTAAAAAAAAGGATATTTCTTAAGGAATTTTTGAGATCTGTATACTTTAATACAAAAGGCTGCTGCCTTCCTTACTGGTTGACTTAGTTGTCAGTTGATTGACTTGTTTAAATTGCAGAACCAACATTAAGCCACGGAAGAGGAGTTCTGAATACCCATGCTGCCACCCTTCTGCACTCCGCCAGGCACTTTGCAGCTCTGGCAATCTTCACTTCCTGCTGGCTATGAGACAAAACCATACAGAGGTAAGACTTTGAGGTTTTCCAGATCTGTGATAAGCATATGTCCTCTCTAAGTATGTGTACTGATCTCTACATTCACGTGCTCTTATAGACTCCCATAAATACATTAGCACTTTTCAAAACTGCTGTGAATATCTTTCTTTTTAAGTTTAGTGAGTGGTTTGTTTTTCCAGTTCTTCATCCTTTGCCTCAGGTGGTCATGGAGTCAACAATTCATTTAACAGTGTATCTGACTTCAATAAATGCCTATTGTAAAAAAAAGCTTTACAAACTGGATGAGGGCTAAACCAGATTAAGGCAGACAATCTTGGTAAGTGCATGTGTTAATAAAACTTTTTATTGCTGTGACAAACCTAAGAAAAATAATTCAAAATAGGAAATATTTACTTTGGCTTGGAAGTTTTAGTGAATGGTCTGGCTTCAGCATTTCTCAGCTTTGGTAGCCTCTGCTACTGAGTTTTATTCCAACTCATATACAAGCCCAAACCTTTGTAGCTAGGATCCACAAATGAGAGAGAATATGTGATGTTTGGCTTTCTGGGCCTAGAACATTTCACTAATTCTTTCCAGGTCCATCCATTTCCACAATTTCATTTTTCCTTACTGTTGTGTAGAACTCCATTGCATAAATGTACCACATGTTCATTATCCACTGATCAGTTGAGGGGCATCTAGGCTGGTTCCATTGCCTAGCTACTGTGAATAGAGCAGCAATAAACATGGATGTGCCAGTGTCTCTAAGGTAGTGTGATGAGTCCTTAGAATATATGCCTAGGAATGGTTTAGCTTGGTCATATGGTAAATCTAATCTTAGCTCTCTCAGGAACCTCCACACTGATTTCCACAATGACTGTAGTATATTACATTCCCACCAACAGGTAAGAGGTGTTCCTCTTTTTCCACCTCCTTGCCAGCAGTTATTGTCATTTGATTTCTTGATAATAGCCATTCTGAAAGGAGTGAGATGGAATCGCAAAGTAGTTTTAGTTTGTGTATTTCTAATGGCTAAAGATGTTGAACATTTTCAAATGTTTATGTGCCATCTGTATTTATTCTTTTGAAAACTTTCTATTAAGTTCCATAGCCCAGTTTTTAGTTGGATTGTATGATTTCTTATTATTTAGTTTTTTGAATTCTTTATATATCCTGCATATTAATCCTCTGTCAGATGTATAGCTGGCAAAGATTTTTTTCCCCATTCTGTAGGTTGCCTCTTTGCTCTATTCACAGTGTCCTTTGCTGTACAAAATCTTTGTGATTTCATGAGATCTCAGTGGTTGATTAGTGGTTTTATTTCCTGAGCAATTGAGGTTATATTCAGAAAGTCATTGCCTATGCCAACATGTTGAAGGGTTTCTCCTATTTCCTCCAGCAGGTTCAGAGTTTTGGGTTTGGTATTAAGGTCTTTGATCCATTTAGACTTAATTCTTATACATGGAGAAAGATAAGGATCTATTTTCATCCTTCTATATATAGAGGTCCAATTTTCACAGTACTATTTGTTGAGGGGGCCATCTTCTATCCAATGAGTATTTTTGTCACTTTTCTTGAAGATCAGGTGACTATAGCAGTCCAGACTTACATCTGGGTCCTCTGTTCTATTACATTGTTCTGTGTTTCCGGTTTTGTGCCAGTACCATGATGTTTTGTTACTATGTTTCTGTAATGTAGATTAAAATTAGGTATGGTGGTACCCTAGCATATATTTGTTGCTCAAAATTGTTCTGGATATTTGAAGGGTTTTGTGCTTCCACGTTAATTTTAGGATTTTTTTTTCTATTTCTGTGAAGAATGACATTGGAATTTTGGTGGTGATTACATTAAATGAGTAAATTTCTTTTTGTAAGACTGATATTTTTACAATATTGGTTCTTCCAGTACAAGAACATAGGATGTCTTTCCATTTCCTAGTATCTTCTGAAATTTTTATCTTAAATGTGGTCAAAGTTTTCATTGTAGATATCTATCACTTAATTGGTTAGGTTTACTGCAAGGTGCTTTATTTATTTATTTATTTATTTATTTATTTATTTATTTATTTATTTTGAGGCAATTGTGAATGGGAGTGATTCCCTGATTTCATCCTCAGGATGTGTGTTGCTATTATATAGGGAGGCCACTGATTTATGTGTGTTTATTTTGTATCCTGTTATGTTTCTTCAAGTACTTTTCAGCTCTAACAGTTTGCTGGTAGAGTCTTTAGGGCCCTTTATGTATAGAATAATATCTGTACATAATTATAGTTTTATCATTTTGTTTCCAACTTGTATCCCTTTATATGTGTCTCTTGCCTTATTGTTATGACTAAGACTTCCAGTATTATATGAAATAAAAGTGGGGACAGTGAAATCCCTTGTTCTGTTCCTGATTTGGCGGAAAAGCTTCAAGTTATTCCACATTCAGTATTATGTTTGCTATAGGTTTTTAATAAATAGCCTTTATTATGTTGAGATATGTTCCTTCTATTACCAGTTTCTGGAGGATGTTAATCATGAAGGGATGTTGGATGTTGTCAAATGTTTTTTCCGCATCTACTGACATGATCGTGTGATTTTTGTCCTTAAGTCCATTTATATAGTATGTGAATTTATCAATTTGCATAGGTTAAAACCATCTCTGCATCTCTGGAATAAAGTTTAATTTGAGTGAATGATATTTTTGATGTATTCTTGCATTCTCTTTGCCAACATCTTTTTGACAATTTTTTTTCTTTCTTTTTTTTTTTTTCTTTATTAGTTACATATGTATTCAGCAGATACAGTCAGTTTGGTACCATTATTAGGCTCATCCATGACCTACACCCTCCCCTTGGCCCCTCCTTGTTGAGGTGTACTGGTCATGCATTGTGGAGTTAGCCCACAGTTATGGGTAAGCTAAATGTCTTTGCATATCATGACCCAACATGTGACTCTGACATTCTTTCCACCCCCTCTTCCGCAAAATTTCCCTGAGCCATGTTGGGTTCATTTTTGGTCTGCTTCAGTGATGAGGTGTTGGGGGCCTCCAAGACTCTGGCTCTCTGATTTGGTAGGAGTTGATTTTTCTCTGTGTTGATTTCCTTCCCCCTTGTGCTGGTATCCGGTTCATCAGGAAAACAGCACCCTTGCTTGTTTCTCCAATTTTTCTTAGTTTCAGCCGGGGCCCTTTTGAGGTATGATGGAGTGGCTCTCTCCTTAGGATCGACATCTATCTGAAAAAGAGAAGCAGATTCTCCAACGGAGAGTAAGTTAGCATCAGGACAAATGAGATAACCCTTACTTTTTTTTTTTTTTTTATAGAGAATTTAATAGGTGTAGGCCGTCTTGTAGCCCACAATTGATGGTAGCTTGATATTGGAGGGTGGGCTTATGTTTGGATATGGTTCTGACTTGTTTCCCAGCTCCAGCTATGGGTCTCATACCAGTGAGGGGATGAGTTAGCCAAATTAAGAGCAGTTGGTTCCCCACTATGGCTGTGTGCCACCACTCCACTTGTGTGGGCATCACAACAAGTTATTTGCTGCTAAGTAGGTTAGACCATGCGTTGCTTTGACAGATATTGGTCATTTTCTTTCTGAGCCTGAGTCACCTCTCAGTATGAATTTTAATTCCATTCATTTTCCTGCAAACTTCATTATTTCAGTTTCCCTTGTCACTGAATAGAATCACATTGTGTACATCACCCCATCTTTATTAAACATTCCTCCATTGATAGAGATCTGGGCTGAGTCTATTTTATAGTTGTTAGGAATAGAGAAGGGACAAATATTGGTGAGCAAGTATCTTTGTAATAGAGAAGAGTATTTAGGGTATATACCCAGGGTAGGATAACTGGATTAAATGGTAGATCTATTTTCAGCTTTTTGAGGAGTCTCTGTATTTTGTTGTTGGTGTGGGTTTTTTTTTGTTGTTGTTGTTTATTTCTTTGTTTTGTTTGAGGGAGGATCTCACTTTAACACAAGCTGACCTGGAATTCACTTTTCACTTTCAGGATAGCCTCAAACTCACAACAATCCTTCTACTTTTGCCTCCTGAGTGCTGGGATTAAAGGTGTGGTCCACCACACCTAGCTGAGGAATTTCCTTGTTGATTTCCATAGTGGTTGCACAAGTTTACACTCCCATCAGCAGTGGAAGAGGTTTCTTTTTTCTCTACATCCTCACCAGCATTGGTTGTTATATATATATATATTTTTAGTGACTATCATTCTGACCACAACAAGGTGGAATCTCAAAGTCATTTTAATTTGCATTTTCTTGATGGCTAAATATTTTGAACATTTCTTTAGGTGTTTATTGGTCATTTTTATTTTTCCCCTTGAGAACTCTGTTCAATTTCTTGCCCCATGTTTTGAGTAGGTTGCTTGATTTCTTCTTATTGTTTAGATTTGTGAGCTGTTTGTAGATTCTAGATATTAAACCACTATTTTATATATATATATATATATATATATATATATATATATATATATATATATATATATATCTGGCAAAGACTTTCTCACATTCTGTAGGTTGTCTTTTGACTGGTGATGGTTTGATTATCTGTACAAAATCTGTTAGTTTTATGAGATTCCAGTAGTTGAAACTTCATTATTTTCCCTGGGTTCTTAAGTTTTAATCAGAAAGTCTTTCATCATACCTAGATCTTGGAGTTTTGACATATTGTTTCTTCTAACATTTTAGTTTCGGGACTTTTATTTAGTTCATTGATTCATTTGGAGTTAATTTTTATGCAGTGTGAGAGAAGAGGGTCTAGACTAATGCTTCTGCTTGTGGCTGTCCAGTTTCTCCATGTAGCAGACAGCTTCAGGTTTGCTGAGATGAACTTCCGGACCAGGCACAGTTATGAAGGAAGGGATTTATTGAAGCTTACAGATCCAGGGGAAGTTCCATAATGGCAGAAGAAGCTGGTCTCCCTTCACAGGTCCAAGCAGAGACAGAGAGAAGCACAAGCCTAAAGCCAAAAGCCGAAGCACACTTCAGGAACTCCTGTTAGGCACACTTTGCATATCTTTAGATTGAAACCTGAAACCCACCACCTAAAGATCCACCCAGTGACATTGCCTCCAGCCAGGTGGCTGCAGAATGCAAACAATACAAACAATAAAGAACTGAATATATTGGGGCCATCTATTCAAACTGCCATACTCCAGTACAATTTTTGAAAATGCTGTCTAATCTCCAGTGAGAATTTTTGCCCGTTTTGTCAAATAAATCAAGGACTTCTATTCTGTTCCATTGATTTATGTGTCTGCTTTTGTGCCAGTATCATATTGTTTTTATTACTATGCTTTTTTAGTATATAGTGAAATCAGATATGGTGATATCTGCAGAATTATTCCTTTTGCTGAGGACCTTTTCTTGGCTATCCAAGGTCTTTTGGGCTTTTATATGAATTTTAACACTGTGTTCTCATGTTCTGTGAAAAATGCTACTGGGATTTGTAATGGAATTACATTGAATCTGTGTATTGCTTTTGGTAGGATGGACATCTTAATGATTTTAAACCATCTGATCCATGAGCATGTCTTTTTCCAGTTCTTTATTCAGAGTTATTATTGTTGTTATTGTTATTGTAATTATTACTGTTATTCTTTTAGAGGTAGGGTCTCATTCTATCCCAGACTGACCTGGAGCATACTCTATAGTCTCAGGCTGGCCTTGAACTAACAGCAGTCCTCCTACCTCTACCTCCCCAAGTGCTAAGATTAAAGGCCTGTGCCACAACGACTGGCTTTTGTTAGTGTTTTTATATTTTCATTGTATAGATCTTTTACTTCCTTGGTTAGGGATATCCCTAGAAATTTAGAGGTTTTGCGGACATTTTAAGCAGGACAACTCCTCTGATTTCTTTCTCCACAAGTTTGTCATCAGTATATAGAAAAGCTTAGATTTTTGTTTGTTTAGTTTATATCCTTCTACTTTGCTGAAAGTATTTATCACTTTGAGGAGCTTTTTGATGGGATTTTTTTTTTTTTTTTGGTTCCTTTATGTATAGAACCATGTAATCTGAAAATAGGCCTATTCTGATTTCTTTCTTTCTAATTTTTATGCCTTTTATTTCATTCTCCTGTCTTATTGTGTGGGCTAAGACTTCAATAGTATGTTGAAAACAAGTAGTGACAGTGAACACATTTTGGTATATCCAGACATTAATTATAAGGCTTTGAGATTTTCATCATTTAGCATGATATGGAACTTAGGGCTGCTGAATATTTCCTTTATTACATTGAGATATGGTACTCCTAGCCCTACTTTCTCCAGTGTTTAGATAATGAAAGAGGTTATATTTTGTTGAAAGCCTTTTCTGTATATATTGAAATGATTGTATGATTCCTGTCTTTAAGTATGTTTAAATAATGTATTATATTATTCAATTCTGTATGTTGAACCATCATTTCATCCTTGGGATGAAACCCACTTGACTGAGGGAGATGACATTTTATTATGTGATCTTGGGTTCTATCTGAAAAGAATTTTTTGAGTATTTTCACTTCTCATTTCATCAACTTTATCAGTCTATAATTTTCATTTCTTGTCTCTCTCTGGTTTTGATATTAGCATAATCTTGGCTTCATATATGGGGAATGGAGCATTTATTCCTTTTCAATTGTGTGAAATAATTTGAAAAATAATGGCATTAGTTTTTTTAATAAATGCTAGGTAGGTTTCAACAATGAAATGCTTTGGGGCCTGTAATTTATTGTGTTGGAAGGCTTTTAATTATATTTTCAATCTCATTTGTTGTTATAACTCTATTCAGGTAATATATCACTTCTTGATTTAGTTTTGATAGATAGTATGAATCAAGGGATTCATCCATTTTTGCCAGGTTTTTTCAATTTTGAGGAGTGCAGATTTTTGAAATATACCTTCATAATTCTCACTATTTCAGTGGTATCTACTGAAACACCTCATTTTTCATTTATGATCTTGCTTTGAGCTTTTTTTTTCTCCTTTTGATCCAACTAGCCATCAGTTTACTAGTATTTTTTTTTCTAGGAATCAGCTCTTTATTTCATCAATGTTTTAAAAGTTGTTTAATTCATTTTCCTTTATTTATTTTGGCTCTGGTTATGGTTATTTCTTTACATATGTTACTGCTGGTATGGGTTGTCCTAGTTTTTCCAATTTTTTCAGATGGATGATAAATTTATTAACTTGAGCTCTCTCTGTTTTTATTATGTAGGCATTTAGTGCTATAAACTTCCCTCTTACGATTGCCTTCATTTTGTCATATATGTTTTGGTATGTTATGTTTTCATTATCATTAAGCTATATAAATTTGTTGATTTCCCCTTTTCTATTTTTTCAACAAGTCATCCATTATTTAATAGTGAGTTGTTCAGATTCCATGTTCTGGTGAATGAACTGTTTCTGTTGCTAATTTACAGCTTTATTGCATGGTGGTCAGATATAATGCAGGGGGTTATATTGATTTTCCTTAATTTGCAGAAACATAGTTTATGCTCTAATATACGATCTATTTTGGATAAGGTACCATGAACTCTGAATAGAATTGTGGTGAAATATTCTGTATATGTCTGTCAAGTCCAATTGATCTATGGTATTCTTTATTTAGCATCCTTATTTCTCTATTTATTTTCTACTTAGATGATCTATGGTGATAGTGGGGTATGAAAGTTTCCCCCGTTATTGCATTGGGAGTTATTTCAGTTCATTGTCTAGTAATAGTCTGGTTCGCCTATGTTTGGTGCATATAGGTTCATTGATTGTAATTTCTTGTTGTGTTACTCCATTAGTGCATATGAAATGGTATTTTTATCTCTTTTGATTACTTTAGATTTAAAGTCTATTTTGCCAGTATTAGTAAAGCCACTCCTGCTTGTTTCTTATTTTCATTTGCTTGGGATATCTTTTCTCATCCTTCCACACTAAGGTGATGTCTATCTTTAATGATAAGGTGAGTTTCCTACAGAAAGCAAATGGATGAGCCCAATTTTCTTATCTACCTTTTTAGCATTCCTTTAAAAAATACAATATATATATGTATATATATATTATACTATTATCTCCTTGCCCCAACTCCCCTTACCTTAGGAAACCTCCTCAGTGAGGTTGTGGTAATCTCTCTGGGGTCATGAAGTTCTCAGTTAGTACCTATGGGGTAATGGGGGACCATGCCTCAGGGTATTCATACCCACTCTATGGATCTTACAATCTTTATGGTCCCTCTTCTGCAATATTCTCTGAACCATGGTAGACATACTGGCATTCTGATTCAGTATTGAGTTATTTGTAGTCTATGGATTTCTGCTTTCATATATTTTGATTATTCTAAGTGTCTGTCATCATCAACCTGGGGCTGGCTTTAAGGCTAGAAGCAAGAGTAATTATGACATAATTTCCTCTGCAATTTCTCATGGGCACTGGTTGATGTGGTAGAGGTGAAAAGTCTTATGGTGGGCAGTTGACTAGTTTCTTATCTCTTCGATGGACCTAGGTTCTCTCCCATTTTTTCTACTATCTGTAAAATAAGACAGATTCTCCAACCAAGCATGAGAGCAATTGGGGTTAAAAGGTTAAAAGTTTTGATTGGGGATTTGAGTGGCATTGATATTCATGGTTATAACTATGAGGTAAAAGTTAATCCCTATTAAAATAATTTAAGGCTTCGTGGAGTTTGGCATTTTTTTTTTCTTTTTTTTTTTCTTTTTTTTTTTGATCTTCAGATGTTATCATGTCTGTTCTAGTTTTGATTATAACTTTTTTGTCTCTCCTGTAGCATCTGGCTATGTTTGTTTCTTCAGTATGAAGTATCCCATGCCTTATTCTCTGTAGAATTGGCTTAGTGTTAATATAATCGTAAAGCTGCCTTTTAACATAGATTTTTTTTTTCTTTCACCTTTGATAATGAGGGATAATTTTGCTGAGCATGGTCATTTGGGTTGACATCCATGGACTTTTTAGAATTTGAAATACCCATTTAAAGCTCTTCTGACATTTTAAATTTTCATTGAAAAATCAGTTGTAATTCTGATAGGTTTACTGTTGAATGTAACAATCTGTTTTTCTCTTGCAGCTTTTAGAACCCTTTCTTCATTTTCTTAGTTGGAAGTTTTTAACTATAATTGACACAGGCAACTTCTCCTATCCTGCCTGTTTGATAGTCTGTGTGCCTCTTGTTCTTTGATGGACCTGTCTTTTGTAAGGTTAGAAAGATTTTCTTCTATAATTTTGATGAAGATTATCTCTAAACCTTTTACCTGTATTTCTTCTCCTTTTTGGATGCCCATGATGTGATTTTTTTTTTTTTCCTTTTTAAGGTGTCCCACCTTTCCCTCATATTCTGTTCACAATTTTTAAATGTTTCATTGTTCTGGGTCTGCTGGTCTGTTTCTTCTTCCTCCTCCTCAAGTTTTTATAGTCTAACATAAACATGGTCTACTCTGCTTTTGAGGCTTTCTTGGGAGCCTTTTAAAACAGTTATTTCAGTTTTGTTTTCCATTATGTTTTTCCTCAGCATCTCTTTGTTGAATTCAAATTTCATTGCTTGATTTGACTTCCTTGCTCCTCGGAATTCATTCTGACTTTTGTTTCTATTCACACTGTGTTTGTTCCACTGATTATTGACCATTTATTTCATTTTGATTCTCTTCAGTTTAATTTAATCATGTGTTAAGTTATTTTTGACTTTACTTGATTTTATTATTAATACATATATCAAATTCTTTTTGTTTATTTGTTTCTATTTCCTTCAACCATTTTTTGAATTCATTTTTTAATTCTTTCTGGTTTTTTTCATTCAGCCATGTTTTAAATTCTTTTCTGAGTTATTTTTGTTGATTCTCTTCTATTACATCCAGAATTTTGTTCAAGGCCTCATTGAGTTTGTTTAATGTGTTTATCATAATTTCATTTTGGAATTCTGCAACTGGAGTTTCTTTCAGGTTTACAAAGGACACTCCTATTACAGGATTATACAATCTTGGTAGGGACCTCTTAGATTACTGTCTTGCATTATTTGTTTTGGTTGGGGCTTTCCAATTTCAGGATAGTCTGCTTATTTTGCTAAGAGTATAGCAATAGCAGCTCATGTGGAATTTTCGGATTTAACAATTCATGCTGAGAAAAAATGTGTCATTGTTTGTCAGTCCTTTACCAAGTTGTCTTTAACAGAATACCCCTGGATTCTATGTTCTGCAAGATATAAATGGGAGTAATTTATTAGCAACTAAGTCACCTAAGTAGACATTGAAGCCAGAAAATATGATCTTAATTCTTAATTACCAATATACAAATCTTCTCCTTTAGAGGTCCAGATTTATCAGAGTAAATATTGACAGCTAGTTAATCATGCTTGTTAATCATTCTAATTCCCATTCTTTTTCAATCAATTTATTTAAAACCTAGACTATTTACTATATTTCAGATGTATTTGCATCGATTCTCATACTTTTCCTTTCCTTAAATTCTTAAATACATAGCCTTAAAGTTTTATAGGTTTAAAGGTAAAGAATAATTGTCAAAGCATATAAATACAGTTCATCTTCATTAGTCTATGCTATCATTATAGAAATATTACTGTGTTCTTAGTATTTTAATTTGGTAACATATTTTAATATATAATAAAGCATAACCTCTTTTATCCTACTTTAATATATTCATGGTAAATTTTGTTCCTAAATATTCCTATTAATTTTTTTATTTTTTAATCTTGAGTAATTGCATTGGCACATATTATAACACAATGTTAAATGGGTTTATGTTTGTTTTGAATAACTCTTTGCAGCAGAAGCCATTTACCATATAACCACTCCTTGCATTTCTTGCAAATGAGGCAGCAGGGTATTTATGAGTCAAATCTGTTAGCCATGTCCTTGGCTATGGGGCTGCTGGGGTGCTTATTATAAAAACACCTTTAAACATCATGGCCATGTCAGCAATATCTTCCTTATATCTCAGAACATTATTTTATCTCGTCCAATATCTTGTCTGGGAATTTCACTCCCTACAATTTCCCATGCTCTTAGTTGAAGGATCTCAGATCTGTGGCTTATCTTTATTCACAGGAATAACTGACCACTAGAGCTCTTCTCCTGAATGCTGCTTTGTACACAAATGTTTGTTTTGTTTACATTGAGATAAACATATACTTACTTAGAAATTCTTTGTTTATTTTGCACATTATTTTAATTTCTTTAGAGCCACTGCTGTGTTTATCTAGGACTTTTCCAGGGAATATCTATGATGGAGGTGCATTGAATTGTTGGCCAATAAAGATAAAATCAATAAGTAGCTTTTGTTTAAGATGGAAATATTTTTGGACAGTAGTACCACATAAGTTACACTACTTTGGCAACCCTACATAGAAAATTAACTTTCCTGGACACTTGCCTGCAAAGCCCAAGAACCCAGGTTTGATTCTCTAGAACCCACATAAGCCAGATGTACATGGTGGTGCATGCATCTGGAATTTGTTTGCAGTGGCTAGAGTCCCTGGCATGCCCATTCTCTTCTCTCTCATGAATAAATAAATTTATTAATTAAAATTTAAAATTTAAAATTAATTAAAATTTTCTATCACTAACATGTTTGAGTTTTTCATCACTAGGTAGACCATTTTTATCCTTCTATTTTATTCTTCTTCATCAGAAAGGCCCAAATTGGGTAAATCAAGGACAGCTCTTAAAATGGAAATAAAAAATAATGATAAAATTACAAAAATATATGAATAATTAATGTCAGTTTACCTCCAAACTACATGTTTTAAATTTTGCAATCTTTACAGCTTAAGCAAAGCATTAGGAGAAGATAGTTGAATCAAATAACATTTGTTTTTCAAAGGAAATATTTCATTTCTATCATTCCATTATGACCTATGGCTGCTTCCTATCATAAGTTGAAAGATGGGAAGGTAATTTGTGACAACAGCTTGACATTATCACCTACCTTCCTTTCCTCCATGCAGTCAGTAGTTTACTAAGTATCACGTGAACTGCCTCCCATCAGAACCAAGAAAGAACACATAATGAGCACAGCCTTATTGTTCTGTCCAAGAGACTTAAAAGATTTAGAAAGACATTTCTAAGTGGCTGATATATGATATAAAAAAGCCGTTATTTTTGCCCTGGTTTCTCATGTGACTTGTAATGTAATCTCCAGGAACCCAAGGATTATTGGAATATTGATTGAAAACCCCTGATTAACAGTATAGATTTGTGAGGTCCCAAATTCTTTTCCTCAATGCTATGAAAACACAGTATTCATTGTTCTTTGTTCTAAAAGTGAGACAACACTACAGAGGAAAAGGAGCTAAATTCACAGTTGAGCTCTGAGTTTCCAACTACATCCAGACCATGCCCTTGTGATGCTTTGCCTTATCAACTATCCCCTCATTCCCAATTTACATGTATGAGGATTTGTTTATCTGTCTTCTCAAATGGTTCTCAGTGATTAAACTTCCTTAATTCACCTTGACAGGAAGTAGGACATTGCCCGTTCAATTTTTTTTTTTTCGAGGTAGGGTCTCACTCTAGCCCAGGCTAACCTGGAATTCACTGTATTCTCATGCTGGCCTCAAACTCATGGCTATCCTCTGCCTCCCAAGTACTGGAATTAAAGGTGTGCTCTACCACACCTGGCTCCATTTTTCTTAAGTTCTTTTTGCTCCTTCAGATTTTATTCATTCATATATATTATGAACTTTTCTGTATGAAAAAAAAATCACATTTTGGTCACATTCCCCTTTTGTTATTCTCTTATCACTTCTCCCCAGCACCCATTCCATAGAGGGCCCTCCTCAATGGGGTTATTGATATTCACCATGAGGTTAGGGAATGCATCAGCCTCTGGAGTGGGTGGAGAGAATGCCTCAGGGTACCCCTTCCTACCCTATGGTTCTTATCATTTTCCTGCTTCTTCTTTCACAATGTTCCCAGAGACTTTAATACCCCATTACCTTCAATAGACAGATCATCTAAGCAGAAAATCAACAGAGAAATAATGGAACGTAAAAGTACCATAGATTAACTGGACTTAACTGACATCTACAGAACATTCTACCCTAATTCCACAAAATTCACATTCTTCTCAGGAGCTCATGGAGCATTCTCTAAAACAGACCACATGTTAGAATAAAGTATGGCTCTGCAAATTCAGTAAAGTTCTTTTTATACAAACACATGCAGACCTAAATGCTGGCGTTGGCTATCCCAGAACTCTTAAATATGAGCCTGAGGATGGCTGCACATCCTCATTTGGAGCTCCCAACTCATGTCTATCAACCTGGAGGGGGACCATGTTATTGTTTTTCCTTTCCTGTTTTGAGACAAGGTCATACTCTGTAACCCAGACTGACCTGACATTAGCCTGCGTGCTGAAATTACAAATTCCCAGCATCCTGGAGACAGAGGTAAGTAGGAGTATCACCATAAGTCTGAGGACAGCCTGGGACTACAAAATGAGATCCAGATCAGATTAGGTTAGCATCAAACCCTACCTTAAAAAAAAAAAAAAAAAAAAAAAAAAAAAACCTATACATTGTGGTTCATGGGCCTCATGGAGCGTGGCCAGGAGGACAGGAGCTGGGATCAATTCACAGCAGTGCCATGCAGACAAAGAGACAAAGAGCAGAACTGGAAATCTAAGGATCCATTGGGAGAGCAGTCTGCATGTCCCACACTGAAAGATGTTAAGTAAACATGGGTCAGTTTGGACAACAACAACAACAAAAAAAAAAAAAAAAAAAAAAAAAAAAGAGGAGGTGCCTTGCCACTGAATGGGCCTCAGTTGAGATGAGGCAGAGACATCTTTGTGATAACTCTCTAGGAAATTAAGGCAGCACTGAATTGTGTCAGGAACACCCTCAGGCCTAGAGCGAGAAGCAGGCACTAATGAGAATAATCCAATTTTATTTGCATCTGTCTTAACCATGTACTTAGACTACAGCTAATGGAGGGGTTGGGAAATAAAGTAGGAAAAGGGCATCTGAAGGATGGCAATGCCACAGAAGATCCTGCCACCTGAAGCAAAGCCAGGACCACCTTCCAGTTAACACAGGGCCTCTGTATCATACCTGCCTCTACCCACTGACCTACTACACGCAAGAGTCCCAACCTCCTTTCTTCAGTGTTTCAGCTGCTTTCCCTGCCCTGCCCCAGCCCTAAAATTCTATTCCTGAGGATCAAGTTCACCAACATCCACCCCTCTCTACTGGGCCTCTGCATAAGCCTTGTGAGTCCATAGTGCCAGCCACTTCCTCTGGCTTTGTCTGAGAGTTAGGTATGGTTATGAGGAATATGGACAGTCACAGGCCTTCTGGGTGTGCCCAAACGTAGGGGATAAAGGCCAGGATGCCAAGAGCATGAGCAAATTGTCATAGAAATCATCATGGACTCCAGACTGGAGTGTGTTCTAGTGCAAGAAGCTGGGTGGTTTCAAAGCCAGACATCCACAGTCTATCAGCTCCCACTCTGACTTCATGTGCTGCAGTCTGCTCCTTAACTCCAGGTCCACAAAAGTCTCCCAGGTCAGTTGCTGTAATGTCTGTGTCCATGGTATCTGGTGCATAGCTGAGCACCGTCATGCTGGGTTCCTTGGTGGCCAGGACCTGGAATGTCGTCTCTTTCCGTGGCAGCCTTCCCTGTGTAGTACAACACCAAGCCCTTGAACAGGGCTTCCGGGCACAGAGCAAGAAATGTTTGCTACATTCCTTCTAAAGCTGGGCTAGCAGGGATGCCCAGTAGTTGTTCATTTCATCTGGGTTGTTCAGGTTCAGGAAGCCTTAGGAAACATTGCCAAGAGTGCACACATTGTTGAAGAGCAGCAGGTACTGCAGCCTCTTGGGTCTGAGGAGCTCTCTGGTGGAGGTTTGGCTCCACTCTGGCCTGCGAGCAGAGCCCAGATCCCAGGTCTGTGGTACCCGCAACACGCACCTGATGGCCACAGGGCGCCCAGCTCTGATTCCCTCTCCACCTGTGCCAGCACCACATGGCTGTGGGTACATAGGAACAGCATGGAGCCAGTGACAGACAGAAGCCAGTGTCTGCCCAGCCAAGGCCAGAGGTAGCACAAGTCAGCGTGCATACGGCCAAGCCTTCTCTTATGTTCTTAATCCCTTCCCTTACATAGGAGATCTAATTTTGTATCTTTACTGTAAATATATGCTGATGCCTCTTAAATGTAACTCCAGTTTATAGGTTTCACTTGTATTCAACTGCATCTCTGACATATTCTCTTGGTCTTTTAACATTGTTCTTGTTTTAATTTGCTTCGTACTGCAATGCATTGTTTACTGTGCTTTGCTTTGTTGTGATTCTTCTTCTTTTCTAGCAGTGTTGAGAATAGAAACAGGGCTCTGCTGTATGGTGTGCAAGCTTTCTACCACTTGGATACATTCCCAGACCTTAAGGTACCTCTTAAACCAAGTAATTCCAAGATGGATTTTGAGAATTTCCCTACCTCAGATTTATTTATCTCTAAATATGCCATATTTCAATAAATGGTGCCATAATCTACTTTGCTTCTTGATCTTACTTGTTCAGAGTAGTGTAATAAATTTTCAGAAGAGCAGATGTTTTTAAATATGAATTTATTTCTGACAGCACTGAAGGGTGGGGAGTACAAGACCAAGGTCCTATCAGACTTGGTGTCAGAAACAGCAGCTATATTTCCCAATTCAAGGATGACAACTTTTGACTTTCTCTTAATATGCTGGAAGAAGTAGAGCAGCTTTCTGAGGCCTCTTTCAAAAGGGTAATGATCCCATTTCCTAAGGATAGCGCCTAGTGGCTCCCAGTGGTCATGCCTTCTTATAGTATGATGTCAGTTATTAGATTTCCACACATGATTGACACAAACCCTTAGGTCACAGATACCCAAACTAAAAGCAGGGTTTCCTCTTGATTCCCCACTTTTCTTTATCCTCCTCATTCAATCACTGAATCATTGAACTCAACATAAATAAGTGTCTTGATCTGAAATCACTTCTTATAAAGATATCACACCTCCACTTAATCTCTCAGTGGCCTCCCATTACCCTATTAGGAATAATTAGCTCCTCCCCAAGACATTTAAGACCCTTCACTCCTCTGCATGGTTTTGCTATCTTCTCATCAGCCATATAATTTCCTTTGTCTGTCATATATATTTTTATATCACATATCTAACCTTTAACCTGTTGCCTCTGATTTTATTTTATTTATTCTCTTTCTGACACACTTATTCCTTTGGAAAAAAAATCTTTCAAAATGCATCTTATGAAGCCCACTCCTGAAAGCTCATTAATAATTTTACCTTCTCCAATTTTCAAGTGGGGATATGTGCCTCTCCCCTGTATTCCTATAGCATGCTAAATGTTTCTGGTCTTGATTATCTTTTATTTGGTTTATTATCCCCTAGGATTCTGTTACACTGTAGGCTTTGTAGGAACTACTGTTGTATTGCTGGACACTTGACCAGAAGCATCTTATGGGAGGAAAAGTTTTACTTCAGGCTTTCAGATTCCAGGGGAAACACCATCAATGGGTAAGGAAGCTGGCTCATTTTTATAGGCCACAGCTGGAAGACACCACCAAACAGCCAGAGAGCATGAACATCCAGAGGTCAAACTTCTCTGAACACACCTTTAGGGCTGAACTACAAGATCCACCTCCAGTGATATATCTCTTCCCCAGCAAGGATCTGCCTACTAGAGACTCTAGTTGTAAGCGCTGGCCTGTAATGCTGTGTACTGGCATGCAGTTAACATCTACAATGAACTGTTGACCAGAGAGACCTACAAGGTTTCCCAAAAGAACACAGATTCCTATCAGAGTACTTGATGACTCACCAAAGGTTAATGGCAAGACCCTACTGCTGAAGGCACCATATGCTGTTGGTATGGATCATGAGTGACCTGGCTGGAATCTGGAAGAGAGTCAGTCCCTAGACAGTTAGTCTAGTGCCAGAAGGTACTACATGAATAACTGGGGGAAAATGACCACCATCTGTCCAAGAAAATCGTTGTCTAAGCTATTCTACAGCAAACAACCTGATGTGATGCTTACACAAGTGCAATAGTGGCTCACAGCCATGGTGGGTAACCAACTGCTCTTGATTTGGCTAACAGATCTGCTCAGTGTAATGCAACCCATAGCTAGAACTGTGAAACAAGTAAGAATCATATCCAAAAAATGAGCCCATGCTCCAATACCAAGCTCCCACCAATCATGGACTACAAGAGAGCCTACCCCTATTAAATTTTCTCTAAAATAATAATAGTTATCCCATTTATCTGGTGCTGATTTCACTTTCTGTTGGAGAATTTGCTTCTCTTTTTCAGATGGACACAGAACCTGAGGAGAGAATCAGCCCATCACAGCTCACCAGGTCCCCAGCTGAAACCATAGAGGAATTGTGGAAATGAGCAAGATGCTTTCTTGGTAAACCTGGTACCAGCACAAGGATGAAGGAGATAGACACAGAGGATACTCAACTCCTACCAAACTGGATATCCAGAGACACAGATGCTCCCAAGACCTCATCACTGAAGTAGACCTAAAACAAACCAAACATGCTCAGAGAAATTCATGGACGAGGGGGCAGAAAAATTGTTAGAGCCACAAGTTGGGACATTATGCATAGAGACATTTCCTCTTCCCCATTACTGATGGCTAACCCACAATGCATGACCCATATTCCCCAACGAGGAAGGTCCTCTCGGGGTGGGGGGGCGTGGGAGGACAGGGTAGAGGCTAATGGTGGTACCAACATGGCTGTATACACACTGTGTATATAACTAATAAAAAATGCCTGATCTATGGAGTCATACATTCAAATCACCAAAGCTTTCAATAGTTAAGTGAATGATCAAATATGTAAATTAAATCATTTGTAAGAAAATCATAATTTATTTACAGTGGTATTGATGATGCCTTTCCTTGCTTTGCTCTTAGATATTTCAACATGCTACTTTCTTATACTTTAAGGATCCTGGAATATTTGGAAATTCACTGGTCAGCTTGGCATGAGGAATAAATGTTACTCAACACTGATATTTAGTATTCTATTTAGTATCTCATTGGATGTGTTGCATACCAAATAATTATATATGTTTTATTATTTCTATACCCACCATTAAGCAAAATCTGGAGGTCATATATACAGTTTCAGCATTTTAAAATATTTTTTGTTTGATACGACTTTATCCATGAGTCTGTCCTTAACTATTATAGCAAGTATAATAACATATTTAAGGATATTATTAAATAAGGTTCAGGGTTCACTAGAAGAACAGAACTGATAGAATGAATATAATATTACAAAGTTGATTTATTAGATTGGTTTATACAACAAGGGATTGACAGGCCATCAATAGTTGCTTGCATGCTGGAGAGGCTAGAAACCCAGTAGATTGTCTATTCATGAGAATATATGCCTCAGCAGTCCCAATCTGGAAGCAAAGTCCTGTAGGATTTTTGGAGAGGATCTCATCTTCAGGTCATGTTGAGAAGCCAAAGAGGCTGGTTTCTGATAACAGGGAAGGGTGGTGGTAGCAACAGCAGCAGTAGCAATGTTGGGAAGGATGGCTGCATCAGATGCATTCGCCAGCAAGAAGAGAAGGCAGGCAAGCAAACATCACTGCTATTTACCCACACCTTCTTAATATCTGGGAAGCTACAGAAAGGCTTTCTAGAAATGCCCTCAAAGACCCACTAACAGGTGTGGCACTTGGTTGATTCTAATTCCAATCTAGTTGATAATCAAGATTAACCATCACATTATTAGACTTGTAGATCTTGCATTTCAAATATAATAGCATAAAATGGTACATTATTAATATCACAACTTGAGCTTCAAGCTTGGATCATATCTTACTTTTTAACCAGTTTTGATGGTTTTTGACAGATAAGATTAATATTTAACTTTTCCAAAATACATTTATTCCAGCATACAACTTGTTGAAAAGAAATATTAGATGTATTTATAAGTGTGATGAATTTCGCCTGTAGGCTAATGCCACAACAATAACTTTGAATATGACAGGTGCAGAAATTCAGAAAAAAAAGCTGTTGGCCAGGTGATAACAAGATTTATCAAATTCAGAATGAAAAATATGAACACACCAAAAGAGCAATACAGGGCTGGGGAGATGCCTTAGTGTATAAGGTGAAAAGCCTAAGGACACATATTCAATTCTCCAGAACCCACGTAAAACCAGATTCACCAGGTTAAGCATGTAGCTAGAGGTTCTGGTGCCTCCACTCTCTCTCTCTCTCTCTCTCTCTCTCTCTCTCTCTCTCTCTCTCTCTCTCTCAAATAAGTAAATAAATAAAATATAAAAAGAACCATACAGAGTCAGTAGTTTAGGATAAGAATATAAGAGTGCATGTGAGGCAAAAACTTCAGAAGCAAAAGACCATCTCAGTGAAATTTTCCTGAATGTAGTTCATAAGTACAAAATAATTCATTCTTTATTATAAGTTATATACATATGAAATATAATCATTAAATATACCAGTGTATAGCTACAACCAGTTACTTTCACATTGCTGGCACAAAGCACCCAGCTAAAAGCAACTTGTGGGAAGAAAGGGTTTCTTTTGGCTTACAGACTGTAGCAGAAGGTCCATGATGAAGGGAAAACATGACATGAACAAAGGCTGGACATCACCTGCTGGCCAACATCAAGTGGACAACAGCTGCAGGACAGTAAGCTGTACACCAGCAAGGAGAAGTTGGCTGTAACACTCATACCTCTGTCACCCACCCCAGCAACACACCCCCTCCAGAAAGACTGCAATTTCCAAATTGTCACCATCTAAGGACCTATAATTCAAAACACATGAATTTATGGGAGAAATATAACTAACTGCTTAAGCAGAAAGTACCCCTTGCCATCAGAAACCTAATCTAGTCGAACATAAAAGGGAACAATCACTGAAGACCAAAGATGAAACTCTCCAAGTCACATCATAGTTAGCACTCTTAATAATATAAACAAAGAGAGTGTTCAAAGCAGCAAGAGAGAAATAAATCACAACATACAAAGACAATCAACGTCAGATCTCTCAATGGAAACCCTGAAAGCCAAAAGAGCCTGGGATGGAACACTTAAAAGTCTGAAAGTCTATGGCTTCCACCCCAAGCTACTGTACCCAGAAAACTATCCCACATATTAGATGGTGAAACAAAAACTTTCCATAAGAATTTCACATCTATGATTATATGAACACAAAGCCAAACCTACAGACAATACTTGAGGGAATAATTCACACAGAACAGTCAAACAACCAATCTTAAGAGCTAACAAGAAGATACAATAACCAAAATTGACCAGGCTCAAAATTGTAAAAAACAAACAAAAAAGCATAAAACCCCATAAAACATTTCATCATGGCAGGGATTAATTCAAACCTCACAGTAATAACCTTAAACATTAATGCTCTTAACTTGCCCATCAAAAGAATGGATGGATAAAAACACTGGACCCTTCTATATGCTGTATTCAAGAAGCCCACCTCACCACTAAAGATATACACTTCCTCAGGGTGAAAGGTTGGAAAATAACATTCCAAGCAAATGGAAATAAAAAAACAGGTGGATCTTGCTACATTAATATCTGACAAAATAGACTTCAAACCAAAAGTAATCAAAAAGGTCAAAGAAGGCCACTTCTTACTCATCAAGGGAACGATCCAACATGAGCACCTCACAATCATAAATATATATGTGCCAAACACAGGTGTACATAGTTTATAAAAGAAAATCTATTTGACAATAAAACAGAAATAAATGGCAACACCATCATAGTCTATGACTTCAATATTCTATCATCCATAGACAGATAATCCAAGCACAAAATCAACAGGGAAAAATAGAGCTCAACAACATCATATATCAACTAGATCTAATAGACATCTACAGAACTCTCCACCCCAACTCTACAGAATACACATTCTTCTCAGTAGCCCAAGGAACCTTCTCCAAAATTAACCATATATTAGGACATAAAGTGTGCCTTTATAAAGTCAAGAAAATTGAAGTAATTTCCTGCATCATGTTATATCACAATGCTTTAAAGATAGAAATTAACAAGAGACACATCAAGAAATCCACTAGAACCTGAAGACTAAACAACACACTTTTAAACAATGAATGGGTCCTTGTAGAAATCAAAAGAGAAATTTTAAAATTCCTAGAATTGAATGATAATGAAAACACAACCTACCAATGCTTATGGGACACAATGACGGTAGTCCATAGCCCTAAATGCCTAAATTATGAAGTCAGATAGATCCCAAATTAATCATCTGACTGTCTGCCTAAAGGTGCTGGAAAAACAAGAAGTAGCCAACCCAAAGAACTCCAGAGGGAAAGAAATAATCAAGATTAGAGCAGAAAATAATGAATTAGAAACTAAGAAAACAATTTAAAATATAAAAAAAGAAGAGTTGGATCTTTGAAAAAATAAACAATGTTGATAAACCCCTGGCCAAATTGATCAAGCAAAAAAAGGGAAGTCTTAAATTAACAAAATCAGAAATGAAAAATGAGAGGTCACAACAGTCATCAATGAAATTGGAAGAACTATTGGGGCATACTTCCAAAATCTCTACTCCACAAAATTAAACAATCTGGAAGAGATGAATGAATTCCAAGATATATACCACCTAACATAACTAAACTCAGATCAGATTTATCTCCTAAACAAACCTCTCACATCTATGGAGGTTGAAAAGGTAATCAAAAACCTCCTCAAAAAGAAAAGACTAGGACTGGATGGCTTCTCAGCTGAATTCTATCTGAACTTCACTGAAGTACTGAAACCTATTTTTCTCAAACTGTTCAACATAATCAGAGACCAGGGAATCCTCCCCTACTCCTTTTATGAAGACAGCATCACCCTAGTACCAAAACCAGAGAGATATGAAACAAGGAAAAAAGAACTATACAACTATATGCCTAATAAACTTATAAGCAAAGATTTTCAGGGAAAAACAAACAAACAGACAAACAAAAACAAAAACAGAAACAAAAACAAAAGTATCACCATGCCTAATCTAAAGCTATATTACAAATCCATAGTGACAAAAGCAGCATGGTACTAGAATTAAACCAGAAACATAGACCAATGGAACTGAATTGAAGACCCAGAACTTAGGTCAAGTAACTATAGCTGCTTGATCTTTGACAAAGTTATGTAAATAATGTAGACTGTAGAAAAGACAGCATGTTCAACAAATGGTGTTGGACAAATTGGATGACTATATGTATGTATAAAAATGAAATTAGACCTACTCATTTTGCAATACATAAAAATCAAGTCCAAGTTGATTAAAGGCCTCACTATGAGACCTGAAACTTTTCAACTACTGAAAGAAAAAATAGGAGGCACTCTCCATGACATAAGACTGGGAAAAGACTTCCTGAACAAAACTCCAGTAGCCCAGGAAATTAAACAAGCACTCAACCAATGGGGTCTCATGAAGGTAAAAAGCTTTTGCACAGATAAACATATCATAAGCAGAACCAATAGATTACCCACTGAATAGAAGAAAATCTTTGACAGCCATACCACTAACAGAAGCCTGATATCCAGTATCTACAAAGAACTCAAAAACTTAATAAAAAATCCAAAAACCCACTCCAAATTGGAACAGATAAATAAATAGGGAGTTATCAAAATAAGAATTACAAATGGCTAGCACACAGTTAAGAAAATGACCAACATCCATACTACTAGGGAAATGCAAATTAAAACAACTATGAGAGATTCCACCTTACCCCTGTAAGGATAACAAATATTTTAAAAAAATCAAATGAAATCAAATGTTGGCAAGGATGCAGAGAAATAGGAACACTCATCACTGTTGGTGGGATTGTAAGACGGTACAAACACTGTGGAAATCAATATGGAGACCCCTGAAAAGGATAAATATAGAGTTACCAGCAGATCCTGTTATTCTCTTACTGGGCACTTACCCTAAAAGCTCCACATCTCAGTTCAGAGAGATTTGCTTATTCATGTTTATATCTGATCAATTCATAATAGTTAAAAACTGGAATTAACCTAGGTGCCTATCATTGGCTGAATGGGTAGCAAAGATGTGGTGTATCTACATGATGAAATTATACTCAGCTGTAAGAAAAAAAATGACACATTGAAATTTATAGAAAAATGGTCAAACTTAGAGCAGATCATTCTAAGTGAACTCACACAATCACAGAAAGACAACTGTTGCATTGTTTCACTTTATGTGAAGTTCCTAATCTGGATCAGCCCAAATCGCTGACATATCTGAATAGCATCTCCAGGCTTCAACAATAGGGAGGGTAGGGTTTGAGGGGAGGGAAGGGTGGGGAGCAACACAAAACTGAATACAAACTGAACTGGTACCATAGAATCCTATATTCTGGAAGTTAGACTAAAAGGTGGAACCCTGAAGTGGACCTTAGGGGGAACACCTAAATGGAAGGGACCTGGAGAGTGTGGGATAAAATCTAACTTCAAATATCTCCTGTCTCTTTGTTCTCTTTTTTGTTTTTCTTTTCTTAGGTGTTGATATGTAATTCCCTGTGCCAGGATGTGGTCAACATTCACAATGAACTGTTGATCAGAGAGACCTAGTAGATCTCCCATAACAAACAAGACAGACTTCTGTCAGAGCACTTCATTACCCACCAGAGATTAATGGTAAGACCCTACTGTCAAAGACATCATACACTGTTGGCATGGACCATGGAGAGACCTGGCAGGAATCCAGAGGAGAACCAGTCCCCAGACAATTAGCACATCTAGTACTGGATGGTGCTACATGAATTACAAGGGACACTGGCCAACATCTGTTCAAGCAACTCAAAGCCTAAGTGACTCAGAAGCACACAACCTGATGTGATGCTCATACAAGTGCAATAGTGGAACACAGCCATGGTGGGTAACCAACTGCTCATGGCTTGGCTACCAGATCCATTCAGTGGAAAGGAAGCCATATCTGGAACTGGAAAACAAGTCAGAATCATACGCACTTAATGATTCTGCTTTTCATTATGAAGTTCCCATTAATCTTTGAGTATAAGAGGGCTTACACCCTTTAAATTCTCTCTGAATTAATAATGGTTAATCCCTTTAACTGGTGCTCAGGGAATTTTGCAGAAGAGGGGGAAGAAAGATTGTTTGAGCCACAAGATGGGACATTTTGCAGAGAGACATTGCCCCCCCCCATAACGCATGACGCACAGTCCCCATGGAGTTGACCTGCATTTGCAATGAAGAAGGCCTCTTTAGAAATGGGGCAGGGAGGAGGGAAAGGATATGTTGTTCACATACTAAGTATGTTTATATCTAATAAAAAATTAAAAATAATAAAAACAGAAGCAGATCACAGTAACCAAACTCAGAGAAGGCACAAAAAACCCCACAAAGTCCAAGAAAAAAAAAAAAAAAACACCACATAAACCACCACAATATGGCAGAGATTAAACCAAACCTTACAATTATTACCCTAAACATAAATGGGCTTAATTCACTCATGCAGAGACATAAGCTAACAGGGTGGATCAGAAAAATAGACCCCTCAAGAAACCCACCTCAACACTAAAGACCGACACCTCCTCAGGGTGAAATCATAGAGTAACTGGGGAAATAAGCAAGAGTGCTGCTTTCTTGGTGAACCTGGTATCAGCACAATGGTGAAGGAGATAGACACAGAGGACACTCAACTCCTACCAAATCAGACTTCCAGAAACACAGGGACTCCCAAGGCCTCATCACTGAAGTAGACATAAAATGAACTCAGCATGGCTCAGGGAAATTGGCAGAAGAGGTGGAAAGATTGTTAGAGCCACAAGTTGGGATATTATGCACAAAGACATTGCCTCTTCCCCATAACTAATGGCTACCCCCACGATGCATGATCCACAATCCTGATGGAGATAACTGGTACTACCAACAAGGATGGTTCCTTACAGTGGAGGGAATAGGAATTATGGTAAGGATGGCAACAACATGTGCTGTTTACACACTGAGTATGTACATAAATTTTAAAAAAGTACAGAAGAAAATAGTCAAAATATCAGTAATTGCCATTATTAGTTTGGATATGAATCATTTATTTACAGTAGTTGAGCTAATGCAAGGCAGCTATACAATGGTAGTTTTTAGTTTAAATGTAACATAAAGGTACCTATAAATATCTCATCTATAGTCATAAAATTTACTGTGTATAATATTGTCATGCATATCTCTCTATTATCATATATATATATATATATATATATATATATATATATATATATATGCCAAATAATCGATATGAATTCAAATTTCCTATTCACATGATAATGTGGTTATATGCTTCTAATTACTACTATTTTTAAATTTTTTTTATATTTTGTTTATTTATTTGAGAGAGATAATGAGGGAGAGAGAGAGGGAGAGAGAGAGAGAGAGAGAGAGAGAGAGAATGGGTGTGTCAGGGTCTCCAGCCACTGCAAATGAACTCCAGATGCATGCGACCCCTTGTGCATTTGGCTTATATGTGTCCTGGAGAATCAAACTGGGATCCTTTGGCTTTGCAGGCAAAGCCTTAACCTCTAGGTCTTCTCTCCAGCCCCAGTTACTAGTTTTATAAACTGTCATAATCAGATCAGTCAACAAGCTTGCTTGCCTTAGATTTCATAAGGAGAAATTATTTATTACAAATGTACAGAAAATTCATTCTGGTTCCCATATATCAAGATTTTTCAATGGAATTTTTATGAATTTTTGGTCTGAAATGATAATTTTACATAATAAAATGGATTAGAATAGCTATCTTAAAAGCATAGCAACTCCAAACTAAGCCATTTTTTCACTGACCAGTGCTATTCAAATCTTTGAGCTATAGTACAGCCACATGAAAATATTTGTTAGGAAAATTATTTGTGATACATTATCCTTTTTTCCTGATTTGAAGATTGCAAATACATGTTGTGTTTCAAACAAACTTTTCATTTCTGATAAGCAAAAATAAAAATGACCTTTTCATTACAGCTTGTTCTTGGATTTAATAATGGGAGCTCTTTATATTTTATGTACATTTAAGTGGTATACAATTATGGTTTCACACGATATTTGATATATACAGACAAACTGAACTTTCCCTATAATAATACCACTTTAATTACTAGTGTCATATATTTTCTTTTTTTCAAAATACTTTATTTTGAATTCTTTTTTTGACAGAGAGAAAGAAGGAGAGAGAGATAGAGAGAGAGAGAGGGAGAGAAAATGGGTGTGTCAGGGTCTCCAGCCACTGTAAACGAACTCCAAACACATGCACTAACTTGCACATCTGGCTAACATGGTTCCTGGAGAACAAAGTTGGGTCCTTTAGCTTTGCAGGCAAGCACCTTAACTGCTAATCCATCTCTCCAGCCCATGTCATATATTTTCAAAGAAAAAGTACACTTGCTGTCCTTATTCTTTGCCTACAATTATCTGAAGCAAGAATTTCAGCAAACCTTTGTTCATGTTTTCAAATAAGGAGTTGCTTAAAAAAGATTTATTTCCTTATGCTACAAAAATGGTAATATCATGTTAAATATATGTTACTAAAAACTAGTGACCTATGAGACAAAAGACTGCTTTATAAAGAAAATTATAAAGTTTCAGAAAAAAGCAATAACTTTCTAAAAGTTTGAGTTTCCTTAATAAATCTAGATGGATACCATGTGGCATTTGGTTATCAGTCATTTAGTTACAAGAGATCAGAAGGAGGAAGGATGTGGGCAGATACAAGCATTTGACAAGCTAAATGGATTGAAAGTTTCACCTGAATGTGAATCAGGGAAAAAGAAAATATTTCTCAACACTTACCATTTCCTGAGGCTAATGGTCTCTTATAAGAGCAGCCTTCCGGCACCTGTTTCTCTCCCAGTGTGACTTCTTTGCCTCACAATGAGAAATGGATGCTATAAAGGCAAATTGAGATCTATTTTCAGTGGTTCTTTTGACTTCTATAAGCATTAAATGTATTTTTCTTTTCATTGTGCTTGAAATGATTTCCTTTGTATAATAGGCACATTTGTCGTAAATTTAGGAAAAAGGAACATTTTGATATTAAAAGACTGTAATGTGAACATTGCTTTGGTCTGTTAAAGTGATCAGGAAATTACTTAGCTTAGTCACTATGAAACAATCTTCCACACACATATCAATATAATACTTAAAAGAGGAGAGTTATAGATAACAATAATGGAAAAGAAAACAGTATGCTCAGATTCAAGGTCTGAATTTTAAGGTCCACATTACTAAAGAATTACTTTAAATTCCCCCTGAAAGACATACATGCATGTCTTCACATGGTACATACAATATGGGAAAGTATATTTTTACCATTTATTTATGCAACTCAAATTATATTTATATATACATACATACACATAATCTATTTGCATTTATGTATTTTTATTATAAATATTCTTTTCCAATATACATTCTACATTTTCAATTTTAGTTTCTGTCTGGATTCCTATTTAAAGTGTTTACCAGCCTGAGTGGCAGATCACAATATTTCTGGTCTATTTTCTTTTCTTCAGAAGAAATTTAACCCATAGGCCACTTTTATTTCTATTTTTATACCTAGTCAGCAAATTACATGAGGCACATGAGTTCCGTAAGAACCAAATTCAACACAAGCCTGAGGATGCTTCCAGAAATATAGATGAAAACAGTTCACAGAGATTTTAAAATAAGGATCATTATTTTCCCAGGATTATTCTACATTTTTCTTTCTAGAAAGGCAAATGTTTTAAAAACTGTATATCATTTCCATGTCCTGAAAAATGCTTTTGTGAAATACTATAACATTCTTATAAAAATGAGCGCCTAAACAGTGAAATGATTTAGGGGTCCAGGGATATGGAATTAGTATCTGAAAAAATAAACAGAAAAAAATAGTGATGCCTCTAACAGCATTTCTCTGGGCTTGCTATTTATTCATATTTCTTAGGAAATGCCTGACAAGAAATGAGGTATAAGTGTTTAAATGCTTTCTTTTTTCACAAGGAAGGTAAAATTACAGTAAAAGACAATAATTACATAATTTTGAAGCAATAAGTACCTGCTTTTGAGTCATAAGTACTACTACAACATCTGCTATAAAATAAAAATAGTGTTTGTTTTCTAAAACTATTTTGAAAATTAATGCAAATTTCTTAAATAAAAATGTAGTGAATGCAGACTGGAGAGATTGCTGAGTGATTACGTTGCTTGCCTGCCTGCAAAGCCTAATAACCCAGGTTTGATTCCCCAGTACCCACATAAATCCAGATGCACAAAGTAGCACATGTATCTGGAGATTGTTTGCAGTGCCTATAAGCCCTTTTGTGTACTCTCTCCCTCCTTGAAAATAAATAATAAAAATCATATATATATATGATATATATATATAATATATATCATATATATATATATATATATATATATATATATATATATATTGACTTGCTCCATTCTTTACAGGTATAGTATTCAAAAATGTTTGCCCATAAGCTTTAAGATATAATTCTGTACTCACAGTTGGCTTCAGGAGAACACAAATCAAGAACAAGGGAAGTTCTAGGCACACATTCCTATGTGGCAGCTTGGACTGGATCCCTTCACACATGACTTGCACTGAGAATACTTGTCTGTAAAAGAGCAGATAGATGGTTTCAAGCATGATAAGGCAATAAATTTCTTTTTTGTCTATTAATGTTTAATTTGATTTGACTATCAGTAGAAGGGGATGTTCTGATTGGTAGAACATTTTTTCACTAGAGATGTATGGCACAATAGATAAGGAAATGTCATGAAATTGGGGAAGAGGCCATCAGCTTGCCCTGATTTGTGAAGACTAGTGATGGCAGGGTTAATAGAACTGATCCCCAAGCCCTAGGTCCCAGTGAGAGCTTGTCTATGTGGCAACATCTAAGGAAGCCTTGATCTTTTGGACTTCAAAGTGAACCAGGCTTAGGAGTTAACCATAGCAGAGGTGCTTCATAAATGATGAATTCCCAAGCCCAAGAAGTCTCCTAAATTGAAGGCAAAGCCATAAGAGGAAAGTGAAATCCACTTGTTTGAACATGTAAAATAATTAAATATAGTTGTGAAACTTTAAGTCTCAGTTGCACATCCCTTCTTATTAATGTGTTATAACTCTCCTACCTAAAGATATTGCAGAAGCTCAAACAAGGAAGGTACCTTACAAAATAATCCCACTTGAGCATTTCATCTAATGAGCTTCATAGTACAAAAGACAATATATTCAATGAAACAAGTGCAACACACAAATAACATACAATCAACTGTGAGACTATGTATGGATCTAAAATCTGAGTTTATATAATATAAAATGTATAGCTTTCAGTTTAACAAAATATAGTAGTATTCTATCATAAAACTTTAACAGCCTGGAGTAAACTCTAAGACATAAAATTCTGTTAAGGTGGCTGTCAGAGGCTTATGGCAAAAATGTCTAAAAATAAGTGAAGTGGAAATCTTAATGCTGTCATGGCTAAGAATAGAGAAAGGGAATAACAAATACAAAGAAGAAAGGCTAAAAACACCACAAGCTGTCTATATAAGAGGACTCAAAAGTCCAATTTTCATAGAATTTCCTTTGTGAGGGGGTTACATTGTAAATATTCTCCATTACCCACAACCCTGATGTAGTCCTGCATATTGTGTATTCTATCTTTAGAACTATGAGTATATATATTTTTTAATTTTATAATATTTATATTTTATGTTATTTATCTAGAGCCACATGTTAATTACAATATATAACAGTACTAACAACTTTGCAAAATCCAAAGTTCCCTAGACCCAATGGCAATCCTTTTCAGGATTGGATTCTTTGAAAGCAATGCAGAAAGAATCTTCCCATAATAGGTAGCACTAATTTCAGCTTAATGTCAAGAAGGGTGTTATCATCATGCTACACAGCAAGACCTGAATGGCAGCCAGATGGCTACCACCTATAACAAACTATGAAAATAGTGAGTGAACAAATGCCAACCTATAACAAACTATGAAAATAGTGAGTGAAAAAATGCATCCAAAACCTGCCTTCCTCCATCTTTGAACAAATGTTAAGGAGGAAGTTCCAGGTACATAGGGCCACTGCAATGAAAAACTGAATATTTCTATGGAGAGCAGAGGTGTCCAAGGTTTCTGTACTTCACTGGTTCTGGCAGCCTTGGAAGCACACCATCTGAGAGACAAGTTGCAAGTCATTCATTTATTCCTATGGTGCACAACACGAGTGGAACGAATTCACACCTGTTAGTACTTAGACTCTAGAAGGGATAAATAAAGAAAAGGAATGGGAGAATCATAGTGAGCTTTAATGTTTCACATTTGTACCCACAAGCAAAGAATATCATAGGATTACATGGTTTTCAAGTCTTTAAGTTGTTCTGCCTCATTCATGCAAGAAAGTGATTGGAGCATTTGAATCAAAACGATTGTGCAACTACAGTGTAAATGTCTTGATGTTAGCAGCACTTCCTCTAATCACCAGATATAGCAGATTCTCAGTAAGAATTTGTAAGAAGTTTATGTAAGATAATGAAAATTCAAAGTAAATAAAACATTTTATTCCTTTTTTTCAAAACATGTATTTATTTCTACATAAATCATCATGTCAGTATAATGATAAAACGTCTTAAGAAAAAGTAATGTATCATGTTTCACTGTGTCAGAACATAATATAATTCCATAAAATAAAGAAAAGATTTACTAAGATTAGTTGTCATACTCTATTTTATTTTAAAAATGATTAATTCAAGTGGAAACCCAGAACAGTAAGTAATATATTTTAATCTTTTGGTATATCTACTATTAATCTTCTTCAAATACAGAAATGTGTTTGATTTAATATTATTTTATTGTACTTTTTTTTCTTTATTATTCAGTTTTGTATTCAGCAAATACAGTCAGTTTGGTACCATTATTATAAAATCTGACATATTGGGCTGGGGTGATGGCTCAGCTGTTAAGCCAAATGACCTGGGTTTGATTCCTCAGGACCCACATATAGCCATGAACAAAAAGGCATATGCATCTGGGGTTCGTTTGCAGCAGCTGGAGGCCCTGGCATGCAAATTCTCTCTGTCTGTCTCTCTTCTATCTCCCTCTCTGCTTGGAAATAAATAAGTAAACAAATAAATATTTTAATTGACATTCTATCACATGTTAACCGAGTTTAGCATTTCTATCTTTAAACTTTTCTTATAGTTTATATTTGGAAAATCTTTTTTATTAGTCTTGAATCATGTCATTTCTTTAGTATTAAAATCTAAATAATAGAAAAACTTTTGTGTTTTGGGTTCTAGATCCTGAAATCAATCTGTACTTAGTTTCTATGTTCAGGATCTGTCTATAACATTGGATCAACATTACCTTTGCTTTAATATGAATCATCCTCTTGGTATTCATGATTTGTAATATAAAGCACCTAGGATCTTTTATTGATTTAGATGGGCTGTAAATGAACAAAAAAGGACAATGGATAAATTCTTTCCTTTTTTCTATAAGTATTAATCTCTACTGTAAATATTGACACTATATTTTTGTGTAGTGGCTATATTCCTAGAACTTCTGAGGTAGAGGCTAGAGGATCAGGAGCTCAAGTTCATCCTCTGCTGCAAATTAAATTCAATGCCAGCCTGGACTGTATCAGACTGTGACTCAAATACTCAAAATAATATAATGCAATATAAATACATATTAAAATGATAGATTTTTTAAATTTTTATTTATTTATTTTTATTAATTAGTTTTGTACTCAGTGAATAAAGTAAAGTTGGTACCATTGTTAGGCTCATCCATGTCCTATCCCCTCCCCCTGGCCCCTCTTTGTTGAAGTATATGGGTCATGCATTGTGGAGTTAGCCCATGGTTATGGGTAGGAGGAAATGTCTCTGCATATCATGACCCAACATGTGACTCTGACATTCTTTCTGCCCCCTCTTCCACAAAATTTCCCTGAGCCATGTTGGGCTCATTTTTGGTCTGCTTCAGTGATGAGGTGATGGGAGCCTCTGATTTGGTAGGAGTTGGTTGTTCTCTGTATCAATCTCCTTCACCCTTTTGCTGGTACCAGGTTCACCAAGGAAACAGCACCCTTGCTTGTTTTGCCAATTATTCTTACTTTCAGCTGGGGCCCTTTTGAGGTATGATGGGGTGGTTCTGTCCTTAGGATCTAGATCTTAATCAGTAAAACTATATCAGGAACTAATGAAATCTAAAATTCTAAATTAATTCTTGTGAGCTAACCCTAAATTGGTTAATTAAAAATAAAGGAAACAATTGGCAACTGCATAAATAAATTTGATTGTTAGTAAACTCATGTGTA